>VXAB01011180.1:38592-146223 GCA_013399175.1 Odontophorus gujanensis
AAAAAAAAAAAAAATTTCCTCTAGTTTATTATTCTGATGTGTTCAGCAGTACTGTGCATGAAGCCTTTAGAACCCTGAAGTCATATAGCATATTCACATTCAGTTATGTGTGAGTAAATAGACACAAACATAGATGTCTGTGTATGTGGGGAGGAAAATTTTTTACTTCTGTAAATCTTCAGAAGGAAACTTCAAGCTAATGGTTCCAAAGTATTTCATACTGACACTAGAAAGAAAGTTATCTCCTGTGAAATTGTACTCACTAGTTACAATTTGTTTCTAATTTGGAAATAGTATGTTGTCCTTTGTAACCTTTTATCGATGATCTCCTACGGAGAGTATATGTGAAAAGAATGTTTGAACCCATGTCTATCCATTTTTCAAGGGAATCTAAGATTTCTTCTGGTGAAAAGATGAAGATTGGAGGTGGAGAGGATGTTGCCTGGCTGCAGATAACTGAACCCACTGAAAAGGATAAAGGGAACTACACCTTTGAAATCTTTGGTGACAAGGAATCCTTCAAACGCACACTTGATCTGTCTGGGCAAGGTATATTTAAGATCATACTTATATGGTGATTTTTCATGGATTAAACAGAATTAGTCAGTAATAAGAAGAGGAATGCAGTAAAATAGCCTGTGGTCAAAATAAAATGCAATTTAGTTGCATAACTGTTTTTACGACTAGTGACACTGTAATCAGGGTTTGGTTTTCCATTCTGCCACTGTTTAACACTGCTATTTTTAAAACAATTTATTAAAGATATGTGTTTAGATGCTTATACTGGAGCCCTAAACTCAAATGGTGTTCATGGACAATAACTCTCTCAACTGTTTTGTTACAGCTTTTGATGATGCACTTACAGAATTCCAGCGACTCAAGTAAGTGCTACAATTTTTCATTTTAATACTATAACAATAATCAACACCGAAAATTATTTCATTAATAATTTTATTAATAACATTAAATGTTTTTTTTCCTCCCTTCAACAATTTTAGGGCAGCTGCTTTTGCTGAGAAGAGTAAGTTTATTTTACATTTTATTTTCCATTTTATTTTTCATGTTCAACAATCTAGTCTAATATTGTCCTTAAGACATCTATCATGATATATTGACATAGCTGTCAGAGTTCTGTAATGGTAGAAATCACCTGTTACTGTAGAATACTGCAATAACAATAGTAATGTGAGGGTTTATTTCTCTTTAATTCTAATGGAAACCATCTGAATGTGAATTTTACACATTTTCCTATGATCCACTATGTCTTCTAGGATCCACAGAATTTCTGTGAGATGTGAGCATCTGAGTGTAACACAAGGAAGTGTTAACAGAAAACTAAGAATGATACTGAATATTGTGATCTACATATTAAGTAGAAAATAACCTGCTAGTGACCATTGGATACAGAGCATGTTGAAAGAGGGATAGTAGGGAAGCTTGTTACTGTAGGAATTCTGGTACAAAGATCCAATGTACCTTGATAATGAAAGATGCTTCTGCCCAGAAAGATGATGGCAGAACAGATTTTCCTCTGATCTTAGATACCACTGCAATGCTGAAAGTATCTGCTTTGCTTTGCTCTTTGCCCAAAACTCAAGCTGACAAGCTCAGTAGCAGTTTCAAGGCTGTTGTGTCCTACCAGCTTAGAACTTCATAGCACATCCTCTGCTAAAAATTTGAGGGAACTATAAAATACATTAATAAGAATTAACATTGTATTGTAAAAACTGTATTATTTCATATTTAGTTAACCCAGAATTCCAGTGTACGTTTATTCTTAGATAAGCCCAAACAGAAGCCATGACTAGTATGACGCCTTGTTAATTATATAATTTAGAAATGAGTAATTTTGAGCTCTAAACTTCACTTCTTTTTTTTTTTTTTTTAAACTCCTAGACCGTGGTAAAGTCATTGGTGGTTTGCCTGATGTTGTTACTATAATGGATGGGAAGGTAAGGACAGTTTTTGCCAGTGAATCACTCTGGTGAAATTTCACACTGTTGAAGTGTTTCCTTCAATGGGGAGAGGGAAGGAATACAGATGATTTTTGCAAAATTTGAGAGAAAAAGAAGTAGTCATTTAATTGAGTTGTAAGTGAGCATGGGTACCATAAGCTGGCTACACAGTTAAGGGAAGCACGGCCTAGTTCCTATCTCGTGCAGGCAAGGTCAACCATGAGTGGTGCTGGTCTTTTGTCCAGATTAAGTGGAGAATGAATTAACTGCAGACTAAAATCTGGGCTGGGTCTCAGTTCTGTATACTAATCATAGCAGTTCAAGGGGAGAAACCTCTCACGCCCTGTAGGAAAAACTGAAGAGGCAAGAGGAGACAGCCACTCTGACACCCAATGAAACACAAGAGGAGGTACTTAGAAACAATTGCTCATACAATATAAGAACTAAGGAGTGCTTAATTAAATAGTCACTCAAACTAAAAGGAAGTATTTTTTCAAGAGATTCATAATTTATTTGTCCCTTAATACTTTAGACCAAAATAGATTTGGGTCAAAAAAAGAAAATGGCAATGGTATGAAGGAAATCCAGCAATGGCTATTAAACACAGTCATCTCAATGCAGCTCATACTAATAACCAGTTTGTAATCCACCAAATAGAGAAAAGAAAGAATATGTACTGGAAGCAGGATCACAGCATTCATTCTCATTTTTGTACACTTTTTTATGTGGTTATTTTTGACCTCTAAAAGAGCTAGGACTTTATTCCAACTGGCTGTAGTAGATCAGCTTGTGAGACAGTGTGACTCTTACTATCTGCAGTTTCTTAACAGCATTTTGAAGGGAGTATCTAAGTGTATTGTGTGATGTATATCTTCAGAGACTACAGCCATGTTACCATGTGTGAAAACTGTCCTTCTCATGGCCAGAGAAAGGGTAACATATAGCTCTTCCAGATTTTACTGTACATGGCCATTTCTAGATATTCAGACATAGTCTCTTTAGAAGTGGTGAATCAAAGAGGCCTTGCAGTAGATGCTGAAAGCTGCTCAACTTTGGACCAAATCAAGATGATTTATTCTTGGACCATTCCTTCCTTTATGGTGCCTTCTCATTGTAGTAAACAAAGGCACTTCATGGCAAGAAAGCCAATCTCTTGGGAAGTTCAGTATTATCCACTTGATAATCAACATGTTAGTGTCTGTTGGGAAAGAGCCAGGAGAAGTCAAACTGACTGCATGATGACAATAGCTGCAGTTTCCTCATACAAAATCATGCCCTAAAGCCCATGTCCTTAAATTAAGGAAATGTTACATTAAATTTTTCCAGAATTTAGAAGGGTTCAAGGAGGCTTAACCATGTGAGGATTAAATAACTGAATATCCAAAGGGAGAACCTCTGATTCCTAAAATCAAGGAAAACAAAACATACCAGAATGAACTGTAATTTTAAGATTACTTTTGAATTATATATGAAAAGATACCATGCAAAATTCACGTACGTACGAGTGAGAAGCAGCTTTACAAAAGGTAGAAAACAAAACAAAGACAAGAAAAAGAAAAAGGAGGTTTTCTCATGCAATGGAATGGTATATCTATGCAAATATGTGAACACAAGACAAAGCTTTACTAGCTCCTTAAGAAGGTAAATGATTTTAGGCCACATCTATAATTTAACAAATTAGAAAAGGCCCAGATGATCTAAAATGAGTGCGGAATATATCTGCTCTCTGGCAAGCTTTTAATATTAACATATTAAGACTTGATTAATTATTATGAATGAATTATTAATTCCTCTTAAATGAGGTCATTATTGAGGGTAATAGTCAAGAAATGTTGCTCAAGTTATGGTAAGGACAGTGAGATTTAAACTTCCTATTTTCTATCAGAATTAGTTTGATTTCCCAAAAGTTATTTTAACGTTTACATCATTACTCTTTCAAATATTTTATAGTAAAGTTAGTTCTTATAGGTTAACTTTAGTTAGTTAACTTTACATCCTACATATCACTTCTTTAAGGGTACTTGCATACGTAGGTAGTCATCAGGTTGTACCCAGTGCACATAAATCTTTCTTCAACAGTCCCCTCTGATTTAGGAGGCACACCATATGCAAAACTGCTTCTATTTGTGTATGTATGGCACTTCCAAACACTTAAAATTTGTCTTTTTTTTTTTTTTCTTTTTTCACTGTATTTTATCTTATCTATTTATTCATTGCAGTTCAAGAAAAATAGTGTAAAATAATGCTTGGACTTTCTCTGCTCCCTGTAGTTCAGGATCTGTGGATCTTGAAGAATAATTCTGAGGGGTTGGGCACTCTGGTAGAAATTATTTAATTGTTTTTTTTAACTCAGTGGTACAATTTTCATGTTGATGTAAATTACGTAGACAAGAAATCAGTGAGAATAAAATTCAGTAGAAGATGGATTAAGTAGGCAATAATCAGTGCAGCTTCTCAAACCATTATCTAATGTATTCTGCCATAATTACCTAAATACATAAAATTTGCACACATATACAGTGATGAAAATAGGGTTTAAAAAGTAATCCATATCGATTAGGAGGAAAAACCATCAAAATTCTGTGGGCTTCTTTGGTCTTAGTTCAGTTCTGAGAAAATACCTGAACTGTCAGGATGGCCTACGAGGTCATTTCAGCTATTCTCTTAACATGCACGCAACACTTTCACAACCTGTATGAATTATTTAGTCTTCATAAAATATTTCCATTTTACAAGTCAGCAGCATTTGTAATGAACATCTGATGATTCATGTTATGTACTATTTTTTAAGTGAATTTTTTTTTATATAATCTGAGGTAATAACCTCAAGAGGCCTAATCTGAAAAAGATTTGCTCAGTTCTCCTCCCTACTGTGTACAGGGAATCTTCAAGGATGTTTTTAAACCTATCATTGCCTGAATATCATGTCAGATTAATGGGTTGCCAGGAGTTTCCTGCAGGCAGGACTGCATTGACAGTCCTACTTACTGTATTCAGATTCTTACCCTAGGGCTATTACTGCATCACAGTCACTGGTAAGATGATGGAAAGTCTCAGTGGAAGAGAAAAACAGAAACTCTACTTTTCAGTCCTCAAGAACATGCTACCTGTCTTACTTTAATTTACTAGGAATAAATGTCTGAAAGTAATATTGAAAATATTCTATTTAAACAAACCTGACTAATCCTTAAAAATATTTCTTTTTTAACTCCCCTAGACTCTGAATCTGACCTGTACTGTGTTTGGAAACCCTGACCCAGAAGTGGTTTGGTTCAAGAATGACAAGACACTTGAGCTGAATGAACACTATTTGGTTTCACTGGAACAAGGAAAATACGCCAGTTTGACAATTAAGGGAGTGACCTCAGAAGATTCAGGCAAATATAGCATTCATGTCAAGAACAAATATGGTGGGGAAACAGTGGATGTCACTGTGAGTGTATACAGACATGGTGAAAAAATACCTGAAGTTAACCAAAGTCAGCTTGCAAAACCTAGACTGATACCACCATCAGAAGCTAGTTCTACCTAGAACCCGAGGGCAAGACAAAATCCTATAAGTAAAGCTTGTAACTATGATGAACAAAAATTCTACTTGAGCTGTACCTAAGGTATTCCCATTCATAACTAATTGGTAGGAAAACTGGGCTGTTAGGAGCTTGCTTTAGGGTGGTAGCTGTGCTACAGCGCTGTACACATGTGCAGTGAAATCATTATGACTACATGTAATAGGATAGTACTTCCAAATAGCAAAAAGCCAAAACCTGCCAGAAGTTCCTATGGGCAATGGCAGATTGCATAAACTTACAGTAAACCTCCATTTCCACACCTCCAACAAAACCCATTGAGCACTCTCTTGAGAACATTGAGAACAAATGTTTCATCAATGAAGGTAGTGAACTGTAGTTACATGCTCAGAAATGATTCCTGCTCTGTTACACACACAGTCCCTTTGGCTTTGAAGCCCCTGGTTGCGTAAGTTTAGTGGATAGTCTCTTCTTAGTAATTACATTGTTATTTTATAGTGTGAATTTTTCTTCTTTAGTTTTACAGATGTTTACTGTTTGCTCATTGAAGCATAGGTTACATGGTTGTATTTTGTTTTTCTTGCATTGTGCTAATAAAACTTTGAAAGTCACCTTTGCTACTCACTGCTCCAAATCACACCTAACTAGTTTTGTTTACTCTCTTTCGTTGTTTAATTATTGCTTATTGCACAATTTCACAGCTGGTAGCATGCAGACAATCAACTTTCAATAAATGCAAATTATGGTTAATCACAGTCACTGGGTGGCACTTATGATATTAATTTCACTCTTTACAATGCAGTCCAAAATGCAAGATCAAACTGGTATCAAAAGACATGTATATAACTCAGTCACTTAGGATAATTACCTCTTTGATTCTCCTCTATCCAAAATGAACTCTTCCATGGGTGGTTTAGTGTTCTGCTAAGCTAACATTTAAATATGTTTATAATACATTTATACATATGAATGTCTTTAGCAAGACTATCCATATCTTTCATACAATATATGACTGCAGTACTGTGTTTGGTTGTTTTTGTTGCTGTTGTTGTTTGTTTTGTTTGTTTTGTTTTTAGTTCAGGTTCTCTATTTCAGTAAAAATTTATTTACCTACTTAGATGAGCCTTTGATACTTGCTAAACAGCTTCCAGCAAGGAGTTTAATGGTGAGTAATAGTGGTGATATGAACATCGTGGATACAGCCCTCCTCTGTTGACTTCTCCCAGTCTCTAGGATAAAGGAACATTGTGGGAGGCAAAGGTGACTGGATGAGCTATGGTCTATAGAAAAAGTACTGCAAAATCTTCACCAGGGAAGCTGGTTATGAAGGTGCTTGGTACAAGTGCCAGGAAAGTAAGTTGTGTTTGGGGGTTGTGGCTGAAAGCCATAGCTCAGGTCTGAAATTATGGAGAAAATATTTACCTTCGTTTTGTTTTTGTTTGTTTAACCAACAGTAATTATATATGCATATATACATATAAGTATATATGTATTCTCATCTAAATGACACAGAACTCCCTTTTTTTTGACTGGAAAAGAAATACTTAACTTGATTCACTGTTATTTTATTTTTGAGACAGATTGAAAAGCAGAGGATGTGAGAATACAATTTACAAACTGACAAATATCATAGGTTACTATTCCAGGAGACAGAAGAACAACATTACATTTAGTTATTCCCCTTTTGCCTCTTCTCAATCCATGGGGATTTTGAATCTAAATCTCTGACCATCAAAGGTGGTGCACTAATCCCCAGTCTTCTCTGTATTTTGTATTTGTATTTGGAGAGCTGCTTCTCCCAGTCATTCATATTTTTTCCCTCTTTGTGACTACGTAAATAGACACTGGAAAGATCTATAAGTCCTACCTCTCAGTGAGCATGTTAAATGCAAGATAAGTAAGGTTTTCTCCATTTCAGGTATTTCAACTTACTTTCCAGTACTGAGGAAGGATATGAGAGTCTGCTGACTGCAAAGTACATAATAATCTGATTGTTTGAACATGAAATTTTTGATAATAGATTAATTGTGATTTAAAATTGCTCAAGTGCAAGTCTGTTTTGCAATTCACTACCATCTGTAAGAATTCATGAAGAAAACAACAGGCAAGGCAAGGTCTATAAAGGAAATAGTCTTTAATAACAATTTATTAAAGGTTAATATGTTTTTAAATAAGTTTTTTTGAAGAATCAATGAAAGGTAAAGTTACGTATAAATACAGAATTCAGTCAAGCATTGCATTAGGCATATAATAACAAAAAACACTTTTTTGGGGAGTGAAAAATTCATGTGGTCGTGGAGCCAACATACCTAGTCATTAAATGCAAGTAACTGATAAGGTTCAGCACTCAAGAACATGACACTACCATAAAATAGTTTAATTAGGAGGTTTTAGCACAAAGCAATGATTTATCCTCAAAGTATATAACGAAGTAAGAAAATATTATTTCTACGGATCTACTATCACAAAAATTTCATCAAATCCTTCAATTACATAACTCATTTTTTCTTCTTTTCTATTCTAATTTAGTCTTTGAGGCCTTTAAGGTTTCCCAAATCTTGCTAAGCCAGGCTCATAAAGCAGCAGAGCCAGTCTCTGTAGCACACAATGTGAGTATCAGCAAGAATTTAATATTTTTCTTATCTCCTTCTACAGTACACAGGTTAATTTTAGCTGAGACTATCAAATTATTGCATGTTATGGCAGCTTTTCAGAGGTATCCTTGGGCACAGGAGACAAGGTTAGCCTCATCTCAGTTATACCTTTAGCTGGCCTTCTTAGTTAAGCAAGCTTCACTTATTTCCTTTCAGGCAAAAAGAAATAATTTATTATGACAGTTAATCCTCTGCTGAAGTACAGAAATTATCATTCACAAGAACACAGCATTCAGAAGGCTAAGGACTTCCAATAAACTCTTTCACATTTTTCAGTGTTCAGTGCAGCTTTGGGTCTCCTGTATACATTTAAAAATCTCGTTATCAGCGCTAGGAAATGAATCAGGTTAACGCTGTTTAAAAAGTGACTATCTTTTCAGAGGGAGTGTGCGTCTTGTTGCATCTAGGCTATGCAAGCCTGTGGCTATAACAGGGACAAATAAGATGCTCTGGTAATTGTCAGATGGAATGCAAGATGAGGCACATTAGCATTTGCATACACTATTCAGAGATTTAGTCTAGTTGATAAACATTATGAAGGAAGAAAAGAAGAAAGTAAGAATTGCTTGAAAAGATCTGATGTCAATAAGCCTATCCCCATGGAAATCAATGGAGATCTCATTTATACTGCACATGAATTTAGCCTATGGTTTCCTCACGAGGGGGGAACAGGGAGGTAGTACTGACCTCTCTTCGATGACCAGTAATAGAACCCAAGGGAATGGCATGAAGCTGTAACAGGGGAGGGTCATGTGGGCTACCAGGAAAAGGTTCTTAGCCAGAGGGTGGTCAGGCACTGGAACAGCCTCGTCAGGGCAGTGCTCACAGCTCCAAGCTGCTGGAGTTCAAGAAGCATCTGGACAAAACTGTCAGACATACGGTCTGTTTTTTGGGTGGTACTGTGTGGAGCCAGGAGTTGGACTTGATGATCCTTTCCAACTTGGAATATTCTATGATTCTATGATTTTTACAAATTCAAGGCCTCTTTTCAATGAATTAGCTATTTCTCTTACCGTAAAGGAAAAATTCCATGAGAATGATTTTCTGTCACGCAGGTAAATTTTATGTTGTTTGAGTTTCATGTTGTGCTCTTCTAGGAGTGTTAGCATGGAACAAAGCTTCTTTGTCAGAGAGGCAGATAAAACGTCACCCAGTTGAGCTGACAGGCCCAACACCTCGGCTGTGTCTGTCATGTAGGCAGTCTGCTACAAGGCTGCCAAGGCTGCACTTCTTTTGAGCACCAGCTTCTTTTGAATCAGCTTTGATATTATACTCTTTATTTGATGAAAACAAGTTCTATGAAAAGTTTCCCTAAGGCCAATTTGCAGGTGCTTTCTATGAGGAAAAGTTATTTTTATGTGACAGTATTAGCCTCCAGTATAAACCTTCATCCAGCCCATGAGATTCACTTGCATCCCACAGCTTAAAAAGTTATGTATACTACATTAATTTCCCCTTGTATAGAAACAGAGGTTCAGTGACAATAGTAACCTAAGTGGTGTTTATGCACAGACAGTTTTTAAAAGAAACTTTTGAAATATAATCAAGCACTTCAGTAGTGTTTAGTAGAATTAAAAAAAATCAAACCTCTAGATGGCACCAGAAGAACAAGATAGAAATGAACAGCCCTAAAAAAATTCGGCCAGCTATAGCATATCCATCTTTTTGATGCAAACACATCACTTAGGGAATGGAAGATTATTAAAAGCATTACATTTATGCCAGTGACAAGGACAGGTCCAGCAAATGACTGTTTCCCGGAAATAGCAGGTGATTTTGCAAGCAATAATGCTGCCTGTTAATCTTTGCATCATGCACATTAAGAGGTTAAGTATGCTTCTGTAAAATATCACAAATCATATTACAGCAAGTTTCTCCTTAGGATGTGATAATTCTAACCACAGCACATTGACTATATTTACAAGATTCAGGCTCTAGAGCTAAAACTCAGACTTATCAGCCTCCACTGTTCCTGATATTGTTAGACCCTATAATTTTTGTTCAGTCCTTATAGAGGGATGATTCCATTTGAAATTAACAGAAGGTCTAGGAGAAAAACATCTCAGGGTCCAGCTCCCAGCAGTGCCGCTCAGTGATGCCAAGGCCTGTAAGAAACTATCAGTAGCCTTCTATATTAATATTTCATTCCTCATTGGAATGTGCAGTAACTCAGTACTGGCTTTGTCCTTGGATATTAACTCAAGGTTTATCAGACTGTTATGTTTTAAAAATAGCTCACTTGACCTCACACCATTTCCATTATGAGTATTTGAACTTTGTGTGGTAACATTAAAGAACTGTTAAATTGTAATAAACTTGTCTAATTTTTTAAGTTAATGTAACTTCATTTTCTGTTATTGTTACTCTATCTATCTTACATTATATTGTACATATGAGAGCCTGATAGCAAAAATACAACCCACTGCAGTTGGTTGTGTTATGGTTAATACCTGCAGTGGAAGCCTTTCCCTTAGTATCCTAAACTATCCAGCACGATTATCCCATGATTTCACCTGGTGCCAGTGTCTTCAAGAGGGAATTTGCCCTCTTCTGTGGAAAGAGCTTCTGTTGGAAGCCATTATCCATCTGATGATGGTGGTGAACACAGCATGTAGAAGAGTGGCAGATGGAAAGAGCTACAACTAGTGTTAAACACAGAGCTAATACAGATTTTTTACATATTAGGTCACGGTAAAAATGATGATCAAAGTTTTAGTCTGCTGACTTAGTAACCTCCACGGGACCATTTTGAATGAAGTGCACAAAAAGCCAATCTGACAATTGTAAATCAACCCAAAGCCAGTCCTCCTGATTGCAAGATAATGTGTGGCAAAGAACCCCACATAGTTGTGTGCCACTTTCTCTGTCTGGGAAAAAAATGCCTTCCATATATGAAAATGGCAATCAGCCTCCTGCATGGTGCTTAATGGGAGGTAAAACACAATATGACTCCCTGGCTGGCAATGATGAGGCCACATGCAGATGTCTCCATCTGAGCTAATCACTGTAACCCCCTTCTTAGAAAATGGAGAGAAACAACTACTAGTAGGGCACAAGTCATGTCATTCTGAAGTAGGTGTCTCAAATAATTGAGATGAATCATGCCTACTATTTCCACTAACTGCAAATGGAGACTAGTGTATCCAGCTTTGATGACAGACGTCTACATATTTGATGTTTGAATTTAGGTGTGATAAATTCTGTAGCACGTTTCTCTAATTTAATTGGTTCTTTAGTTGAAGAATCTAGTTAAAGGGATGCTTCACAATAGTTGGAAGTTTTGCCATGTGTTTACAGGCTGGCTTCCTCCACCAGACTGTTGTGTCTCGCACTCTTTGCTCCCTCATCTGATATTCATGTTATCTTGAAATCTCTGTGCAAGCGTTTGCTGACATCCAGCTGCCACTTCACCCCAATTCATCGCCATCTCTCATGATTTAGCTCTTATCGAGATAATGTGCCAGGTTTTCTATTCTTTTTAATATGCTGTTTTTGAGTGGCTGTACTATCACTGTTAGTGTGGGACCTGTTTCTACCTTTGCTCCTCTCAGTGACGTTGCTTTGTGGCAACATATCAACCAGCAGAGGCTGTAAGCATTTCATAGTCAACTAGTGCACATCTGCCAAGCTCATAAGATCTGCCTTGTGCAGTTTCTCTGATATTTTGACCAGACACATCCTCTGGCTGGAGAAGCATGATTCCATGGGGCTTATATGCCAAACTTCTGCCACTGCACCTAAGGCAGCTAAGCAACTGGCCAAAGCTCTGAATACTCTGGGACCTGGCTTTGACCTGGTATGCTCTTGTCTTCTAGTGGTCTCTAAGGAGTTCCCAGTTATCTTTCTTTTCAACTCTGTTACCCTTTGGACTTCCTGTTTACTTGATATGACCTACATTTCTCTGTAATTCTGTCTGGGTTTTTTTGATACTGTTTTAATGGCAGCATCTTTATGAATTAATAAAACAGTGCTTGATTATCTAGTCCTTAGGCCAACCTCCTGTACCCATTATAACCTTCTAGCATCCCGTAACACCTGTAAGTAATCAAATAGGTAAGACAGAAAACAGGCATGGCTGGGCAAGGACCTTCTGGTCAAACTGAGGTTTTGAGGGAAACGTACAGGCAGTGAAAGCAGTGATGTGGGGCTTGGGAAGAATATAAGGATGCCATTCAGACACTTAGGGATGGGATCAGGAAAGATGGGGCACAGTTGGAAGTGAACCCTGCAATGGATGTGGAGAATAACATGCAAAGTGTCTACAGGTGTGTTGGTCAGAAGAGACAAAGGAGAGTGTACTCCCTCTGGTAAATGGGAAGAGAGAACTGAGTTTGACAGACATGGAGAAGGCTGAGGTACTCAGTGAGTTCTTTGCCTCAAATCATCACTGGCAGTCTGGCTTCCCACATTTCTTGCATCCTTGAATTTCAATGCTGGGATGGGGAAATAAAATCCCTTCCACTGCATGCAAAGAGCAAGTTCAAGACCACCCGCTGAAACTTAACACATACAAGTCTATGAGGCAGGGAGACGTGCATCCCAGGGTCCTGAAGGAACTGGCTGATGTTGTTGCCAAGCTGCTCTTCATCATATTTGAAAAGTCATGGGTGTCAGGCAAAGTTCTCAGTGACTGGTAAAAGGGAAACATCAGTTCCATTTTTAAAATAGGAAGAAGGAAGACCTGGGGAACTACAGACTTGTTAGCCTCATTTCTGTGCCTGAGAAAATCACGGAGCAGATCCTCTTGGAAGCTATATTAAGACACATGCAACATGAGGAGGTAATCTTGAGACAACTAGCATGGCTTCACCAAGGCCAGATATTCCCTGAACAATCTGGTGTCCTTCTATGATGGAGTGATAACAGCAGTGGNAAGAGGTAAAACAGAAAACAGGCATGGCGGGGCAAGGACTTTCTGGTCAAACTGAGGTTTTGAGGGAAACGTACAGGCAGTGAAAGCAGTGATGTGGGGCTTGGGAAGAATATAAGGATGCCATTCAGACACTTAGGGATGGGATCAGGAAAGATGGGGCACAGTTGGAAGTGAACCCTGCAATGGATGTGGAGAATAACATGCAAAGTGTCTACAGGTGTGTTGGTCAGAAGAGACAAAGGAGAGTGTACTCCCTCTGGTAAATGGGAAGAGAGAACTGAGTTTGACAGACATGGAGAAGGCTGAGGTACTCAGTGAGTTCTTTGCCTCAAATCATCACTGGCAGTCTGGCTTCCCACATTTCTTGCATCCTTGAATTTCAGTGCTGGGATGGGGAAATAAAATCCCTTCCACTGCATGCAAAGAGCAAGTTCAAGACCACCCGCTGAAACTTAACACATACAAGTCTATGAGGCAGGGAGACGTGCATCCCAGGGTCCTGAAGGAACTGGCTGATGTTGTTGCCAAGCTGCTCTTCATCATATTTGAAAAGTCATGGGTGTCAGGCAAAGTTCTCAGTGACTGGTAAAAGGGAAACATCAGTTCCATTTTTAAAATAGGAAGAAGGAAGACCTGGGGAACTACAGACTTGTTAGCCTCATTTCTGTGCCTGAGAAAATCACGGAGCAGATCCTCTTGGAAGCTATATTAAGACACATGCAACATGAGGAGGTAATCTTGAGACAACTAGCATGGCTTCACCAAGGCCAGATATTCCCTGAACAATCTGGTGTCCTTCTATGATGGAGTGATAACAGCAGTGGATGAAGGATCTACCTGGACTCCTGCAAGGCCTTTGACATGATTATAGGGAGCTTAAAAAGAAACATCGATGAAGACTGACTTTTAATGTAAAGTGTTCTGAAAGTAATGCCTCATTTCTATGGAAACTACAACAGATACAAAGAACGCAGTAACAACATTTGATTGAGTGATTTCTCACCTACAAAGCACTATTTTTCAGCATAATCACCACCATTGCAGTTTCACCAGCAATGAACAAGAGCCTGCATGCTGCACCATAAAAATCTGCACTAGTGGAGGTGACCCACTGTCACTGTCACCAGTGCTGAAGCACATCACCCACCACATCACTGTGCTCACATCCACTGTTTGTTCTCCATAATGTACAGCAAGCATCAATGAATGTCAGTGAGTGCAATTTTTTCTGCATAGCCAAGTTCAGTTCCACAGCTTTNGAGAACTGAGTTTGACAGACATGGAGAAGGCTGAGGTACTCAGTGAGTTCTTTGCCTCAAATCATCACTGGCAGTCTGGCTTCCCACATTTCTTGCATCCTTGAATTTCAATGCTGGGATGGGGAAATAAAATCCCTTCCACTGCATGCAAAGAGCAAGTTCAAGACCACCCGCTGAAACTTAACACATACAAGTCTATGAGGCAGGGAGACGTGCATCCCAGGGTCCTGAAGGAACTGGCTGATGTTGTTGCCAAGCTGCTCTTCATCATATTTGAAAAGTCATGGGTGTCAGGCAAAGTTCTCAGTGACTGGTAAAAGGGAAACATCAGTTCCATTTTTAAAATAGGAAGAAGGAAGACCTGGGGAACTACAGACTTGTTAGCCTCATTTCTGTGCCTGAGAAAATCACGGAGCAGATCCTCTTGGAAGCTATATTAAGACACATGCAACATGAGGAGGTAATCTTGAGACAACTAGCATGGCTTCACCAAGGCCAGATATTCCCTGAACAATCTGGTGTCCTTCTATGATGGAGTGATAACAGCAGTGGATGAAGGATCTACCTGGACTCCTGCAAGGCCTTTGACATGATTATAGGGAGCTTAAAAAGAAACATCGATGAAGACTGACTTTTAATGTAAAGTGTTCTGAAAGTAATGCCTCATTTCTATGGAAACTACAACAGATACAAAGAACGCAGTAACAACATTTGATTGAGTGATTTCTCACCTACAAAGCACTATTTTTCAGCATAATCACCACCATTGCAGTTTCACCAGCAATGAACAAGAGCCTGCATGCTGCACCATAAAAATCTGCACTAGTGGAGGTGACCCACTGTCACTGTCACCAGTGCTGAAGCACATCACCCACCACATCACTGTGCTCACATCCACTGTTTGTTCTCCATAATGTACAGCAAGCATCAATGAATGTCAGTGAGTGCAATTTTTTCTGCATAGCCAAGTTCAGTTCCACAGCTTTTCTTCACACGCACTTCCATGTCAGACACCATTCTGTCAGACTGTTCCTCTGCTGACATTTGTTGCACAGCAATAAAATTTAGTGGAATGTTGTCAGAAAGGTTCAACCTCCATTGCCTGACTTTCTTCTTATCATGTGGATAGGCCTCCAGCTTGCAATCAGTAAACACTCCTGGAAGCTTTTTTTAATTAAAGGTTATTTTCTGACCATTCAGGAAAATGTTGGGCTCTAAGGAAACATTTCCCCTTATCTCAGTGTTCACCCTCTGTTGCTCCAGGCTGGCTGGCAATTATGGCTGGACAACAGTCTCCCAGGTTACCTCAGACTGGTCTCCATTCTCCAAGAATGCAGAATTGTTTTATGTTGTCATCAGTCCTTAGATCTGCTTTTGCATTCACTTGAAACACAATCTTGTTTTAAATGCATGGCTCTCCTTTTACTTGTTTCAGGTGAGTAAATCTTGCTCCTTCCAGGCTTATTCATCTGGAGTATGTGTTCCATCCTGTTGTGACTACTTAAAGCATGCCATTACACATGAGAGAGTATGTCTTTTAGACCTCTATCCCATATCATCAAGTTACCTACACTGTAGTCCACTTAATTAGACATGATTTCTATTGTCAGTACCATCTCCTCACCTCACAGGACCAAAGACTCTGAAACACAATTTGGACCACGTTCAGAGCTCAGCAGTGTCTCCTACATGTTACTTCCTGGTGGGTTGTTGGAACTCATGTCCATTCTGTGCCAAAAGGTGAACTGATAGAACGGTTCCATTTGGAAGAGCACATCTAGTAATTCCTCTTCCATCTGAGCACAACCCCCTTGGGCCTGGCAGGTTTTAATTGAAAATGCCATAGGCCAGTGACTTTGCAGCAACTGTGCTCCCAAATCTCCTCCTGAGGCCTCAGGCTGTAATTACAGATGCTCCACAGGCATTATAGGATTGGCAGCTTACTTGTATTCATCTCTGTTGTTTCAGATGATCTTGTAGCCTAATGTTCTGCTTATTGTCTAGTTTCTTACTTTCTCATAAGCTTTGCAAATGTCTGATATGAATGTGCAAAATATAGAAAAACTGCTATCCACACCTGCTAGACATTTCCTTGAAGGCTTTCAGTTCTTCAGAATCTATTCAGACATGCAGAGGAGTTAGTAAGTACTGACATTTTTGGGAATTAATTTAACTTTGTACCAGGAGCCATCTTTCTCACCATAATATATAAAAATAATTGCAGATAGCCAAAAGTCCAGCACATGAATGCTTCTTTCTGTTTATTTCCATTATGTAGCAGCTCTCTGGGGCTTCACTGGTAATAAAAAAAGGTATACTGGTGGTAGGAGGGATTTGATTCTTCTTGCATGTTTAACTTGAACTTTCTTACATTGTGCTACCAACAACTAAGCTTTGAAATGTTTGCATTACATTCCCAAGACTTCCTATTCAATTTACTTACTGCAGCCCAGGAAAATAAAATTATTGGTCTGCTGTGGATCAAGGACTAACTTTTTATTACATTTTTTCCCCCATGAAATATGGTTGAATTATTCCCCTACATGCAATTGTTTAGAGTATTTAATGTATAGGATTCTTGACCTTCTCCATGATCGTTTAAGGAGATGGAAAGATGTGGTAGCAGGGGAAGTGGTAGCATTCATGCCCCAAACATCCTTCTGTCATTAACATTCAAGGCATACTATTGTGTATAAACAGCTGTCAGATAGGAAATTCAAATGCAGAATATTTTAATTTCAAATCCCTAATCAAAGAAATACTGGAACTGAAAACTAAGTCTAAAACAACACTGAAGGATTTCTGATTCTGTTCATATCAAATTTGCTTGAAGTATGACCGTTATAATACTACTTTTTCTTCAATAAATATGCAAAATCTAAGGCTATTGGAAGAATTCTCATTATCTGTATGTTTCCAGTTCATTCAGGTATTTTGGATTAACAGATAAATATATCTCTGCAGTCTTTTCAAACGAAATAGCGTAAAACTGGGTTGGTGCCAAAGCAACTAGAATTGACTGAAATCACAGACAATCAGAATACCAATTGACTGGTCTATATTCATCGCTTGAATCAAGAGAAAGGAAAAGAAAGAAGTACAAATGACAAAATTGTTTTTTAAATTCTATATGAGAATAATTTATGTGTTATGACCATAGCACCATAAAAAGAATAAATCTAGAAACCACTAATATTTTTATTACTGTTAATTATTTAGCTGTATTAATTTAAAACATCTTCCTTCTTAAAGCACTTTAAGGTGATCTTTACTTTTTATTGTTCACTAAATAATACATCTTATTTAGCAGAGTTAGATAGAAAAACACATGTAGAAGCACACAAACAGAAAAGTGTGCAGTTTGTGCAGACTTTGTACTTGATGACAGTAGCACTGTTGTCCTTTGTTTTAGTATTGCTAGCCCAATTCAATCTGCAGTGCAAAAAAACCAACAACAACAACAAAAACAAACAAACAAAAAAAACACTCTAAAAGCCAACTTTAACAATTCTAACTAGTTCTGAAGTGGCTTTAGGTAGTAACACTGTGCAAGAGAAAAATTCTGTTTCCCTGGTCTACTTACATGAATAAACTGAAGTGTATGAAATTTCTCTTTGAAATCAGCATTCCCACTGACTAAAGATGGCACATATGAAACCTCACTGGCAGTTCCTTTTTGAAAATCCTGTTTGCTGCTGCTTTTATGTTTGACTTACTATTTCATTTCTTTTTAAACTGAAATCTCTGCCTCAAGTTGTTTTGCTTTTACATTTATTTTATTTTGAGATGGAAACAAGATTTTTTTGTTAAACAGAGCTATGCTTGAAAGCAAGAGAAATTATGTAAAGTTTATTACATATGCACATACACAAATATATATTATATATTGCATAAAGTGCATCTGCAAAATGTGCTAATTACCCAATTTATGAAAATAAAAGCCCTTTCAGAACTTTCTTTTCTACCTCCCAGACTTTTGGGACGTGACCTTGAGGTGAGCAAAGGGAGAGGAGTGGGAAAGGAGTTGGAAGAAGAAATTTGCCTCTTGCTGTCCTCCTGTAAACCTGTCTATATCTAGGCAAGTTAGTAAACTGCAGCTTACACATGAGTAGATATTTTCCAGAGGTAAAAGCCTGCAATGGTTCCTGTGTGCAGAGGTCAAGCTCCAGCTGACAGGCAGCTTGCCCTTTCCCTGAGATGACTCTGTTGGGATGCTGGAGGCAATGTATGCCTCCTTCTAACTCTCTGCTACAGCAAAGAGCATCTCTTCTTTTCCTCCCACTGCCCCTGGGATTTAGGCAGGGTGGTTGTGGGAAGCCTGGGACTGTAGTGAGCCCAGGGAGGAGAGGAAAAGAGGGGCCATATGGAAGCAGAGTGGGGAATGGGGCAACTCTGGACAGCCTGGCTGCAAAAACAGGGAAGAGTAGGGAAGGAGGACAGCTTTGAAATGAGAATGGGGGGAGCTGACTGGAGGGGATGTAGGCTTCAGTGAGAAGAAGTAAAACTCACCTGTGGAGCTTGATATGTGAGCGGAAGAGGCAATAGTGGAATAGAAAGTAGCTGGATAGGGAGGTACAAAAGCAGTAGGACTGGAGTTCATCCAGCACAGAAGAATGGGCTGGATGACATCTCTGCAGAGCTTGAGATCATGGAGGTCTCCAGGTATATGAAATTTGTACATTTACTGAAACCCGCTGTTGATTCTTCAATATTATCACTGGTAGCAGATTCTAGGGAGCAAAGCATGGCAGAAGAATGGAAAGATATAAACAGTAAGACAGTCTCACAAGAAGAAAGAGACTGGTGAGAACCTGAGGGAAAGATGCTGCCATAACTGGAAAGAATGCATCAGAGTGCAAGCCAGTATGATAAGGAATGGAAGCAACAGAGGTACTCAAGCAAAACTTGCAGTAACACCAACCAGCATGCAGTGAAGGGAGAAAAGACATTCAAACAAGCTTGCAAGCTGAGGATATGCATAGTAGGTGTATTCATGACTATATGAGGGTATTTGCTGTGGAAACATCAGATTTACAGTGGGAACATCAGATTTACAGTTTTCTTTGCTGAAAATATTAGGTGCAGAAGACACTGGCATCAGTAGCAGAATGTGTGATTGAGCTGCACAAGGTTCTGACTAGTCAGATGAATCTAACAGTTGTTCTTTTGGTTATGGCAAAGATATGACCTTCTAAATTTGAAGACTGCCAAAACTCACTAAAGACTCATCTACCCAACTCTAAATAAATCACTGAATGTCTGTCAGCAAATCTTCAAGATGAACTTTCAAAATCTCAAGGTGAATCTTTCTAATAGTCAAACCCACAACCTTCTCAGTAAATCTGTACAGCATGGGACTCTGTAAGGTTAACACACAGAGTGTTCTAAATGAATTATTTATCACGAGAAGTGGGATGCTCTCTTCTTCCTGAGGAGATGCTGTTTGCAACTTCTTTATTTTGGGGAGATTCTTGACCTTACCCTCTGTCTGAACACTAACAGCAGAACTACCAATAAAAAATAAGTCTATCTCTGAACTACTCAACTTGATTGTTCTTTTCTGGTTGGCTGGCAGTAGGATGGATCTCAAATAAGGCTGAGGAGGAATTGCACAGCTATCAGTATTCTCTCTGCTGTGATTTCATCTATCAAGCTGCATGCAGTATTTGCTTTAGTTTTATAAAGCCATTATCCTTAATAGAAAAAATAATAAGTGATACTGTGGCTGCTAGTTTCTCTGTCTTGTTCCAGGATCTCTGTACTCAGTGACACATTATGGCCATAGCCTTAATGTTATGACTCTCTTGTAGCTATGCTTCTCTTGCTCTTCTGGCATGGTACAAAACAACAGCCAAGAATATAGCATATATTTTTCTTATCAGTAGAAGCACTCTGTTTTCAAGGTATAGGTACAGCACTGAACTTGCCTGAAGCAGATTGTATATATTTTAACTACCATTTTCTGATTTTTAAGCTCTACACTGGTAGACTCCTTTTATTTTTTCTGACCAATAATAAACTGCCTCATAATGAACCTAAATCTAAGAAGAGAAATGGGAAGGTAATATCGAAACTTATTTTACTTTTTATTTGGACATACATATCTTTTTAAAAAACAAACAAAAAAAGAAATAGGAAGGGCCACATTTGATAAAAACTGCTGCAATATTGCTATTCAAGCCAGAATGGCAACGTTTTGCAATCATTTACTAGCTCAATATTTTAGAGAGAAAACTTTAGAATGGAATAACAGAAAAAAGGCAGGTAGTGCGCTTCAAGCATAAAATCATCACAGTGGGTAAGTCAGACTTTTTTGGAAAGTTGGAGCTACAGTGAGATTAACAAGTGGGAAGGTAGAATGGTCTGTCAACAAAAGTGTAAACTTCCAATATAAATAGATAATTTATAGCTTGTCCTGCCTGTTACAAAATAAAGAATTTAAAAGAAAAATATTCCTCCATTTCCAGTGTCTTAACATAGGAGACTACATTAATTATGAGTTATTGTTGGATTCCTCTGCAGTGAATGGGAAGAGCTGAGCACTTCTACATGGTGATTGATCCCCAGTAGATCTCAATTTCTGTCCAAGGTATCATAGCCTAGGTGTGACTGAACATGCTTCTAGAAACAAAGAGATGATTCGGAGTCTTTCGTGATGCAGAATGATTTATGAAAGCATAAAAAAAAAAGAAAGAAAAAAGAAAACACCGTACAGTACAGTACTGCAATCCTGTTCTTGTTCTGCTGCTACAGACATAAATAAACGTTCAAAACCAGATGTAGGAGGAAATAAAACTTCTTGAGGATATCAGAATTCAAACTGGAAGCAGGCTGCTCATTTTCAACACTGAAAATCAGTTAACATATGGGGCTTACCTTTCAACAGTAATTGAGACAGAAGGTATTTCTTAATAGTTACAGATTCATTAAATTAAAAATTCAAGAACTGCTGATCAGCGTAGGGTGTTGTTTCCTTTTTTACTTCTTATTCAGGTTAGTTATTATCTTCCTGCCTTAAAAATCTATCAAGTAATTGCAATAGTCCTGATGATCTTAAGGTATTAAGTGAAGCTGTAATTCTTTCCTCATAACACGGATTTAGAGACATGATCCTGAACAAAAGACTAAGTGACTGTCATCATGAAGGACATTCACCTCAACAGCAACTGAGAGGGGAAATTTGACAAGTGGCTCCTGAGAGGATTTCCCGTACATGGGAGGAGAAGGAAAACTTTTCTTTGTCAGATACATAATGAGATTCATTATGAGATACAGCTGTTTTTGCATCAAGAGATTGAGTTCATTAAGAATCATAAGTTGCATGCAACTCCTCATATATCTTCAGGCTGAAATTCTGAGTCATGGGCTTGCCATATCATTAAAATAAATGGAGTCATGCAAAGTGACATGTTCTTGAGCATAAGGAAGGTTTGGCCCTCAAGGATCTTACCTATCATGCTAATTCTGCTAATCATTCAACCAGTCATTCACATTTAATTCGAGCAATAAAATGTTATTTCAAGAGAATCTTAATTTGTGAGCTCTTTACACTCTTTTGTGAGTCAAGAAGTTAAACTAATTTGATAGCGCACTCCCCTGATAATGAACAAAGCTCATGAGAGTAAGAGAGAATTTGTAGTTGTATGCCCCACTGTGTTGCAGTAGTCGGATTATTTACCTTTCAAGTGGTGTTTGTGATACAGGACAGATTATAAAACTGTTCAATATAAGTGTACTGTTTTTATTATGTTAATATTCAAATCTCTGGTGGAGATCACACCTGAATGGAGCTAGAAGTTGTACAAATATAAACCAGATCTATCAATGAGATGTAGTGTTGCCAATGGCTGCAATTTCTACTGTAATTCTTCATAACTTAGACTCCAAATCCTAGGCTGCAGTTTTCATTTAAGACAGAAGAATGCATTTCTAATCCTGTGGTGGTGTATAAAAGCTTGAGAGCACAAACTAGAAAAGGTCAGAAACATGGGAATGTAGCAAACAGAAGAGTATGCACCCTATTTAAAAAAAAAAAGAAAAAAAAAAAGAAAAAGTATATTTAACACTCTCCAGGAGACCTGGACTTAATTTGTTCTTTCTAACTACAACATCCACAAGTGTGGTCTCCCCAGGTACACCTAAAGAAAAGCACCAGGAGTGCCCTGGTGCCATTGGAGCCAGATGTAGAATCACTTGCCCTGGAGCCTCTTTTCTGGAGGCTGCATGGAGTGGGGACAGCTCTCATCAGGCTGCAAGAACTGACTTCGTTGCAACTGCAAAATGCTCCTCCTCATTGTTCTTACTTGTGATCTGTCCCTCCATATGTGTCAGCAAGATAACCAGCTTACTAACTGAACTCCCTCTCCCAACCGCCTGCAGAGAGATAGATGCTGAAAGCAGCTGTATGCTGAATTATTTGTTCTGGTGGGCCACAAGTAACTCCATGGGCTGTGATGCGAGCATTCCTGAGCTACAATATCATCATAACTTTGGAGGCATTTCACTGATAGCTAATGATACATCCACTCTGAGATGAATTGTACCTTCCCCTGTAATTAAAGCTGCATGAGGATCAAGACTTATCAGAAAAGAATCTGCATAAACTTAAATTCAGAGCTTTACACATAGGCAGGTTTGATTTCCAGGGAAAACAGTGTGCTTATCTATGCAAGTATGCTTCTTGATCATATTCACATTGCAGTCTACTTACTGCAACATACAATAATATCATGTACACCTTTAATGACAGACTGTTATCTTTAGCCATGAGCTTGTATATGAAGCTTCTTTACCCAGGGAAATTTGCCGTCCTTTTAATTGTTGCAGCATTTTAGTGTGCTACTCTAAAGCAAATTTTTATATGCTTCTTAACATAACTGCACTTAATATCTTTGCTTCTTATTGTAAGAAGCCTTTGTTTTTTACAATCTTTAAATTAAAAAAATAAATCTATGACTCCTTTAGTAAAGAGGTTAGACTGAACCCAACTCACGTTTAAGCAGGAGTTAGTGACTTGAGTATAGTTTAAAGAGGTTTGGAGGTACTAGCACCTGGTGGGCTCATAAAAATGAAACATATTTCAACAAGTTAAGTGCTCATTCTCTGGTAAAATAAACGTCTTACTAATATTTAAAATGAAGAAAGGTTGAGGGAATGTGCCTTATTTACCCTGGAGAAGAGAAAGCTTCAGGGAGGCCTCATTGTGGTCTTCCAGTACTTGAAGGGGGCTTATCAGTGGGAAGTGGAGCAACATTTTACACAGCGTGATAGTGATAGGACAAGGGGGAAAAGCATTAATCTAAAAGAGGGGAAATCTAGGCTAGATGTTAGGAACAAATTATTCACTCAGAGGATGCACAGGTTGCTCAGAGAAACTGTGGATGCCCCACATCTGGAGATTCTCAAGGCCAGGCTTGATGGGGCCTTGGTCAGCCTGGTCTGCTGGGTAAAAACCCTGCCCACAGCAGTGGGTTGGATCTAGACAACCATTAAAGTCCCTTCCAACCTAAGCCATTTAATTATTCTATGATGATTCCTTACATGTCTTGAAACTAATGCCCATGTATATTAAGGGTTAAGACAAAGCTAAGGAACAGGAGCTGTTTTCTATTTAGAATATGAGTGGATGTCCTCAGACACATGCTAAAGGTGTCAATAATGTTGAAAAGCAGGCCATGTGCATGGTTGCCTAAGCACAGGTTAATTAATATTTGGCCGTGTGTAGCCCCTGTGCACTGCTGCAGTGTTCATGAATCAGAGAATGGCATCATCTTTGTAGACTGCTGAATCCTGCAAATGTTAATGAGGCAGTATGCAGAAGTCATAACTGCTGCCACTGTCAAGTGGCCATGAAAATGATTATCTGGTAAGATCCTGGAGGCAGAACTCCTATCACCTAAATTCTCAGGGAACACATCTGATTTACTAACTTCTCATTGCATCAAGATTTTTAGTTTGTCATGGCAACCTAGGAGCAGATTGAGGAATAGGATGCAATCAGGCAGCACTCATAATGCAAGCATAAGTTAAATGCCTCTAATGTTAATGATCCAAATTCTTCACTGCAGCCGTGGGGCACACAGTGTAACTTGGAGGAGGTGCACAGATGCTGTAAATTACTTTGGACACCATTACCAAGACCCTGGCCAGCTGCATATGAGAACAGATTGGTGGCATAAGTTACAATATTCCAACTGCTGCTGTGGGTGCTCCTGAATGGCTGTTATGGCAGCCCTGCAGTGCCAGGGCAATGCTGAGTCCCTGCCAGGCTTCTCTTCCCTTCCCTTCTGCACTCAGATTGTAGGGTTGAAGACAGTGAGGGAACTGCTTTGGTTTTTTTTTGCCCCACTAGAAGATTGTCCCACTCTGAATAATCTTTCCATTGCTACTGGCCCATTTAACTCAGTAAAATACTGTAAATCATCTTGGATGCAGAGTATGAGCTAAGGCAGTATACTTCCCCTTGATTTGCACTTGCTTCTCTTTTACTTGCTCTTTTATCATAATAGCACGAACATTAATTTTGCATTAATTATAAAGCCCAGATCCAAGGCAATGCTTTTAATAATATCAAAAAGCTATTAATCTGCGTAAGAAATGGAAGAAATGGTAAATGTAAAGGGATGATATAGACAAAATTCTCTGTCAGTGCAACAGCATCCTCTCTACAATTGCCACAGTGTGATCATATTAGTGCATGTTAGTGCTGCCAGCCTGCTATGCTGCCTGCTTTTTGATGATAAGTATTATCTATTATATTGCAGGGGCTTTTGGTCAGAGACTAGTATATTTTGCAGTTTTCTGGATTTATTTCAAGATCTTAACTTCAGGTTTTATCACCTGCTGATGACTTCTGCAGACAAACTAACAAAAAATTAATCTGGTAGAAGAACAGGGAGCAACGTCTGCAGACAGGGACAGCAGCTAACTGAAGTTTGGAGGCAGCAGCTGAACCGAGTAAAAGTAGGACAGCCCTAGCAGGGAACAGTCACTGTTCTGTGCAATAAAATCCATGCAGTTTAAGTCACAGCAGTAAAATTAATGGGGTTTTGGTGAGCTACCACTCCCTGGAGATAATGCTCAGCCTACTAAAAAAAGCAGGTCTGGATTTCTTGCCTTCTTTCCTCATCCCAGTCACCAAGGCTGCAGAACCCTGTTTTTACATGTCTTGCCCATCTTTTTTTTTATTATTATTTTTTTTCCTGGTCCTGGTAGAACATGCCAGAATGGATCTGTATGTCATAAAGCAGTCATGGTATTAGGAAACAGAAACTCCCAAAGCCTGGGTAAATGTCAATGCCATGGAGCAGCTTTACCCCTGAAAGGTCACAGACTCAACACACTCTGGTCCAGGTGGCAACCAACCACTCAAGTGTATCAGTTCAGCATAATACTACATTATTACATTTATCCGGCCAGCATTAAATGAGCTACACTCTCATGCTTTGTTTTCCTTGACTTTGAATGTGTATGAAGGCTCCTGCAGGCCATCCTAAAGCTGTTCACTCAATGATTAGTAAAAGGCCATGGTGCCTGATGTGGGATTTAAACAAAATGAAAACACCTAACTGTGATCCTCAAATTCAGCTTCTGTCTAATCCTCACCATTTACATTTGCTAAATATCTAGTATAAAGCATTAAAGGTAACTGATAGCACTGCGGTTGTAATGGGGCCAGGATGACTTTGGGGTGAGCTCTGAGATTTGTCTGAATCTGCCCTGCCCCGATCCAGGGCTACAGAGGGTGAGCCTTGATCTTGGTGACTAACAGGTCGTGTTCAGTCCTCTCCTATGAAAACCAGAAGCCTGAAAGAAAGTAGTAATTTCTCCTCTCTTTATTGGGGGCTGTGGAAGAAAGGGTCTTGAAAGTTTCCAGACTGCAAGGCCCAAATGGATGTCCATGCAACTTGGTTGTGCTGGGTCACTAATAAAGCACAAATCTACCCTTCAGGACATACTTTCAGGTTGCTCTCTGTGTGTAAAGCTGTTCTTTGTGTGTCCAGGTGTCCTGTACCAGTGTGTCTAGAAGTTAGGTACAGCACCACATAGCATTTTGACTCCTGAATTCAAGTGGTTTCTTTTTTTTTTTTTTAATTCTGACAAGTGGTTGTGCATGTGGGGCATGTTTTGGGAGCTAGAGTTTTAAAATTTATATAATTAATTTGTCAAATTGTCTATCTGTTGAATTTGAAAATTATACCAGGAGCAGGTGCTTAATTTTCTTGAATAAACAACAGCGCTAAGAAGACAGCAGTGGTGGATGCTGATAGATCCTTTATACTCTTTCAGATCATGTATTGCAATGGCATAGAGATTATATATTGATTCCATACCATTTTTTAAAAATATTAGCTCAAGTTTTCACAACCACTCTGACTGATTGTTCAGACAACTAGTGATAAATCATTCATCTGATGACTACTCACTGGTAATGACTTCTTCTCCTTGGATGATTATTCTGTTGGAGATCATTGCACGCAAACTATAAAAGTTTCCAAAGCCGTACTTTGTGCGGGTGAGCCAACAGTTTTTAAGAAGGCTTTGCATATTATAACGTTGCCATTTGCTAGGAAAGACTGCTGATCTCTACCTTCACTTTTCTGAACATTATCAGAACATCTAATTTCTATTCCGCTTCAGGGTCACGCTAAGTTACCAATTTAAAACAGTTGCTGTGATGTTGACAGTTTTAATTCGTTCCACTTTATATGCTAGTAGGCCTATTGTCTGTTCAAAGTAGATTTTGTGGTTCTGAAAGAGAGAGTTTCAGTATTTTCTTAACACGATGCCATTTGTACTCATATTGCAGCTTCAGATATCTCCTTGGGGGCAAGTCTAATTGAAGCTGCTTGATTTCTGTTACCAATCACAGTCTATTCAAACTGCATTCCTTTTCATCTCTAATGCTTTAAGCTTCTGCTGTATTAGCTGACCCACTCAGGTGTAACGTTTTCTCTGACTCCATCAGCTTGACCACAGACCTCTGGTTGGCTCCAGTCTTCAAGCTAACATTTAAAAAGCACCCAATGGACTCTGAGACTATCTGAGACTTACAAGAACTTGTTTATCCCTTCTTAAAATAGTTGCACATGAATTAAGCCATAAATCTGTGTCTGACTCACCTTAACATGTGCTGCAGCTTAAATGGTAGCAGCTGGCTTCAATTAAACTCCCAACAGTTGAGGCAGGAGATACTATGAATCCAAGAACCAAAATCATCTGTTGGTTTTTTTTTGTCATTCAGAATACATTTAAAGGGCTAATATTTCAGCATATCGAAGCAAATTAACTAACTGGATTATTGCACAGAACTGTATATGAATTCCCTTCCTGGCAAAAAAAGAAAAAAAGAAAAAAGCACCAAACTGATAACAAAAGGAAAAAGAGTTTGTTGTCAGTTTCAAGAGTACACAATGAGTTATGAGGAGATAACCATAAGCTTGCATGCATTTGCAGTGTAATTAATAGAACTAGTGAAAGTGATAGTGAATTTGGAAATTTTCATGAGAATACATTCTTCATGGTAAAAAAAACTAACACAGATGAAAAAAGCACTCACTTAGGTTGTGGGAAAAGCATGAGACACATTCCTTGGAAGTTTTACTTCTTTCATTTTAGCAAGATGGCAAGTGCTTGACGTTTGTAGATCTATTCTATCCCACTAATTATCCTGTGGTTTAATTTTATTTTTTTTCCTATGTGTGTGTTTGTTTTATCATCTCTTTTTTATACTTTTGTGTAACTTGTATTTTAAATATCTTGCTTTGTGTTGAGTATTATGCTTTGTGTTAGATTAAGTTGTAGGGATATATTCAAAATGCCTTTTATTTTCTTTGGACCATGGGACCATGTCATGGCTTTGTGATTTTTGTTATCAGTATTCCACATCATAACATCATGTAGAGCAGTGGAGTTAATGCTCCAGTTCCGTGAACCACCAATAGTTCCAGGTATATCTGTCTCAGAAGAGAACTATGTACCCCAGAGAACTTTGTGTTAATTTGCATTTTTCCATTCAGAGGGAAAGATAAAACTGTTGGCAAGTCATGAGATTACTCTCTTCTCCCTCTTGGATCATCTCAGCAGCAGTTGCTCCCTAGCCATCTTGCCTTCAGCATTAGCATCAGACCTTTGGTTTTCAGACACTCTCTCTCTCTCATTTTATTTAATTTATTAGCCCCAGTTCCAATTATATTGTATTACATTGTGTTATTTTGCATTCCAGTATTTTATTTAGTAAATTAACTTTCCTCCTAGGATTGTTGCCACTGTTTTGTTTTTAGACCCTTCCCTTTCTGTTTTTCTCTTCCCCTTTTCCAGGGGGTGGGTCCATGGGTTCCCTTGTCCCATTCGTCATGGGACTGTGTCAAACCAGCCGGAAAAACACTGACAGACCAAGAGGTGAGGACAGAACTTACCGTAGGAGATGGTGAAAGTGGTTAGCTGGAGAGTTATTTCTTGCAGCATTAGTAGATGGAAGATTTACAGGCCCTCTTTGTTTTGTGATCTCCAAATGATGAAATAGTGGCCTGGCTGTAGAGTATGTAAGTAGTCAATTGTAAGTTTCTTGCAAAGTGTATGTGATTTATTTTAACATCTTTAATTTGGAGATGGGGAAATCAGACACAGAAAATTAAGTGATTTACTAGTGGGAATAAAGAGAGGCGAAGCTGGGAACTGCAGCAGAATTAATGCACTCTCACTGTTCAGTTTTATGTCTGTTTACATTTTGTCATGAGGCTGCACACAGAGACTTAACAATTATTCACTTTTAAAGTAACTTAAGATAATAACTCAGACCCTTACTAGTTTTGTGTATTGTGGAACTTTCCAAAATATTTTGAGATGGTGCAGCTAGACAATTGATTATTCATCATTATTTATTAACTGATACACACACACTCCTTTGAAAACACTCTAAAGCCAGATCCTGAGCTAACACAGACAAATATACTTCCATTGAAATCACACTTACTGAGTAAGTTCAGCATTGAAATATTTTCCTTATTAACAATGTATACAAATTGAAATATTTCAGAAATTACAGAATGGAAATAATGGAAAAAGCTACCACACTTACTTATTGTAAATCATTAATAACTTACATGCACAAGATTTCCATTATAGAGCATTAAAAATATTTTTTGTTTCAAATCTTTTTTAATGTGCAACACTTTCACTCTGTGTGTAACATTATAAAAGTTTCCAGTAAAATAACGGAATGGAAAATTGTAAATATAAATGTATACAAGAAAAATTTTCCCCTGCAGGGCTGATGACCTCTGAATGAATTATTTTTGGAAAATGAAATTCTCAATAGAACATCAACATTCAGTCTATGGTCCTGAGGATGAAGCTGGATCCTTTTAAATCTTTGCTGATAAAGTGCTACCTGTCACATTGTTGTTTAAAATAATGATGCTCCATTTCTAAGCTAAATCATAGTGCAATAAAAATGTGTGGAACTAGCAGTCTACTGAACCATGCCATGAAAAATTATAATTGTTCTGCATAAGTCTCTGGAGAATTGAGGTCCATGAAGTTTTTGTTAAACTTATTCCCTTGAACTTACCATGCTATTAACAGATAAAATGGGCGTAACAATAGAATTCTAGCTATGTTAAAACATACTAAACTGAGCAAGATCTAAAAGAAATGTTATATTGTTATTTATTTGTCATAAAAGTTTTCAGAAGGCTCAGCTTTCTAATTTAAAACATCTTCTAAGGAAGAAGAATTCTTCCATAAAGAATGTTTTATATTTTCTATATATGGTGGCTCTATTAATACTGCCAATACTATGGGCAGCGAGAAGAGTGAACATCACCAGATCTCAGCCACTGGAAATGGCAGACTTTTTTTTCTCATTCAGCAAAGTTAAATAAACAGTTTCTAGAAAAATTCTTTGCCATTGATATGCATATATATATATAATACACTACAGCTGTTTCAATCCAATGAATCTATTCATGATATATATATTCATTACTGTGTGGTAATCAGCATGGTTTCCTTGTGTCAGCATGCTAAATCATGATGCATATTTGTTTGTTTGCTTTTAAGAGAGATTAGAATGGAGATGTAATAGTCAGAAATACTAATTATAATATAATTCATTAGAGTTTACATCATCTGTTGACATTTTAAATCCGTAGTCCAAATTTATTAATTGATCTCAAGAGCAGAAGATCATATTCAGCTTGCTGTTGACTCCTACATTTAATTGAAAAATGATATTGCTTTACCTTATGTATCTGAGTCTGTTTGCAGAGAGCTTTTCTGCTGCAGTGGTATCCACATTATATTAGTACTACAGATTAAAAGACAAGGAAATGTTTAAAATGACATTAAAACTGAGCAGTAAATCTTTCACTATTAAAAAGAAGAGAAGCAAATATTTCATTTCTCATCAAAGGTAGTCAACTAATTATTCCCACTCCAATTAAGACTTGTGTTACATAGAAGATGATTGATTTTGTCTAGATTTTTGTCCTTTGAATTTACAGCAACAAAGAATGTGGAAAGTTTTCATCTTTCATTTTTGTGCTGGTACATTCAAGTGTGAATGTATGCATTATGCACAGGCAGTGGTGTATCATTTTGGCTGATTGAGTTGCCCAGAGAGGTTGCAGATATTTCTTCCTCAGAGACATTCAAGGCCAGGTTGGACAGGGTTTGAGCAACCTGGTCTAGCAGAAGGTATTCCTCAACAGGGGAAGCAGGAGGTTTGGAACTAGATGATATTAAAGGCACCTTCAAAGTCAAACCATTCTATGATTCTATGATTTTATAACTTTTTCAATTTTTTTCCATTATTTTTAATAACTATTTACATTTTCTGCTGATAAAGAACAAGTCTTGGATTTACAGGAAGAATACTAACCACATATACAGCATACAGGTGGCTTTTGAAAGCATATGCAGGCTGATGACTCCAGCGTGGAGAAGAAGACATAATAATGGACACTCATAAAATATAAGTTCGAGGTATGATGCAGAATCTGGATCTTTTACAGAATAGCCTTGCAAAAAAACAACTAGCCTGTTCTCAATTCCCTACAGCCTGTTCCATACATCTGCCCACTCCCCCAGATCCTGCTCTCTTCTTATCTTTTAAAGAAAGATGGAGAGGGGATTGTTTTCTGTGTAACTGCAGAAATCAATCGCAAATTCTTTCACTAAGGAATCCTAAAAGGTGAGGAAAGACAGGAAAATACAGATTATCCATTGCCAGTGAGCATTGGTCTGTTGCAGACTGCTAAAAGCACTGGGTCTCCTTCTGCAATGCTTTCTTCATTGCAGTGTTTCAGATATGATCCCTGACATACATCACAGCAGTGCTTACTGCAGCTTCCCACCGATTGCTGGCATGCTACAAAGAGAGAAATGATGAGAAGTAGGCTTACCATGGCGAGAGTTCTTTCCCATTCTGCATACTTTCCTGTTTTATGTGTGCAAAAGAGGTAGAAGTAGCACACAGACAGACTGCTACTCAAGTGTAGCTGCTCTTACAGGCAATAAATCTCCTGTTAAGCAGTAATAGTTTAAAGCCATCTTTACAAAATCTAACCTGTCTCCAAGTCTCCTCTATAGCATGAATTAGGACAGTGATGCTTAAAGGTCCTCAGAAAATAATGCTAAAGGAGCCCACCCATCATGAAAAATAATAAACAACATAATTTGAACAGTATGTAGTTGAATAATTTTACATTCATAAGCATTTTTTTGGTCTTACCTCATAAATTAAATCAATTCCTGATAAATATATGAGAATCCAATACAATTACTTCTCTTGTTCATATTTCTTACTTGAGAAATATTTATCTGTAACGATTTTCTTCAATGTTAAACTATATTCATCTAAATGGGATGTGCCTCTTTTGGATTTGTATGTTTACCTGAGTAGCTGGCTTGTTTGCTTGCTTGAAAAAGAGAGTTTTGTGAATCACGAAAACAGGGAAATCTCATATCCAGAAACTATGTCTAGAATTTTTGTGTCACAATATATAAGTTAACAGAGGAATTGTTAATTTTCAGACATAATCATCAGTTAACTATTCATGGTTTTGCTTCATGAGAGGTGAAACTATGAACAGTTTGTAGCTCTGGGATGAGGCACTTTGCCTTCCTGGAATGAAAAGGATCTTTAGCAGCCAGATCCTCAGCTGGTGCAAATATATGAATGCTGCTGAAGTAAATATACAGCCATTTAGGTTGCCTCACTATGTTCCTTTTCATTCTCTGAGTGATGTATGTCATCACTTTCACTCAAACCTAGCATTGCTACTGTCTGCAATGCTGTTTGAAAAGGAGAGCCTTGCTCTCTGTAAGGTGAAAGGGGCAGCCATTCTCTATCCAGTTCATTCTCTCCACAGTCAAAAAACTGCTCCCAGGCTATTGGCTCAAGTGAGTAACCAGAACATATTTTTACTTCCAAAACAGAAAACAATAAGCAGCAACTCAAATGTATATCAGCAAATTGAATAGAATGAAACTACAGTCATTTACTCAGGTTGAAAGTTTGCCTGTAGCTTTTAAGAATATATTTTTTAATATCTGAATAACACTTCATTTTCCCCTTACTGGCTTCTATTACAAATCACTTATTTTCCCATGGAGTAAGTGCCCATCAAATAAGTTCAGGCATCACGTACCACGCATAAAGAACAGTGTTATTCTGTTACATTGACTCTAGAGTCTGGAACAAAGACAGCACTGCATAAGGAGTTGGAAAGAGGGAAAAAGAGAAGGAGTCATTGAATAACATGCATTAGAAAAATACTGAAGGTAACTCCAGGAGATCTCCAAGAAAAAAAACAGAAGTAGACTAAGAAGATAAAGAGTCATGAAATGATGAAAGATGAGGAAGGCAACAGAAGAAAGATATTTGCACTTCAATTCAGCTCTAACTGTAGGAAAGTAAACTGTGTTTTTTGTTGTTTCTTTGCTTTGTTTTTGTGCTCAGTAGTACTAATATTTCTGTCACAGATGTTTTAAGTGAAGTAGAAAGAACATTCCGCAAAGTTTTGTAAAAGTAAAATAGTGCCCAAATTCAATTTAATTCAAGAAAACTTTTCTGTAGTAGATACAACTACTCTTGTAAATCTGCATATAGCAGATATGTACTCCTTTTAATTAGGAGTGATACTTTTGATTTTATAAGTAGACAGTCTCCAAGTATTATTTTACTGTGATGTGGAAATCACAAACTCTTTGCATCGCTTTTAAAGGAATCAAATTATATGCACATAAATTAAAACCAAAACATATTGCTTTTACTTTGACAACAATGGATACTTCAAGGATCTGTCTCTTGTGTAGATGTCTAAGCTGCAGTCTTCTGATGAAATGAGCTGATGAACACTTCTTCTCTGGAGAAGGGCAGTGATATCTCCTGGATAGTATAGTTGTCAGCATCTGGGGTTGAGATAAGAGTTCCTCCACTACCTTGGAGAATTTGGGATTTCTTGACTAATATCTCACATCTCCTAGTGGTCTTCTGAACATGCATTTGTTACAGTATAAGACATGAGTGTGCACCAAAAGTTATTGAAAATGGCTGTATGTAAGCTTGGACTAGATACAGGTTGTCCAGGAAGGTTATGGCATCCACGCTTCTCCAAGATATCGGAAAACCATCGTGAAATGATCTGGAGTGACTAGCTTCCTGATGACCTTGCATGTACATGAGGCCTCTAGAGATCCCTCCCAGTCTCAGCTGCGCTGTATAATTTTGTGTGTATGGATAATATACACAGTGGATAGAAAAGTGCAAGTATGTGGCACTATTCTGAACAAAACATCAGCATATGTGAATCTTGCTGTTGCTGGGGAATTAGAAAAGTTCAAAAGACTGAAGTTATGGCATGCATTTGTATCACAGCTATAAAGTCCACAGCTACAGAAATAAGTATATACAATTAATTACATTTTGCTGGCTGAAGGACCAATTAAAAGAGTACTCTATATTATAAAAAACTTTGGGTTACAGCTGGCGATTGCACACAAGAGTGGTAAAAATAAAACTGGCTTTTCCACTATTTTTCTTTCCAGTCTTCAAATCATATAGCTAATAACACATTCAAAAGATACTAAAAGTTTAATGGAATTTACTATAAATTTCATGCAGACTTCTTTATTCCTAAAGGATGAATTATTTGAATTCTTCGCTTCATTAAAGATGTTTAAAGTGAAGTCAAAGAGAGTATATGAACATTCTTCGATGGTCCTATTCAGATGAATACAGAGTTGCTCTTTTTTTGGAAAAAAGTGTTCAGTGAAGCAGAACACTTGTCTTTAAAAGAAAGCTAATTCCTTTCTTCGTTACTGGGTTGTGTATTTTTGTTGGCTGAATTGATATGGCTAGGGTAATTAATTGCTGGAGTTCATTCCTTCAAGCTGATTATGTAGGTTTTCTGCATCTTTGTTGCTCAGAGGAAAATGCCCTCTAATTAGATGAGGTAAAATAAGTCTACAAGCATCCAGGTTCCATCTCAATTGTTAAAATATGTGTTGGATTCTGTTAGAAAAAATGGTAAATCTAGTTCCATCATAAAAGTAGGCAGTGGTAAACCAGAGTTTAATTATGATATCAAATTTGTTGATTTCTAGGTATGAAGGAAATCAATTCACATGCTGACAATAAAACATAGCAATGTCTAAAATTTTTGAATCTTTCTTACAAAAGAATATCTTTGCAATGTGCTATATTATAAAAAGCAATAAAGTTTTGTATTGTGTTACATTTATTTTGTAACATAAAGGAATTATATGCATGGAAACAGGAGCTATGTGCAAATATGGCACTATATAGTAGTCTTTACCCTACAGAACTGGTAGTTCAGAGTCAGCAGAAGAATAAGAAAAGCTGTGTAGAAGAAGACAATCAGAGAATGTATTTACCATATGGTCTATAATCCTGTAGCCACTGTGGGAAGGGAAAAATTTTAAAGGAGATTTGAAAGAAGACATGAATAAAGGAGGAGGATTTCAGCATCATTTTTCAGTATGGATTCTAACCCATCATGACAAGTTAAACTCCTGTATTTCCTTTCTTCTAGAGCTGTGATCTCTCATTGTAACTGAATACTTTCTGTGTTCCTCAAGATTTTATGCCATCATACAAAAATCACATGATTTTCAGGCATATCCACAAAGTACTGGGGGATTTAATTTACTAAATAGGAACATTTTCTGTGTATCTGTGTTTATTTATTAATGCATACTGCACATTGTTGTACATGTAGCTTATTCTTCACAGAATCAGACAGATTTGCCTAAAAGTTCTGAGCCCCAAATTTCTGCCATATACAAATCTGCTGTTCTTGAGCCTATCTTTGGAGGACTGTTGAGATTCCTGCAGTTCAAATGGGTTCCATAACTTTCCCTTTCTTTAATCTCATTGTTGTGCTCTACAGGTTCTGATTTAATCTTCACAGCACTTCAGTTTTATGATCCAGTTACCCTATAGCCTGAGGCCAATACTCACTGTGACTGCTGTGTGGGAGTCATCAAACAAATCGGTTCATGATCAATCTGTAGTACAATCACATAAGGATTGTATGACAACTACTCTTTAATTTTGGTGCGAGAAATGACGTACCAGTTCAGACACAAGAAATAAAACACCTGTACAGATTGTATATCATATCTAACATCTAGAAATAACCTCTGACATATGTTTTGAGCCTTCCAGAATGCCGTTTCCTCAATTTGTCTTCTCTTACAGTCATAAACTGATAAGAGTGCCACTTCCTCTCTTTCTGATTCTTCAGTTATGCTTGCTCATTCATTGCTTAACAAATAGTAGAAACAGATTGTTTCTACTACAAAAGCATGTTCATGTAATTCCTCCCCCAAATATATGATTTTTAAGACTTCATTCATATTTAGTTTCTATGGAACAGCTAAATTGCAGGATTAAGTAGAGATAAAACAAACTACTTGGAATCAACTTGGCAGCATTACACATAGCTAAATGAAGGCTAATTTACTCAAATGAGAGATGGAAGATGTTAGTACACAGATGCTGTATGTGCTATGAATGATATCTAAGTTTCATTCTACCACATCTCATCTGCTCTTGATCCTTTGCTCAAGCTTAGACAAGACCAGCAGAAGTTGTTTTTACTAATCTTCCATGTCCTTGTTTTATACTGATTGGCAAGTTTAAAAGTTTTTAAGTTCTCAACATTTGTTTAGCCTAAACAGCTATAATGATATACACATAACATGCATGCTATTTGTTACTTTTAGAGAGGGCCTGTTGAACAAAGAATTACTTTGTTTTTAACATTAGGTCTTAACATACACCTCCTACCCCCAAGTAGAAGGAAAGCAGCATTGTAACATGCTTTATAACATAGAATCATATAATCACCAAGGTTGGAAAAGATCTCTAGGATCATCCATTCCAACCATCTACCTATTACCAATATTTCCCATTAAACCATGTCCCTCAGTGAAACATCTAAATATTTCTTGAGCACCTCCATACTCAGTGACTCAACCTGGGCCACCCATTCCAGTGCCTTACTGCTCTTACAGAAAACAACTTTTTCCTAATGTCCAGTCTGCACTTCCCCTGGAGCAATTCGAGGTCATTCTCTCTAATCCTATCACTGGACCAGACATGGGAGAACAGGCTGATCCCCACCTCACTACAGCCTTCCTTCAGGTGGCTGTAGAGATAAGGTCTCCCCTGAGCCTCCTCTTCTCCAGACTAAATAATCCCAGTACCCTCAGCCACTCCTCATAAGAATTGTATGAGACATGACTTGTATAACTCATAAGACTCAAATGAAGATGTCTCACATTTCATTTTGTCTGCTCTTAACTGCATCATAAATGCGGTGTTATTTTTATGGTAGAATGTATTGTTTTTATGAGTCTCTCAGATAAAGAACATACTTCTGTCTTTTTAGGATTCCTAAGAGTGTTGGACAAGTTTGATTATCAAAAATTTACTCTCAGTTGAACTTGTAGCACTTTTAGTTTGTAGTCATTACTTCAGTTATATATTACACTCTTAATGTGCTATTCTGCTATTATATTTTTTTCCCTGTGACAAAGGCCTGTAAAATACTTTCTTTGACATTAATTACACATAAAGCTGAGTAAGTTCATATGTTTACAATAAAATATTCAGAAGACAATAGGAATTTAGCCTTAAGTACTGTAGACTTTACTCCACATCTTAAGATGACCAGATGTTCTCATTTCTAATGAGATGTTCATTATTTGTTATTGCCACTTTCTTGAGTTGCCTAGCTGTTTTATTGAATGTGTTTCTGAATCAGCAGCTGTCCTAAGTTTTGAAAGAGATGCTTCTGTACAAGGAATCTTTGCACTTGTGAAGACAATAGATCTTAGGATGTGTGAGTTTTGGAGTAATATTAATGTCCGTGTAAAATTGGGGACTTGATCATTACATTTCTGAAAACCAAAGAAACACAAATAAAGAACAGTAGTAACAGCTTCCCTGGAAATGCACTGCAAAACAAAGAAGAGTAATTTTTCCGTTCACGTAGACTGTACTTCAAACAATCTCTTCAGATAGTTCTTGAGCATTAGTGAATCTTCAGTGTGTACTCATTAGTGAACTCAACTAAAGGTTATTTTTAAGCATCACTGGCAATCCCCAGTTTCTGAATTTGAACCATGTCAGTAGCAAATGGAGCTCAAAAGGAAGGTCATGGTTGGAAGCAAAGCTTTTCCTCCACATCCTTTAGTCTCACTCCTTAAACTCGAAGTACTTCAAGTAGCTGATTTCTTGTTTAGGGTTTACTTCCTTTCACAGTTTAGCTTGTCTGCTTAGCTGAAATTAGAACAAAAACTGATTCTTAAAATGGTATTGTTTGAAGAAAAGGAGACAGTACATTACAAAAAAAAAAATCACAGCCACAAGTTAACGTATAACTTGGGGAGGCTGGTTCAGATACAGTGGGCATTTGAGTGCTCCAGCACTATTTATACTTTTTCAGATAAAAAATGTGAAAATTTACATCTCTTTCTTAGTGCATCTTTTTATGTCTCATACCTTCCTCTAGTCTTTTCTCCATCCTAGTTATTATCAGTGTATTCCTGAAAAATAATTACAATCAGTATCGTCTGGGTTTTTAAGAAAATATTCATCACTTCAGCCTTGGATGTTGCAGCCTGCTGCTGGCAGGCCCCTCCACCCGTTGCTAGTCAGTAGGTCTACATGAATGTATCAGGTACTAAAAAAAATTAAAGAAGTTATCAATTCAAATGAATTAAGTGTTGTCATTGTTGATGGCTAAAAAGAAAAGCTGAAAGTTTCCGTGGAGTAATAAAATCTAACAGAATAAAAATGGTAGTTTGACATGTTTATGGAATCACAGATTCAAAGAATAGCTGAGACCGGAAGGCACCACTGGAGATTATCTGGTCCAACCCCTCTGCTCAAGCGCACTCAGTCAGAGCAGGCTATCATCATTGAATCATAGAATGGCTTGGGTTGGAAGGGATCTCCAGGATTATCCAGTTCCATCCCCCACCACGGGCAGGGCTGTCAGCCGCTAGATGGAGTACTAGGTCAGATTGCCCTGACCTTAAACACCTCCAGGGAAGGGACATGCACAGCCTCTCTGGGCTCTCTCTCAGTCTTCAGAAATCTCTCCTGATTGCCGTAAGTTTTCAAACGTAATTGCGGTGTCATTAACCTTGTTCATCAGAACAAGTGGATACAATCTGTCAGGACCCATGGCATATATTTTTGCATTTTATTTGTCCAGGTGAGCCTTCTCTGTCCTAACTCCAACCTGCACAATCACACTGCATCTATATAATCTTCCTTGGTTGACTGCCTCTGCTTTGCCATCCTGTATGCTTTTTTCTTTCACATCAGCAAGGTGATCCTTGAATGTTAGCTATACGGATTTAGATACATTTTAGGAATAAATATTTAAAAACCATATATTCTGTTGGTGACAATAATAAAATCTAAGCAGTGATGCAGAAATATTTATCCATTTAATATATTTAGAATGTTTTGTATTAAAATGAATTATAAAGAAACATCTTGTAAATGTTTTCAGTAGAAGAAATGTTAAAATTTTATAACAAATAACGTAGTATTTGGTCAATTTCAAGGGATAGACAGGTATAGATATTATATGTGAGAACATTAAAGGTTTTATTTAAGGATATTTCTTTAGATATTTTAATTAAAATATCGATTTGAGTAATACTGGAGAGACATGGATAGCTGTGACTGTCATTTTTGGTGTTAAAAGAATTTAAGCTGCGGACCAGTTTCTGGACATTAATCCTCAGAAAAATGATTGGGATTTAGAGCTTAATGAAGAATTTTAGCGTCTAAAAATATAATTATAGCCACACAGTAAGAACTGCTTTTGGATGGATTATGTATATTTATACTGAAAATTTTACGGTATAATATGATATCCAATGACATATTAATTACAAATTTGACCTACAGAATTAACAGGAAATGTATCAGATTAGAGAAGGCTAGTCTACCACAAATGTCAAAATCTACTTGTTATTTGTTCCAAATTATAGAACTGTCTCTTTGGACTACTTTTTAAGTATTTATTTATATAGCAATTTTCTCAGTGATGATGACGACAAAGCAGTATAAAAAGTAGCCATAACATGACTATGGATGGGGAACAAGTAATGAGGACTGCATATTCTCATACAGGAATATATATTGCTAAGTTGAGTGGTCAGATGCCAACAAAAGATACTTCAAAAAAATGCCATCTATAAGAAGAGAACACAAATCTTGGAAAACAGTGCTTCAGGATGCCAGGAACAGCCAGTTCCCCATGTCCTCCACAGTGTAATGTCGGGGGCAAGAAGAGATAATGTGATTGTTGTACAGGTAAAGAGTAGAAATAGGGTCATGAGCTTGCCTCTGGCTGCATCACTGAGAAAGCTGAAATGATAAACTACTTCATCTGACTCCGTAATATGAAGGGATGTACAAAGACAGTTTGAAGGACGCTCAAAATGATCTATGAATTGGAAAAACTGTGGGACTTAAGGTGCTCAACCTATTGAACTTATTGAAAAGCAGGATGAAATAACATTTCACACATAAATGAATCTGCTGGATGGAACCTTTCTAACTTACCCTGAAAAAAATCTAAACAGGAGTAAATGAATGGATGTTAAATTCAGAGAAAATCAGTCTTCAGGTAAAATGAATTTGACCTGCAGTGTGGGTAATTAAAGATCAAGGAAATGATGGACTCACCATTGTTAAAGGAAAAATAAATAAGCTTGGATAGCTATAAGGAAAAAAAAATATATTCAATTTCTGAGAGCATTCATATTGCCCAAATAAGTGCAGTTCAGCACTAGGGCAAAATAGATAGGGAAATACCATTTCCAGTATTTTCTTCAGGGCTTGAAAGGAATGTTTTCCTCTAGGCACAACTGTGTGTTTTGTTTATATGTTTTATTTGATTTTGTTTTCCTCCCTTCCACCTCAGAGGTATCAAAAACACTGTTGTGCAGTGCCCTTCAGTGGACTGGGTCTTCTGTCTGGAAAATAAACCAATCATTCATCTTTAGAAAAATGCAGCCTGACCAACTGTCAATATTGGAGCCAGGAAGAAATATATACTCAAATTCACAGGGCTGTAGAGTTCCTCCTTTTTTTTCTCCTTGGTAACACGAAGTAGAAAGCACCTTTAGCATATTCCATTTACTTAGTTCTCTGCTATTTGGAGGCCCTGAAGTGATTCTGCTGTACCCTGAACTTCTCCACTTCTCAGCTTGTGTTATACAACAGTCCAGCTGTCCCAGCTTCTGAAAACTGAAGTACTTATACACAAAGCAGATGGTTGTGTTTTTTTGTTTGTTTGTTTTTCTTTACTAATAACAGTTGCTGGAAGAAATAAACTGCCTGAGATATCCAGGAAATAAACCTAGATGATTTGAAGATCCCTGAAGCCTAAAATTCTATGGGGCAATGGAATTAGGACATAAAAACTGAATAAGGCACATTCCTTTAAAAGGAGTATGAACCACAGGCAGCACCAAATATAAACTCCAAGAAGCTCTTTCTCCCTTCACTCTCCTCTCTCATCCCCAACGATTAGAGAGCAATGTTTATGTAGAAAATTCTTCTATTTGTATATGCTTACACAGGACTAAAACACTAGTGGCTAGTTTATTAGGTTCAATCATCAACCTGTGTTTGATCAATGGCTCTTCAAATAAAATAAAGGCATTGAAATAAAAGAATTTGCACAATAAAAAGCAATCAGTGGTCTCATTAACAATTTTTCCTACATCAGTGGGATACAAGCATTCCAAAAATTTTTCTGTTTGAGTGTTTGTCTACAAGCAGAGAGATCACTGTGAGGCAGCAACATCAGTAAGTTTAGAAATGAAGGTTTCTAATTAAATGTTAACTTTGCCTTGGGCTTGGAAAAGAGATAAGAAGCTGCTTCACACTGATAAACAAATATGCTTTCAACACAATGGGACAATGAGATCACTAACTTTACTTTGTCATATGTGGAATTATCACTTTTTCACTTTTTAAAAATAATTATAATACCTAGCACATGTCTGTTTACACAGATCTAAGGCATGCTTGACATTATAGTGATGAAAGTGAAAATCAAACTTTCTAAGGTTCACTGCTTAAGGAGTGATGACAGATAATCACTACCACACTTTCAGTGGTTGACCTGTAAATTATCTGTAAATTCCTATCTTTCATGAGTGCTAGAGATGATGTATGTGTACAGGTAATGTAAAGACCTTAGCCGGGAAGTTTCTCCTCTAAAAATCCTTCTCATCAGTACTGCTCTTGTATCTGACTCTCCTTGTGTTACTTCTCTCTGATTACTGCAGTCTTGAGCAGATTTTCTGAGGCTGTGGCTGTCTTGGAGACTTATTTACATAGGTGCTGTCTTGATGCCTATGTGTTGAAATTTGTATTTCCTTTACAACATAATTCAAGTTGGAAATTCTTACTGCTTGTAAATAGTTGATCTTTAAGTTTGTGTTTTCTACTGGATTTGAAGTAGATTCTGGAGAACTAATGCTTACAGTCCCCAGGTGAAATTATGTAAGCGACCTGCAAACTCAGTGTCTTCTTCATTGAGAAGGTTGGTTCAGCAGTGGAAAAGAAAACAAGAAGGAAAGTCAAACAGCGAATAAAAAACACATCACTTTGTTCTTTTATTTATGTTGCTTTAGGCAGTCTCTAATGCTTTTTCAGCTCAGTTTGATCCAAGAAACTATTTCACTTGAATAGTCTGCAAATTATAAAAGCTGCACAAGAAAAAATAGTAAAAAGAGAAAAAAAAATGGATCTTGTATCTTCTGTGCTCATATATGACCTGTTCTGGAAAAGGAGAGGAATTTTAAAGCATAGGAAGCTAAAAAGTGAATCTATATGTAAGGCTAGTAACTGAACTTCAGAAAAAGAATTACTTCTTTTCATTTCTTTCCTTCCCCAGTCAAAGGTTATGGTGTCAAACTGTGATGATAGCATGTATAAGAAAAAGGGCTAAAGAAATGGAATTTGATGCTACATGACATCCCAGATGTAGGCTGACAGATCAGCCTATTCGATCTGTAAATGAAGATATAGAAATAAGTGATTTTTCCAAACTAGAGTCTATAGAAACATGGTTCAAGCTGAATTTTTAGAGCACGTCTTTTGTCTTTACCCAAAGCTCACAAAATGCAGATGGAATTACCACTTTCTTTTGATGATGTTTCATACTGATTTCATACTACCCTTCTCAGCTTGTGTTTTCCTGCCGTGCTTCCCATGACAGTGTTCAAACCATTAAGAAATGTCCTTTTTTGGGTATAACTACATTGCATTCGTGCTGTGGAATTACATATTCTGCACTGTTGTGCAAAGATGATGACAAAATTTGTTGGACAATAAGAATATTCAAGAATAAGTATGACTTTGTAAGACAGAAAATGAGTTGTGGCTTCTCTCTGCTCACATTTCTTTGATTTTATCCAAAGAGTAGGTAAGAGCAAACATGTCTTAAGAATTGAGATAAAGTGGGACAACAGGACTGTTTTGCTGAGACTGGTCTCTATTAAAAGTCGTTCCTTGGAACAACTTGTTTGATAACTAAAATCAGAGTGTAAGTGTGGTCTATATGTTGAACCCTGTTGTCTGCAAAGACTATTCAAATTCAGGAAAGTTTCTGAGATTCCATATTTACCTTAGGATGATAGAGTCATGGAATGGTTTGGGTGCGAGGTACCTTATGGATCCAATTAACAACTGTTTGGAAGTTCCAGTGAGTGAAAACACAACAGCAGACTCCTAAGAGTACATGAAATCTTAACTATTAGTCTTTATACTGCCTTCCTCTACAATTTTCTCCAGGCTTTTCATAGACTGTGTCAGTCATTTGATTGCTCAGTTCAGTTGAATGAGGTGAAGTTCCTTTTTCATCCTGTAAACATAGTCATAGAAGATGTTTTAATGGATTCCTCCACTTTTCAGTAATTTTGCTGTGAACACACATCAAGAACCAAAAATATTTTAGAATATCTAGATTTAAAAAATAATTGTGCATACTTTACACATATGTGTGGGCTTCCTGCAGAGAACTGGTGATGTTTTATTGTCCCAGGAGTTTTTTTTTTATTATTATTATTNTGTTGGACAATAAGAATATTCAAGAATAAGTATGACTTTGTAAGACAGAAAATGAGTTGTGGCTTCTCTCTGCTCACATTTCTTTGATTTTATCCAAAGAGTAGGTAAGAGCAAACATGTCTTAAGAATTGAGATAAAGTGGGACAACAGGACTGTTTTGCTGAGACTGGTCTCTATTAAAAGTCGTTCCTTGGAACAACTTGTTTGATAACTAAAATCAGAGTGTAAGTGTGGTCTATATGTTGAACCCTGTTGTCTGCAAAGACTATTCAAATTCAGGAAAGTTTCTGAGATTCCATATTTACCTTAGGATGATAGAGTCATGGAATGGTTTGGGTGCGAGGTACCTTATGGATCCAATTAACAACTGTTTGGAAGTTCCAGTGAGTGAAAACACAACAGCAGACTCCTAAGAGTACATGAAATCTTAACTATTAGTCTTTATACTGCCTTCCTCTACAATTTTCTCCAGGCTTTTCATAGACTGTGTCAGTCATTTGATTGCTCAGTTCAGTTGAATGAGGTGAAGTTCCTTTTTCATCCTGTAAACATAGTCATAGAAGATGTTTTAATGGATTCCTCCACTTTTCAGTAATTTTGCTGTGAACACACATCAAGAACCAAAAATATTTTAGAATATCTAGATTTAAAAAATAATTGTGCATACTTTACACATATGTGTGGGCTTCCTGCAGAGAACTGGTGATGTTTTATTGTCCCAGGAGTTTTTTTTTTATTATTATTATTTTTGTCAAATATTGAGTGTTTATTGCAAGCTACAGGTGATTAATTTATAATGCATTTAAATAATGGGAACAGAGTATTTTCCTATCTGTACTAAAAAACTGCTGAACTGTTTTCACCCAAGTAACACAAAAATGCCTCAGGCAAAAAGCAGAGGCAGAAAATGTCATTTTGAATGTTAGAAATTTGGTAAATTTGAGTGCAAGTGTAAACAAGTGTCTGTCAAACAGAAAGTCATGTAATCTTAGCTATTGGGGTTGCTCTGTAATTTTGTTTCACTAATAGATAAGATTAACAAGGTGATTTTTCTCTTGCCACAATTTCAGCTCAGATGAGACCTAAACTAGGAGTTTATATCTGTTCCAGGCTACTGAAAACAGAATGAAAGAAAGATACAGTCATCAGTAGTAGGATAACTGGAAGCAATCACTGTGCTGTAGATGTGAAAAATATAAATGTGATCATGGGGACTTTTCAGGAATGATAAAGAATTATTATTAGCATAAGGCACTGGTAAAATCTGTCAGTTCTAGTTATGTATATTCTGTAAAGATGGTTCAAGGATTCTGGATTCTGGTAAAAGAGGTGAAAAAAATTTATAATAGGAAGACAAAAGAGCAAAAGTGCTTATGGATGTACTGTGGATGAACAGTACTGGAAAGGGGTTCTAAAAGGTTATGAATAGAATTAAGGCAGGAATTCAAAGGAAATCTGTCACTGCGGGAGAGATTCTAGAAAGATACACTATATATTTTGAAGGAAATCTGAATTAGCTCAAACACTGATCTTGTTCAGCATATTAATGCAGTAACGGGAGACTAGATTTTGTCCAGAACACCTTTTCCTGTACTGAGGACCTTTAACCTGGTGCAACTTCAATGTTAGGAGGAAATATCCCTTGCAGACACTCAGTATGTACAAATTAGAAAACAGTATTTTGATATTTGAATGCTGAATGTTCTCGTTTCTTTCATGTATTTTCCTACAGCCAACATGCTGACATCTGAATGAAAGAGCAAAAGCAGCAATTAATAGAAAATATCCATAAATATCTGGGATTTTTTCCTCCAGCCTCCTAAAGGTGACCTAGATCAGTCAGGATCATCAGGGGTTCATGATCTTTGAAGAAAATTAGGACTTGTAAAGAGTAGACAATTCCCAGATAACTCTTCTTTGGTGTGCCAGTAATTAAGTACAGGCTTTTTAACATGATAAAGACTACTGAGAGTCAGAGCACTGGCAGAGGTTGCCCAGTGGCTGTGGGATCTCTTCCCTGGGAATCCTCAAAAGCCGCCTGGATGTGGTGCTGGGCACCCTGCCCTGCGTGTCCCCTGCTGGAGCAGGGGTTGGGCACGATGGACCCAGAGGTCCCTGCCTACCTCAATCAGTCTGTGATCCTGTGAAACTGAAAAATGAAAAAAATTCAGAATTGAGGTATGTCTGCGCTAAACTTTTCCCTTCTTTTAAATATCTACTTCAAGGAATATGAGTGTGTAGGCTTGTCTCTCCAAGGATGAAATTAGGAAGTTGTGAAACAGAAGGGAATGGGAATGGATATGGAAGTACTGAGAAAGCACAGTTGCAAGGAGAGCAGAGATAATTAACTGCATAAGGATTTATAATGCTTGGTGCTTTTCTCCCCATGTCTCCACTTCCTGTAGCCTCCAGGTACATTTCCTGGTGTGTGAATTGAGAATGCAGAAGAGGAAGAAGAAACTATTTTGCTGCATGATTCAAAGGGATGTCAGGTGCCTTTTCACTGAGCAGTGATCGCCTCTAACACACCTATACACTCTTAATGCAAGAACTCTTCCCCAAGTACCTGAAGTACAGTCACATCACCTAGAACTGTTGTCTGTGTCTATTATAATAAACAATACATATGCCAGGCACATTAATTGAACTGCTTTTATTGAATTGAGCAGTGCTCACTGGAACAGTTCTGACCTGGCTCAGCTAGCACTGTCTCAATCAACTGAGTGTGCCACAGGGTTAGCATAGGCCAGAGGCTACCCCCAGTAGGTAACCAGGTAACCTGGGTGTGGTCATTTTGTATCAAGGAGATTTGAGAGCATAAAAATTGCCTGACAGAGTGACCTTGACAACATTTACTTTACAAGCATAGACCTAATCTCAGAGGTCCTGGCCAGGCTGACGAGGTTGCCACAAGAGTGACTAGATCAACTCCTTATGCAGAAATAGCAGAACAGCAAGCTTCCAATCTTTCAGAAGCACCAGCCTTCTGAGTCATTTCCATGGGTCCTTGCTGGCTCACTGGCAGGTCCATGTTGCTCACTGCAAAAGAGAAGCGTGCCTCAGAACCAGTGGCAAACACATTCTTCCTGATGGTATCTGTGCTTGGGATTTGGCAAGAGAGAGCCCACTTAGCTGATTTCCACTCCTGTTTGATGGAGAGCCAGAGAGTGTGCTGAAAACAGCAGGGAGATGATTAAGAAATTGCCATCCTTTCTTCCCCAAGGCCTTGAGGATCCTCTTCTAAGACAAGGCAAATATGACCATGAGAAAGAACTGACAGTGTGCTTTTAGAGTTATATGCAGCAAAAATAAATTGTTGGGAATCCTGTGAAGTTTAATACTTTGTTTGTCTTATAACTTTGTGTCAACCTTTCTGGCAAGGCATCAGGTGCTGTTTGTAGAGGCTGGGTGAGAGGACTGGCCATCCTAAACAGTACTTGCCTAAGTAAGCACTGATGTGTGATTTGCAGGCATAGGAGTGTGTTTAGTTCCATGAAGTCTCATTTATACTGGACACTTCATGCTTGAGAAGGTACCTGTACAAGACAGCATTGCTGAGTTTCACTCTACTGCAGTATAAACTCCATTTTGCTGGCTGGTCTTGAGAGCAGGCAAGTACTGTGTCAGTCAGGGAGTCCTAGAGTATATGAAGTTTTCCTTACGGGGGAGTCCAGCTGCAGCCTGCAAGATTGATGAACAGTTTTGCAAAGCTGCAGCAAAGGCTGGCATGAATCTACATCTCCTCTGCAATGCTTTGCAGCTCTCCTTCAGTCAAGGTCTTATGCTAGAACATAAAGTATGCAAGGTGTTTAAAAAAAAAAAAAAACCCACAAAACAAATAACTGCTCTTTTCATTCCTCCAACAGGATACTGAAAAAATACATCTAAAACTGACTATAGGTAAACCAAAGAATTCAGTCTGAACTGAAATAAAAATAGTGTTAGACACTAATTGGGAGGGTCATCTAAAACTTAATTAAATGCAAATGAAATCAGTGGTTAAAATTTTTTTAAACTAAAAAAATTACAGCATATACTTTTCAACAAAACAAAAAAGATTACTGGTTGCATTTCTTGAAGTTCCATGCATTATTGAATGTTTCACTTCCTAAATTTGACATAGATTTATAACTGTTAGGAAACAAATAGTGAATTTCGTTCCATCCTTTAGTAAAGATTTACCAAAATAACACAAATCCCTGCAGGCATTGAAAATGTAAACAATTTGATTTCATGTGAGAATATTCTGTTTCTGAAACCTTTCTTCTCTCTTCAGTTCATTAAATACAGTGGTGCATTCAGTACCAGTCTCAAACTGTAAGAACAGCTGATGTTTGCTGTTTCAATGTTTGCTACACTAAAATCTAGCCATTCATTTTCTATGTAATGTTTACAGTTAGGTTCACACATCTTGAACCAGAAACAGCCGAAACAGCTCGAAGTACAACTCCACAGGAACTGAAGATACGTATTTATTTTAATTATAATTAGTAAAAGATTGCTGTAATGACAGAAAATTAGCATGTGTTTATACCACATACAAATTAAAATCGATCTCAAAATGCTGAATGTTGACACTTGTCACTTTCAGAAAATAGTTTTGGTTTTTTTTTTTGAGAAAAAGAATAAATTAGAGACTAAACTGGTACGTTCAGTATGCTGTAGTAGCATATAACCATTTCATCAACAATTTCTATATTACTTAATAGGGAGAGAAAAGAAATGAATCATTGATTGATTAGGACTTCACTAATTCAGCAGCTATCAAAATTTGCTATCAAAGTTATCTGAGAGACAAGTGGAAATTTCCTCTAATTAACCTACAGCTCACAGCTACTATGGAATCCCACTACTGTATTATATTCTGATGGACACTGAAGAAGAATAGGAACTGAATAAATCTCATTACATCAGATTTCTGAATATGATTTTTTTTTTAATTTTGAGAAGGATCTCTCATCTAGCCTAATTTCTACCTACTTACTGTAATTAGAAACAAATAAACAAAAAAACAACAACAAAAGAAACCAAATCCACAATAAAGCAACCCTTTGAACAGCATAACCTAATACACTACAAAATGTGAAAACATAAAATTGCTTGGTATGTAATTCAGTTAATGAAGTGGCACATTATTGTGCACTTGGGAGAAATTTTTATTAGCTTATATAGTCAGAGACAATGGTGATTACTGATTACCATCTAATTAGAACATACAATTTGAATGTTGATTAGGTTACACTTTTTTAATATCTTTAATGAACTGTAAGATTATTTTCAAATGTTAAGACTTTTTTGAAATCAGATTCCATTATACCTTGATTTTTATATATATATATATATATACACACACACATACTTGCATCTTGGATTCATTTTTCTGTTAAGAGGTTCTTCTTAAAGAATCAAGAATCACAGAACCCTAGGGGTTGGAAGGAATCTCTGGGGACCATCAAGTCCAGTCCCCCTGCTAAAGTTGCTAAAGCAAGTTCCCTATAGTAGAGTACAAAGGAAAATGTCCAGGTAGGTCTTGACTATCTCTAGAGGAGGAGAACCCACAGCCTCCCTGAGTAGCTTGTTTCAGTGCTCATTTGCCCTTTTTTATCCCCTGATATATGTCTTTTTGGAAAAGATTGCATGCGTTAGAGCAATAAGTGCTGATCTGCTACTGCTGAATTTGTTTGTATCAACTATTTCTATGATTAGATTTTTTTCTTTCCTCAACAAGAGTGTCTTTTGTTATGACACCCTATGAGCTGATAAAAAGAAAATTTTAAAGATATATATAAATTTATAATGTGTTTCTTGTGGTATTTCATGGATTAGATTCTCCTTGTTAGTTCCGAGTACGTCAGAAAAGTGTCCAACAATTCCACAAACACTTCTATCAGAGGAAAGAAGCATAGTTTTATTAGGGAATCTTTTACTTCAAACATAGTAATTATTCATGTTAAGCAAGTATACCAAAATGAACATTCTTAGGTGTGTGGGACTGGCACTTTTTGTCCTAGCAGTAAAATACCTTGGCCCATTGTAAGGGTGACCAATAGCCTAGCACAGCATATGCAGTGTACATCCTTCCTACTCCTGAGAGCTGGAGAGCTGTGGATCACCAGAACAAAGAACAGTTTGGATTGGAACACCCTAGTGATAATCACAAACTGAGACTTATGTCTTTGATTTATGTTAAAATATTAGATGATACCTGAAACATAATAAAACTGGAGTGCAGATGTTCTTGTTTTTAACAAAAGTCTAAATGACATAAATATACATTTTATTCAAAGTGTACTGGGGAGAAAAGTAAATTATTTCCTATAGCAGATATTCAGCAACAAATTATTTAGCAGATAGCTGGCATGCTAGTATCCGTGATCTGGTACATAAGATGCTAGAAACTACATTCTTCAATTTTAGTACTGAAGCCCTCATTTTCTTTTTAACTTCAGCTAATCAGCAAAAGTTACATGCTTTCAGCAAATTCTGAATTACACTGTCAGTTTCTAGTAGTTGAGAGCTTTCATTCTAGATCAGATTTTTTCATCAGAGTCAATTTTTCATTAAAGTTCTCCTAACTGCCCTCATCATTCTGTCAGGGAATCAGTTTCCTTTGCATTACTTTAATGCCTTTTCCTGTATTGTGGCATCCAAGACTTCTTTTACATTAGCAATATAACACCTAGTTGTTACTTGTTGTCATTTTCAACAAGGATTTTACAATGTTTTCATTTGCATAAGTACTTCTTTACTAAAAGTAGGAAGCTTATGTTTAAATAATATAATTTTAAAGGTTATTAGAATTTGCCTTTCAATGTTTTTCATCATCTACCAGTGCTCCTGGTTGACTGGCGAGGTCCCGGAAGACTGGAGGCTGTCTGATATGACTCTCCCCTTCGAGAAGGGACCTATGGGCCTGTTAGCCTGACCTCAGTGCCAGGGAAGGTTATGGAGCAGATTGTCTTGAAGGAGATCTCACAGTATGTGAAGGACAACCTGGTGATCAGGTCTAGACAGTACTGGTTCATGAAGAGCAGGTCCTACTTGATCAACTTGATTGCCTACTATGATCCAGTGACCCGTCTGTTGGATAAGGGAAAGGCTGTTGATGTGGTCTACTTAGACTTCAGCAAAGCCTTCAACACTGTCTCCCACAGAATTTTCCTGCAGAAGCCAGCAGCCCATGGCTTGGACAGGTACACTCTTTGCTGGGTAAGGAACTGGAAGGCTGGGCCCAGAGGGTGGTTGTAAATGGAGTTAAATCCAGCCGGCAACTGGTCACGAGTAATGTTCCCCAGGAGTTGGTACTAGGGCCTGTCCTCTTCAGTATCTTTAGTGATGACCCGGATGAGGGCACTGAGTGCACCCTCAGTAAGTTTGCAGATGACACCAAGGTGGGAGGAAGTGTTGATCTGCCTGGGGTAGCGAGGCCCTACAGAGGGATAGGCTGGAGAGCTGGGCTGAAGCCAATGGGATGAGGTTCAACAAGACCGAGTGTCGGGTCCTGCTCTTTGTCCACAACAACTCCAGGCAACACTACACGCTTGGGGTAGAGTGGCTGGAAAACTGTGTAGAGGAAACAGACCTGTGGGTTTTGGGTTAAGATTCAGACCAGGTGTTAAGAAAGATTGGGTGTTTTTTTTAAAAAGTAAATGGCCCTGAGTCTTCTGTTACACAGCTCTTTAGGTCTCAGTTTGTATTTATACTATTTTAACTGCTGCTGATGATTTTTGTTATGTTACATACAAAAGATAAAGACTATTCATAAAAACAGACTGTATACTGACATATTTTTGCTGTTCAGATAAAATGATATGCTGTTATGTATAATATTTTATAGTGCACTCTTAGAGCTTGCTGTTATATTGAAATTACATTCAAACATAAGTGGATATATTTGCTTTATCTGAAGATAGATAAATGTACTGGTCAAGGACATGATTTAAGAGTAATGGGACTGAAATTAAAAATAGATCCAAATCAAACAGCATATCCAAGTTTTGAGGAATAGCACACTCTCATTAAGCTGAAATTAACAGACCAAGGTCTTATTTACAAGGATTGCATATTTTTTTTTGTCAGTTACATTTGTCAAAGAATTTAAGACCGAAAAATACCAAGCCAGAAACATAACAAAGCACTGTACTGCTCGTGATGAAGTTGTTTTTAATACTCTGTGATAAAATATTTGATCCTTGCATCAAAGTCCATGAAGGCAGCTTATGTTCAGCTGCCTAAACAAGATGGCTTAGCATTTATTTCTGATAGCTTTTCCAGATTTTTTGCCTGTAGACAATATTTCGATTTTTTTAAGAATATGTTATTCACTTGGGAAATACAGATGTTTTTAGGTTTTACTTAGTCTTTTTTTTTTTTTTTCCAATTCTCTTTAATTACTATTTCTATTAATTTTTATTTCTAATATTTATTTTTGTTTCCCTTCAATGCATTTTGAAGGCCATTATTGCCTTTTGATGAATTTCATTTATCTCTATTTGGGTTAGCAGAACAGTTCCTCCTGTGGCACACTGAATCCTTAGTTTTTTCATAGAAACATATTTTCACAAGTACTGCAAGAAGCAAGTCTGGATGCAAGTTTATAACATGAGTAAAATTACTAATTCCAAACTAAAAGATGCTTTGGATTTAAATTTCATATAAATTTGTATTTTTTTTATTATTTCAAATATCTGTATTTGTTTGCTTTTGTATGTTATGTTTGCATGTTTTCTTAAGTCCTTTCTATTCCACTCTGTGGGATTTTTTACTCATTTGAATTTATTTATTTAAATCTTTGATTTATGACATATGTATAACAATAACCAATGAGTTGGCCAAGTTCCCACTAGAATGGCCAGACTGACAGTATAATTTCACTAAGAAGTATAAATCTTCAGTATCAGATAATATGCTGAATGTATTTTGTCAAGTTGATGACAGCCATTTTGTAACTTTCTATCAAACTTCTATCTTCCACCAGAAGCATATTGTGGTAGGAGGGTATGTATTATTTCTTGGCAAGTGTGAGTGAAGATGTCTTTCCATCACAGAAATAGCAGTGCAAACATAACACAATTTTCTTTCTTATGTGATACTCTGTCCCGGTAGATTATATGTTTTCCTTCTTTATTTAAAATCACCACAGAGAATAACTTAATTTCCCTTACAGTTCTTGAAAGAAGACATAGATTTCTCCTTAAAATATTAGCTATTTCATACACAAGTCATAAGGTGTTCGTGTTTTTGGGACTCTACTGTTTGTGTTTTCCTGCAAGTCATTATCATGGACACTGACATCTGTTCAGCCCTGTTCCCTTGTGTAACTTAAAATAATATGTTAAGAACATTTACTCATCTAAATCCATGTACTCCAGTATTTCTGACAGAGGATATGGTTTTATAGAGGCACGTTAAACTGCAGGTAAAAATTTAGTTGGAATAGCTTCTGCCAGGACCTGTACATACACTAGAAAATATAAAAAAATGATAACATGTTGTCTCCCAGCTGGGATAAAAACATTAGAAAATTTCACTATATTTTAGTATTCCCCTAAATCTGGAACACAGATAGGCTTGTGGTTGCCTAAACAGTCCATGTTTTTGATCTTTGAATACAGCCTGCATGGAGACAAGAGATAGATGTATCAGGAAATTCATTTACCTGCTTATATATCAGTTATAATATTCAGCCCCTGTCTTAAATGTCTCAGCATCATTAAACTGGCTGTTCATTCTAAAATCAATTTATGTCCCATAATATTAATATAAATTTATTGTTATATTTTAGTAAATTTCATTTATGCTCATAATATCACAAATTTATCTGTGTGCAGATAACTGAAAGTTTCCTCATTTCTTTTCTGTTTCTTGCATTTGAGTACGTGGACTTTAATAATCCCCCATTAATGAGCATATGTCCAACTTTATTGTTCTCTATAAATCTAAATTTAATCTGTTATGTAGCTCATTTCTACCTTGAAAACATATTTTAGTATTCATTAGGTCTTCTTTCATCTGCTTTAGGCTCATTTATTTGCCTTTTTGTAGTCTGTTCTACTTCTAAAAAGATTTTTTATTTTATTTTTCTTCAGATACCCACTTACAAAGTATCATTCTCTGTTCAAATTATTTCAGTATATGACATTCAATTTTAAGTCTCACCTTGTGGTTCATATAAGAGTTGTTACTCTCTTATTTTTGTATCGTGATGTATAAATCAAATGTGTCCCAAATTATTTTTTTCCCCATCTCTTTCTATCTTCCCCTTGTTTGACACTGGCACTTTCTGCTTTCTACTTGCATGTGGAGGAGGACAAGTGAAGAGAAGAGATCAGCTGGAAGAGACCTACAATGAACATACTGTCCAACTGCTTGACCACTTCAGGGCTAACCAAAAGATAATGTATGATATTGAGGGTATTATCCAAATTCCTCTTTAACACTGATATGCATGGGACATTAACTACCTCTCTAGGAAGCCTATTCCAGTGTTTGACAACGTTCACAGTTAATATATATATTTTTTTCTAATATCTAGTCTGAACCTCCCCTGGTGCAGCTTTGTGCTATTCCCATGCATCCTATCAGAAAAGAGACTGGCACCTCCTTCTCAATTTTTACTTCTCAGGAATTTGTGGAAAGCAGTAGTGTCACTCTAGTGCTTTGGAGTGTTTGGAGCCAGTGTTTGGAGTGCTGGTTCCATTTCTGGGCTTTTCAGTACAAGAAACATGGAGCATCTAGAGAGAGTACATCATAGGGCTGTTAAGATAATTATAGGACTGAAGTACTTCTTCTGTGAGGAAAGGCTGAGAGCTGCAGCTGCCTGGAGAAGAGAAGGCTTGAGAAAATTTTCGGTGTAGGTAAATAACCTGAAGGGAGAGTGTAAAGAAAAAGGATCCAGGCTCTTTGTTTGTGCTTCATTTGAGGCAGTGAGAACAAACTGGAACATAGAAGTTTTCCTCTGAACGTTCCTTTTAAAGTGACCAAGCACTGGAACAGATTGCCCATAGAGATTTTGGACCGTTCATTCTCTGAGATATTCAAAATGTGGCAGTACATAGCACTGAGCAACCTGTTCTGGTTGACTCTGTTTTGAGAAGAAACGTTGGACTACATAACCTGCAGAAGACTTTTCCAAAGTCAGCCCATCTGTGATTTCTTTGATTACCCCAGACCAGTAATCAAGACCATGCCCTTGTGCTATTAATTTACCAACACAGAAGTAAGCACAGGATTGCACTGAGTTGTCTGAAAGCATTTATTAAGATTGCCTTGCTGCAGGTGATGTCTCCTTCCCCATTGCTATTATATAAAAAGGTATATTATAATGTAATGAAAGTCAGGGAAGAAAATACGGCCAGACTATACTTAGCATATTTTAAAAACTGCAATTAGATTTTGAATATTTAGCCCTGTTCCTTTTGACTTTCCTTTTAGGCTTTTGATTACTTTTGGGTATGTATTTCTCTAATTGACTCCTTCCCCAGTGACCAGAGATTACAACTAATTAACTCTCCAGGCCCAAAATCTAATTTCAGTTACTCAAGCTGTATTACAATTCACAAAGACATGTTCCTCAGCCATATTGTCACTGTCAACCAAGTTCCACATGTTAGAAACAGCATCTGGCTGTTCTTCTGATTAACCATTTTAACTAATTTAATAGAAATGATGATGTATGGATCAGCAGCTTAGTAACAAACACAGCAGAGCCTTACTAATATAAGCAATATCTTGTTCCATATACCATGGAGATAAAGCTCTCCAAATTATATTTTGCCTGTCCACCAAGTAGGAGTAATGGGAATATTTGTTTTTAATCAAGGCCTACAGTATGAAATGCAATCTTCTTTTCATTGAGCACAGCAGCAGACTTCATTGCTCCTCAAGCTCCTTGTATTACTTATGCAGGAAACAGTAGATAAATAAGGTCAAGAAAAAGCAAACAAAATAAGACTAGTCCTCTCAAATGAAATGATTTCCATAGCTTAGTTCTGCTAGAAAAACAGACTTTTAAGTAATTGCATATTAGCTAAATTCTGAAAAATTGTGTTAGAACCAATTCCTGTCATTGTGAAAATAATCCCAATGCCGATTTCTCCCCACTCTTTATAAAAATAACAAAAATCATGCTAGTAGTCTCTTTTCTAAATGGCAAAAAAATTAAAAGAGACCCTAATGTTACATGAATATCAGTTAATTCAAGGAAAATGTTTAATTACTAGGTGGGGCTCTGGCCTGTCTTCCTGGGTAGTTACTTCCACCACGATATAATCTACATTTTATCTTTCAAACAAACAGCACAAGACTATGTCAGAGTAGCACAGATCAAATATGTTTTCACCCGGTCCTTTACTGGCATAGAAGCAGTTTTAAAGTTATTGCTTTGGTTTTGACTTTATATTATCACTACCCCACTCCACAAGAAAAAGAATTACTTTCAGACCACTCAGTCCACTTGAGGCTGATGCTGAGGCAAACCGCTTTGTATTCTTAGGGAAAAAAGTTTCAGGTATACTTTCTGTTCTAAGTCACCCTGACTTTCATACTTTCTTTTTGCATTAGTAATTCATTGTATTACTTGCACTGTATTATTTCATGTTTAAAAATATTGAAGGAGCAAAACACATTAGGACTGCTGTCTTCTCTTGCATGCCATCTCTCTGAGGTGATGTTTTGTTGGCTGATTTTGAGTAGACAAAATGGCCTTGGCACTGTCTGCAGCAGAGGCAGCTGGTGTCTGGACTGCTCACAAACCTGGTAAAGATGTGTGAAGTTGGGCTTTGCTAAGCTTCAGACAGCACTGTGACTTCCCAGCAAAGTTATAACGTAGTTGTAGACATAGCATCTGGAGAATAGGATGTTTTCCCCACCTGTTTCTCTCATTTCAGGGTGATATTGCCTTGGCACCGTTGGAAACTAAGTTCAGAGATTTAAACAAGAATGAGAGTAGTGAAATCCTAGCTCCTACGCCTGGGAACTCAGATGCTGTGCATTAACACACCTCTGATTTCTATAACTAAGCAATCAAGCCTTTTTAAAGTTGTGAATATTTTAAGTAGCGAATGTTTACACTTGTGTCTTATGATTTCTAGCTGTCTTTGAAGCTAATTTTAAGTGTAATGTACTTAAAATGGAGCACATAAAAATAATGAATATGCTGAACTTCTTCACTCTACTACCGACTGGTAGAACATTCCTGTTAATATACTGAAATGAATCCTTTATTCATATCAAGAATTTTCAGGATTTGAATTTAAGTATTTTTTAATAAGAATCTTCCTACAATACTTTCAGCTCCTCCTCCAATGGTAAAAAAAATTATCATAATTTTAGTTAGTGATTATTTTAGGAAGACTTTTATAACTGCATCCTAAACTGTTTGCAATTGAAATGTATATGTGCAGTGATTAATAGTTTTGCATGGTAATTTGGTCACATTTTGCTGCTTGATGAAAATGATGATTTAATTATGATAACTTGATGAGGCATACATTTAAAAACCTCTCCAGAGTTAGTTTTTATTTTTCCCAAAATTCTTGATTAGAACCAAGGTCATTGTTGAAATGCAAGGTTACGTGGGAGTTATTCTGGCTTGAACATTCAGATCTCTCCTAATTTTGATCTATTTCAGGTGTTCACTTTTTAGATTTATAGTGATTTTGCGCTGCTCAATTTTACAGGTTGCAGAATCTGTCATTTAGAAGTCACTACTCTTTTTTTTTTTATGTTTATCAGAACAATGGAAATACTTTGTCATTCTCTTGAAAAGGTTAAGATTCTAGTAAGTCAGCATGAGGTTAGGGTGAAACATAAGGTAAAAAGGCACTATTTCTTGATGTTTCAGCTTTGTATTTTCACAGTGGAAGAATGGTTGCACAGATGGTGACAGTGGGTATTCTAAATGTCTGGCTTGAAGTCAGAGGATAAGGAAGTCTTGTTATTTTCTATGTCAGAAAATGAGTAGGAGAAAGCTATCAATGCTTTTCAGAAATGAGTTAAATAAAGCACATTATAGCACTATGACATGACCCTTCTTAGGAATAGATGATAAATAGTCTTAGGAATTTAAATAGATGAAAGAAAAGTTAAACATGGCAAGACAACTTGGAGGGATTCAGTTATAGGTGTATGTAATGAGAGAACAACATGGAAGAGCGGATGAGTTTACAGCAAAAAGGAGCTGAGAGTAAGAATGTAGACAGTCATCTTCCTCGTATGTCAAGCTTTTATAAGCTTAAAGCATTAATATGTTTATACTTTTTTTTTAAGAGAACCATGCAGATCCTGTGAAAATTTTGAAGAAATTAGAAGAACTTCGTGTTTCATTTGGAGGATGAAATAGTTTTTGCATGAGGATCAATGTATAAGGGGGATAAAATTTCCAGATGGGATGCATTAGTAACAGTCCTGTTCTAAAATGTCACCAATACTCAGAGTTGTATCACACAGCCCTCCTTCTGGCTTCTGGAGAACTGTCACTGAGAACTGTTTCCTCATCCAAAAAAAATTTTTTTTAATACAATTCCATTCTCTTAAAAACTCCACTGAGTTTTCAGATTTCATTTAAGTTAGCATTTTTTTTCTCCTTTATTTTTTCTTCAGCTTTGACAATAAATCTTGATCAGGATTTCCATTACTTGATTCAACTGCTACCATTTACTCAATTCTTTGAATTTGCATTATTTCACACTTTTTCTCCACAGAGTGAAATATTTTCAGAATTACTTTTGGAGTTAGTCTTTCTTCACTAGAAACCTACTCTTTCCATTCAGTTTGGCCATCTGTCTAGCTAACTATCTTCTCACCTAGTTGAAATCTCTATAATGCCATCCAATTTTCTGACCTCAGATCTTCAAACTTTTCTCTTGCCTTCTGCCACCTCTCCTCTCTCTGACCTTCCCTCCCTTTCTCTACTCCTCACTCTCTTTCTCTTTTCTGCTTCCCCATATGGGACTCTTTTAATATTACATTGTTGAAAAGTAAAATGAATTTCTTCTCATTTTTCTTTACTTCTCTGTTTTCCTTCTGAAATATAATCATCCCTTTTTCCTACTGCTGATCTGAATATTTTTCCACAAGTTTTCTCCATTGTTTCCTCTTGTTTTTTTGACCCTAGTCTCTGAAACTTTTCCGTATCATTCTTCACCTTTCTCTCAGCTCCTCATTGCTGTAAACTATTCCATTCTCCATGTAACTTTTCACTACTTTCTGGATCTATTATTTCAAAATAACATGGCAGTTCTTGCACTTCTAAAAATATGTCATCTCATTTATTGCCCAATCCTGTCCCTCCCTTTTACTTCAAGCTCATTAAACACAGGATTTATCACTGCAGTATGGATTTCCCACCTATTTATACTTTACTCCCTTGCATTCCAAGGGAACAGCTTTTTCTGCAATCTTTAGTGACATTTTAGCAAAATCTGAAACTTCTCAAATACGTCTTCATCTTCTGTGACCTCTACACTGCCTTTCATTTTGTTTGAAACCTTTTCTGTCTTCGCTTCTGTGACTGATCTCACCTGTGTCTTTCTTCCTACCTGACTAATCATTCATTTGACTTATATTTTACAAACCCTTCTGTATCTCTGCTTCCTGTGTGTGTCTGTAAGGTCATGTCCTCTATTCTCTCTCTTTTTTTTTTTTTAACTTTATCTCTAAATAACCTTATTTGTGTATCTAACATCTTTGTTCATCTCTCATCTTTGTGCCTACCTTTAGATTCAGGTTTCTGTGCCAGTAGAGAGCTTACCTTCTGTGCAAACTAAAACTTAATAAAATGATGGCCTCGGTCAAAAGGCTAAGACTGCTCCAGTGAGTTTCTTGTTAACAGATGCACCTAGTCAGGAAGAAAAAAATCTATCAACATGCAAATATGTTTTTACTTGAGTAAAAACTACAGCAAATAGAACTTTTATTACATAAGTTTCTTAGTTTATGTAGATCTTCAAATACTGATATTCTGGTAAGGAGCTGAATTTATAATTAACACTGCGCTATATGTTGTCAAAAGAATGAGAAGAAGGACCAAGTTTACCACAGCAGTTGTTAGTTGTCATAATGTAATACTCTTGATGAATGATTTTCAAAATACTGTTTAAATTCTCACATGAATATATGATAAAGTTAAGATCTCCCCAGCTCTTATTCAGAGGTATTCACAGAATTCGGTTAAAAGGATTAGTCAGTTGTGAGATCATATTTAGATGGATGGCTGTTGAACATTTACAGATATTCTGGTAGCTTTTTCAAGAGAATAATTATATGAAATAAATGGGGGATTAACCTATTTTACTTTCTGAAGAAAACTGTTTCTTATTTAAAGCAGTGGCATCCACTGAAATCAGAAAAGTAATACAAATTGAGGGTTTCTATGGTTTAATGAATTGAGAACCATAAATCTTGAAGTTTCAATAAACAATTCACAAGTCAGGAAGTGCAAACATCACAGCCCTGTTGTACATTTTATTTGCTAATTAAAGGAGATAGTATTTTTTGGTTACACATTCATGATTGTTATCAGAAATAGAAAATTTTTAGTAGTCTGGTTTTTTTTGTTTTTGTTTTTGTTTTTTTAGGCTATAAACTATTAATTTCTCAGTATTCCCAGCCACACAAATCATCAGAGGTGTTTTGCTTAAGTTAAGCATGATAACTGATATTTCAGCATTCAAAGATAAGCTGTGTGCTTCAGAGAAGCCTTGAAATATATGGCTTGTCTACAAAAAATTGACAGAGAGCACAGAGCAGATGGAAGGCAAATATATACAGTAACAAAGTGACACGGCAAGTTAGGTTTGGCATGTGAATGTTTGCTGGTTCATGAATTTTCTTCCTCTTTTTCTCTACTGCTAAAAAAAGATGGAAGTGTGATAGCAATGGAATAAGATACTTGTTTTCACAGCAAATCCTTGCCACAGAGTTTAAAGAGGTAATAATTTATCTCTGAAGATTTTGAAACAATATTCATTTTCTGAAAATGACACAGTAAATACATCCTTTAACATCCTTTTTTTTTTTCCCCTTTAAATCACGATAATTACTGGTGACTGTTTGGGTGAGTGTGCCAGGACTGCTGAGAGAAATTACCAAGCTTTTAATAGGCATAGTGTTGTGTGAATTAATTTAGCTATTACTAAGGAAGATTGTGACTAAAATGTTTAAATCAAACCCCACAAGGTTTAATCAGGAAGCAGAGAAAACCAAAACCACTCAGCTCAAGAACTTCTAGCTCCAGATTTAAAACAATTCCTGAACATTTCTTTCTTAAAACAGGTAACAATGAAGTGCATTTCATTGTGTCAGCTTCAGGTTTAATACAAGTAAGGTCGGAGGAAAAGAAAACCCTGAAAGTGTTAAAACCAGTAGAATGACAAACATAATAGAGGCAAACCTTAATAGAGGTTCCATAAAAGGACTGGGCTCAACAAACACCAGCTGTTCAAAATAAAGTGCTAATATTAGTTTAACTACTTTAACATCCAGTCCCTGATAATGATGTCCTCAGCTTGTACTGAAATCACAAAAAATCAAAGACTATTCGAAATGAGTTCTAATGCAGAGACATTTCTTTCTTGATGCTTTTTGTCCAACAAGAGAGGAAAGAAATAGTATGGATATAAACTCTTAACTACAAGCGTGCACCATCTGTATTTGTAAATTCTATTGCAGCATTGCTGTGGCATTATTTTTGATTCCAAACATTTATTCTGTGGCCCCAAAACTGCAGGTGTTGAATTATTTTCTGAAAGAACGTACTGTAAGTCAGAGTAGTCATCAAGTAGTACTGTTAACTTCTTCCTAAAGGTAGTATTTAAATATTTATGATTGCCTTTACTAGAAATTCATGCTTAAAAGCTAGGTATGTCTTATTGTAACCTGGTTTACATTTTTACTGAAACTCTGATTTTGAGAACTGTCCCCGTGTGGAAGGTTTAGAACATGGATGAGAACCTTGTAATGGAGCTTCACCTTGTTCTTGCCTGTAATGAAAGCTGATCAAGGGAACTACAAAAAAGGATATTTATTACTCTTTTGCCATCAGTGTGAATACAATATGGGGCATAGTTGCTTCCCTTATAAAGTGCTTGGGCACTTTACATGAAATGAACCCTGAATCAGTGAATTAGTGTTGCTCTCTGTTGAGTTTCATGTCCCGTATCAATACACAGAGAAAAGAAATAACTGACCAGGAAGGCAGAATAGAGAGGAAGGCTATGCATCCGCTTTATTGTAGGGCTGCAGTCTGCATATTGGACAAACCTGGAGGGAGAATGGGAAACCATTGGGGCATTTCCAAAGGGGCAATATAAGCTGTGTTTTAAGAAAAATCCTAATGCAGAGATAAGGTAGGACTCCCTTTCCAAGTTCTCTGATTTGATCTAAATTATCTACTGATACTGATCAAAGAGCTGTTCATCCAGTAATTTAAGAGTTTTTGTTAAGAGTTAGAACTCTAAATAAAATGTCCTTCTGAAAATCTTTAACTTCTTGTTCTTTAGTCACCAAAATTCATGTGAAGAAGTTGGCTTTGGCCAATTTTTATTCCTGTTATATTGGTTTGAATCAAATCTGTTCAGATTTAAGTATGCCTGAAGCCTTTGGCAGGCATAGATGGAGTGTTCTGTAACATAGGCTGTCTGAGATCCTTCCCATTCCTGCGAGAGGAGACACATGGGTGAGCTGCAGCCTGGGGAAAGCCCACATACCATCAGCTGGGGAAGGACAGCATCCTGTGTGAAGAATCCCATGCAGAGAAGAGGCAGGAAGTGGTCATGGAGAAGCAGCAACTTTATGAGATGACCACAGCCCCTCATTCTCCATTTATCTGTACCAAAGGTGTTTTTAGTTTACTTTTCTTTTTTACTGTTCTAGTCTGTTAGCAGTAGGCAATAAATTACATTAATCTCTCTTTGTCGGGCCTGTTTCAGTTATGGTAGTAATTGGTGAGGGATCTCCTTGTACTTATCTCAACCCGTGACCCATTTTTTCGTCATATTTTCTTCCACTGATCTTTTGAGGAATGGGAGTGATAGTAGTATGGTAAAACTTACCTGCCAATCAGGGTAAAACTATCACTGCAAATACAACTTGGTGCATCTGAGTCCTGAGCAAGATTCTTAGGAGTCCCAACTGAAAGGACAGAAATGTAACAGACAGGGACAGCTTCCCCATTACTGATGGGCAGCACTGTTGATAGTCACAGACACAACTCATTGTGTCTGATTGGACAAGGGGTAATGACTTTAAACTGAAAAAAGCTAAGTTTTATAGTAAATTCTTTACTATAAGGGTGATGAAGAACTAGAACATGTTGCCCAGTGAACCTGTCAATGCCCCATCTCCAGAAGAGTTCAAGGCCACGCTGAATGTGGCTTTGTGCTGCCTGGTCTGGTTGGTGCTTGTTGGATCTACATGATCATTAAGGTCCCTTAAAACCCAAACTAATGTGTGTTTCTATGAATCTGTGATTCCAGGTGAGTTGGGAGCAAGAATAAATTTCCGCTGGACTTCTAAGGAAGAACTAGATACTTCTTCCTTCCCAAAAAATCTTTCTCATTGTTACATGTTTTCCTTTTTCAGCAGTCATGTATTTTATTTGTTAGGAGTTTGCTTAAGGATTAACATATTTTTTTCCCTTAGGTAAAAATATTTACATATTGTGTTAGTCTTACCATTATTTATGCATTTTCTTTGCTGCCACAACAGAATCTCTTCATGCTCTAACTAGGAATCATTGTGCAGATGAAATTGAAGACAGGCTAATTATAATTCCAGTAGCAAAGCCTAGGAATCAGACAATTTGCTGTGTGTGCTACATGGCTTTAGAGCCTAAATATGTGGCATTACAATGATCTATTCATTAAAAGTCAGCCATCTATCTTACCACATATTTTATATTAAATACCCTGACAATCATAGTGACTTTTTTTTTGCATTTTTTTGATAGTTTCCATTAAAAAGTGTTTCACCGTCATCAACAAATTCTTAATTCTACCATTGAATGAATTGTGGAGGTTAAGGTGTTTGCTTTTATCATCTATTATATCCTCTGATCCTCCTAGTCATCTGGATGAAATTGAACTTGACAAATTTGAGCTATGATTTAATGCTTATGATACTTAGCAGTCTAACTTTTCAGAACTCACTCAATTTCTGAACATGCTCAGTTCTGCCTAGAGAGCTGTTCTGGATGGCACTGCAAGTATATGACCCTGCTAGCTCAAGAGATCTTATCCCATCTGCTTGGCTTGCTTCCCTACTTACTTAACTGTGAATAAAATCCGACAAAAGGAATGGGGCTAAATGGAGATATACCTTTTTGATAGTGTATTAAGCATTTTAGTTAGCTTTACGCTTTGCTTTTGTATTGGAAGCAGCAAGGGCTGCTGTCTGGTGGCACACAGGAAGAAAAGCTGGAAAAGTGGAGACAGTGAGAACTTAAACTGCCAAAACATGCAACCATGCAGAATTCATGTTGATTGAAGCTGATGCAAGAAGTGTGGGAACGAGCATTTTGGAAACTGGGAAAAAGAGTGCAACAGGAATGGCAGAAACCATTTTTCACTTTGGAAGGAAGGGCTGTGAGCTCTAAAATTTATCTCTCAATAATTTGTGTGTTAGTAACAGTCACACACTGAACAGATTAGCAAAGGATGTTCTAATGCTACAGATACAGTACTTTTAAAGATTTTTAAAACATATTTTAAATAAGTTTTTTTCTATTAAAAACTTGATGACTTTGATCATATGATCGAGATTTTTTATCTCATTAAATAGATAATACTAGTCACTAACCATGGTGTCTTTGAATGAGCTGGAAATATTTTTCTTCTTTCTATGAAAAAGTTATCATTTTTATTACCTAATCATATTCTGTGAATGAAATGCTACAAAGGAATATAAACTTTACACTACATTGACCTGACCTTAAAAAGTAAAGTTAAAATAAAATGTCATTAGCAATGTTAAATCAAGCAGATCAACCTTATAAAACTATCAGCAGGCTCTGACTACAAAAGTAAGCTTGCTTTCCTTTCTTCTTCTGTTGTTTTTTTTTTTTAACTCATTCTCACTGGGAGAATGAGCAAAACTCAGTGAACTATGACCATGGAATTTGTATGGTGAAAGGCAAGAAAAAAACATCTTTCCAGGAGAAAGAAGACCTGGTCAGAAGATTTGTTATTGACTTGTTCTGTGTGCGCAGCTCCATGGTCCTTCTCAGGCAAACACGTAAAACAAGTATCTTAGTAGGTTAGGGTTAAAACTAAATCTGTAGCATATGTGCAAGTATATTTCCACAGCAAACCTGCAGAATTTATTTAACACAGCTCACAGGGGAGGAACAAGCTGAGTTCACAGTATCTCAAAAGCTGAGCTTAGGGAGATGAATAGACAGTGCTAAGACTCAAAGAAGGTATTTTATCATACACTTCAAAGCCTGAGGTCTGAGACAGCTTCACTCTCAAATCACTCTCAGCCCTTGCTGTCATGTCAGAATAGGATGACTTGGAGTATACTGTGAAAAATGTTCCCCTTCACTACCATTTTCATTCCACTGCACTGAGAAATATTGTGATTTTAAGTCTGTTCATAGAAAATCCTCTTATATGGAATCTCACTTCAAAAATTCCTTCAATAGAAAATAGGTGATTGCCACTTACTCAGTGCCCTAATATTTAGAGAAAAGGCTACACCATAACACATCACAGCCATCTGAAAAAAGATACGTATAGATACTGGATTTCAGCAGATCGCCATTTCCTGCAGTTATTTATCAATATTAATTTTGCACTCAAGGGAGATTTGTAAAAGCCTCTTACTAAGGGAGCAGCAGCTGACTGTAGAGGAGGTATAACTTCACTGAAATGCGTAGACTAGGCAGACTGATAGCCCGTGTTATTGTAGAAAGGAAAGCTGGTTCATGCTGTTGGCTGGTTGGACAGGAGTTCCGTTTCATTTTGTCCTCCAGGTTCATGTCAGCTTTTGGCAAGAGACAGAGACAGCGTGTAACTGTTCTTTGAAACCTAACCTTTTGTTTTGTTCTTTTATTCTGAGCCTCCGAGATATAAAAACTACATGAAAAATTGTTTATGGGATCTCTTATAACGGACTGAAGCCCAGCTGACATACTTAAGGAAGTTCTAAAAATCTGATATATTTTTATTTAAGAATTAGGTTAAAATGTAATTAAGGAGAAGTTTGTGAATTGCTTAATCAGTGTTATTATGGAGATGTGTTTTATTTCAGCACAAATGAGTAATGACAATTAGTGAGGTTCTCTGATAACAACAAGAACCTAGTCATTTACGAGATAAGGACTCAGAAACACCAAATTTACCTTTAGCACAAACCTAACTGTCCTTGAACAAATTGTTTAGAAGTGTAGGAATACTGGAATATTTCCCATCTTCATCATCTAACAAGCATTGAACCATCTAAAGAGATCCTGGAGGACATAGTTTCTTATTTCATGAATCATATTCTAAGCATTAGAGAGTGAAGATTTGTAGATGTGGGCCAAATCTTTCAACTGAATTCTCTTATCTAATCTACCTACTTCCTACTATGGCACCCAGCAGTGTAGTCAGCTGCAGAAAAATCATGATTTTACTTCATGTTGGGTACTTGAAAAAATCTGTATTTAATTTCTCATCCATTTCTAAATTAATTCTGTAATAAGGCGTTGTAATTTTTACAAGTAATATTGTATTAATACAGTATTACTATTGAATCATAGAGTCATAGGATTAGAGTTGGAAGGGACCTTTGAACACCATCTAGTCCAGTTCCCCTGCAGCCCAGGTTACAGTTGGCTTTCTAGGCTGAGGGCAAATTGCTGGCTCATGTCCAGTTTCCCATCCACCAGTACGCCTCGATCTTCTTCATCAGGGTTGGACTCCCTTTAAACCCCCAGCATGGTAGTAGATGTTGCCTCAACCCAGGTGCAAGATGTTACATTTGGACTCACTGAATCATGTGACAGGCTCAAGTCTGTCTAGGTCTCTCTGGATGGCATCCCCATCCCTTTGGGGTATCAACTACACCCTACAGCTTAGTGTCATCAGCAAACATGCTGAGAGAGCACTTGACCTTACTGTCAATGTCATTGATGAAGATATTAAAGAGTACTGACCCCAGCAGTGACCTCTGGGAGACACCACGCTCCTGTATCATTCACTACAGCAGGTGCACCCTTCTGGATTTTCCTTTTCTGACCGAGATACATGTAGAAGCCTTTCTTGTTCGTCTTGGCATTCTTTGCCAAGTTTAGTTCACGATGGGCCTTGGCTTTCCTGGCCTCCCCCTACACAGCCTAGCAGCCTCCTTATAATCTTCTCACAGTACTGTCTCCATTTCCACTGCCTGTGCATTTTCTTCTTGCTTTTCAGTTTGACCAGCATGTCCCAGTTCAGCCATCTTAACCTCTTGCCTTCCTTTCCTGACTTGCTGCACCTGGGGATAGAGAGCTCTTGTGTGCCAAGGAAAGCTTCCTTAAAAATATTCCAAGTCTGCTCTGAACCCTTACCCATGAAGTTTGTTCCCCACGGTGTTGTGTTGACTAACTTCTGGAAGAGCTGAAATTCAGCTCTCCTAAAATTTAGTGTCTTAATTTTACTCTTTGCCTGTCTCATATCCCTCTAAAGCATGAACTCAACTGTAGTGCAGACACTACAGTGCAGACAGCCACTAGTCCTGATGTAACCAAACAGTTCATTTGCATTGGTGAGCAACAGGTTGAATACTGCACCCCTCCAATGGGGCCTTCTATTACTTGACTCTGGAACTCATTTCATTCCAGGAGCTTCCTGGATTGCCTACAGCTCACCATGCTACTTTTCCAGCAGATATCTGAGTGGGTGCTTGCAATTGTGATGCCTCCTGTAGCTGGAGATGGAAGACCTCATCAACAGGCTCTGCTTGATCAGGTGGTCCGTAGTAGACACTGATCATAAAGCTCCCTTGGCGGCCTCAGTCTCTAACTGTCACTCATAGACTTTGAATTTGCTCATGATTATTCTTTAAGAACAGATCTTCACATTCTATTCCTCTCCTGATGTAGATAGAAACACCCCTCCCTCCTTGCCTGTCCCTTCTGAACAGCTTGTAGCCATCAATAGCCAAGTTCCAGTCATGGGAATCATTCTACCAGGTTTTAGTGGCAGTAACTAAATTGTGGTTTTCAAGCAGCACAGACCTTCCAGTTCCTCCTGTTTGTTTCCAACCTACATGTATTAGTGTAGAGGCACCTCAGCTGGGCAGTAGGTTTTGTCACCTCCTTAATGGATAACTGTAATTCCTTATAAGTATTTCTCACACTTTTCACCATTGCCTTGTCCTATTGCCTCAGCAGCCTCATCAGCACAGGATTTCATATGTGCTGTAGAGTTACCAGCACCTCTCAAGGCAGCAGATCCTTCAAGGCCTATGCTAGGATCCTGTCCCTCTAATTTAGCTATGCCATCCCACACCTTATCAAGGGAGGGATCGCTATTCCTCAAGTCCCTCTTCACATCCAGTTTAAAGCCCTCCCAATGAGCCCCGCTAGCTTTTCCCCAAAGACCCTTCTCCTTTTTAGAGAAAGGTGAACCCCATCTGGTATCCACAAACACAATGCCTCATAGGCCATTTGGTTGCCAAAAAATCCCCACAAAGTTCTGGTGATGGCACCAGCCATGAAACCAGGTATATGCTATATGCCTAGGAACAGGAAAATGGGCCTTAATATATGGCAATGTAACATGAATACATAGAACACGTGACAGTAATAGTTTTTGTAAATACATTTAAAACCTCTCATGGATCTTAACCTCAAGCAGTATAAGGTGATCAGACTTCCTTGAAATCTGGGCACTGCCATGGTCACAGCTGGTAGCTGTCATCCTAGTTTGCCTCCTTACTGTGTGACAGAAGAAAGATGTGTCAAGTTCTGGATACGTATGAGGACAGTAGCAGAAGCAATGACACAGTCCAAGACCTGGGACATTTCCTAAAGATCCTTAAAGTAGCATTCAACTGTTGCATTCCTACAACCTCAGAGAACGTTCTTGAAAGACTGAAGCAGTGATGTAGTACGAGGAAGGAAAAAGCAGTCACTAATTTGAGATGGGGCATTCTAACATGCTTCCTCACTACCAGCATAAAATAATCCTCTTCATCCTTTAGTGACAGCAGCAAAGGAGTGGAAAAGTCATAGAAAGAACATAGATGCTGTGAAGCAGAAGAAAGTAAAACATCTAAAGAAACATAACAAAAACAAAAGACAGAGTAGGAAAAGAAAAAATGAGAATCTTTGGGTGCTATCCCTTCCCTCCAGCAATACACTGCTTGTAATCTTTAGAAATCCTAACAGTCATTAGCAGGATGAATATTTTTCTGTACTCTCAGTATTTCTTAAGTTCTTTTCCTTCCCTTAAGTGAAAAAAAACCAAACCAAAACAAAAAAACAGTAGTGGCTATCAGGAAATTAAGAACAAGTGTATTAAAATAAAGGGCAAATCTATTACAACTCTACTGTACAGAAGTCTGTAAAAATTCATATAAATTTGTGTATGACAAATGTATCAGTAATTTCTATTTCAGAAATTCAAGAAATATTTTATGTACAATATAATGTGGAAAACTGCTGTGAGAATTAACAATCAAATTCCCAGAAATGAATATACAGTAAATTTTATCATTAAATAACCATGAATTTGTACAAAACCTTTTCTTTCTAGCATTTTCTTTACAACTACACCAAAACTTGTCTTTTCCTTCACATCTGAAATAATAAAAAAATATTTTGGTGTTCTGAATTAGTGATGTAATCAATGTGCAATGGAAGAAATAATCACATGACCATAATACTCATCTCTACAGTGGATTGTGTCAATACAAACCTTAAATGAAACCAAAGCCTGCGACTCTTAATAAAATGTGTGAAAATTGTTAAATTGCATACGGATTTTTCAGTATCCTGGCTCAATGATGTAGCCATTTATTTCCTTCAGTGAAGGTTTTTCTTGCAATCACTTCATCAACTGAGACAGAAGATGAATATTTGAATTCATGTGGTTACGTACTTGTGTCTTGGTTAGGCAGGTAATTTTAGAATAAATTTTCTTAGTTTTAGTATAACTATTTGCACTGCAATTTAACAGCCATACTCCCCCCCCACCCCACCAACCTCCGCAGTCGTGACTAGAAGTGTCTCTTGCTTAGTGCCTGGCATTCCAATAGATGGTTGGAATGTAATTTCTACTAAATAATGATAGATTATTAATCTCAGAATCCTTTTCTAACACACACACACTGGTTTTGCAAGCACTCGGACTTCTGATTCTGTGCAATAAAATAGGCACCTACCTTTGCACCTGGGTTAACGTCATCGTGTTATTACATTTTTTTGTCTTTATGCTCTTATTTAAGTTTTGTGGTAGATAAAATATTTCCAAATATGAGGGTGGTGAGACACTGGAAAAGTTTTCCCAGATAGATTCCTGGTGGCTGGAAGTGTTCCAGCCAGATTGGTCAGAACCCTGGGCAATCTGGTCTAGTAGGTGTTCCTGCCCTGTTTCCAGATCTTAGCAATATTTTAATTACAATTCCCTACCTTTTTCACCAGTTATTGCTTCACTCTGAAGACATTAGTCAGGTTCATATCAGTTCCCAGGACTGCCTAATGCTGCCTTGCAATGATCCAGTGGTGATACCATAGTGGGGGGCATGGCTAAATTAGGCTGAGACATCACCTTTGAGCAGTAGAGCAATCAGCTCTGAAGTCACATAGCTTCTAAGGTTTATGCTGATGAGTATAGAGTATCATTTCAGCATTTGTACCTCTTAGTCATTTCCAAGTTATCAGCATGTTTGGTTATTTGTTAACATATTTTGAGAACAACATGAATTCTGCTTAATTCGCCCATAGCAAAATTACTAAATGATTTGATGTTACAGACAATTGCATTTTTAATGGAATTCAGAGATTCATTAAGAACATTCAGTTTTCAAGGATTGGTTAGGAATGTGATCTGAAGTTCAAGGATCCATTGTACCAAATGTGGTAACATGTAATAATGAGATAATTCTCTCTCAAAAGAATTTATAGTTTGAGTTTAAATTGGTGAATAAAACAGTACATGAAAAACTAGCATCATGTTCAAAACTGCTGAAAATCAAAGAATTCCTGTATAGAGGATAGGGAGAATAATACTATCTAGATATGCCTATCACATAGACATATACATACACAATTTTAATAAGAATGCCTTGAGTCCAAGGACTAAGCATTCTCATCTTGACTTTTCTAATTAAGTTCTCTTCTAATTTACTTATCTCTTGGCAACAAACAACTACGTAGAAGAGAGTCGGCTCTAAACTGCCTCCTCTATAATTCTGTACTGGCATTTGAAGTCAGTGAAAATTTATTACGTTAGTGTAAACTACAAAAGTAAGCATTTTGTAGAAAGACAATGATCAGACAATCAGTAAGAAGACAGTAGAGTTACCTAACATTTTTTTGAGGTTAATTTTGTACATTCTCACTCAGATGACATGTCTTCATAAAAGTTAATTAATCGCAATAATAAGCATCAGTAAAAGTTAGTTGATTGTACATGTCCACCCAGGGTTTTAGCACTTACTCTTGAACAATGATATCAAGAATATTCAAGGCTTGTCAGGTGCATGCTGGAAAAAGGCAATGATATCAATAGTTTTTCAAATTCACATCAAAATAAATGCTTTCTGGAGTTCTGGGCCATTATTGAGACATTTCATTTTAGAGGAACGTGTAGAAAACATGACCAGTTCTACCACTGACATTCACCTCAGAAGTCAGTAGACATAAACATGACCATTGATGTCTGTAGGAGTAACAAGCGTTTCAAAAAAGAGGTTAATACCATTTTAAGATAGATTGCTAATTAAACTATGGAATGAGTCACCCCTTTAAATCTCTTGTCAGTGGTTTACAGGCTGGTTCGACCTGGTTCCATGACGACTGGTGCAGGTGATCCACGGACCCATGCCCCGGGAAAGGGAAAAGGGAGATGAGCCTAAAAATAATATAGAGGCAACAATCTGAGGAGGAAAGCTCATTTACTAAATAAGATATCAGAAAACAAAATAACAGTACAATACAATATTATTGGAATTAAAGCTAATAAATAAAATAAAANAACAGTAAAGTAGAAATGAATTGTGCTTATTTTATACTCAAAGATTCTCTGTGCATCAGTGTTGCCTCCACTAATAAACTTGAACAGGTTACACAACTGGTGGCATACATCAATGGGACCACATTTATCAACTAATGTTGATTGTTGGATTTGGCTTTAATTTCTTCGTAATGCATTTAATTCTTTTGTTTTTCCACCACACTATCTGGCCTGTAGAAAATTATCTGAGGAAAAACAAAACGAAGGAGTACTTATAGTTGTTTCCTCTATGGTAAATCTCTTGTTGCAGTAATGGCCCGTTCAGTGTTGAAGCATATAATGCAGCAAAGGGGAGCTGCTCATTCCTCTCGCTACTTGTAAATTGTATTATTGGCTGTAATATTAAGAAGTTCTTTTCAACTTTGCTGTCCTACCAAGATTCATACCAAATACAAATACTGGTAAGTCTATTTATTTATTTAAACTTAGAATGAATTCTGCATTTGACCTGCCAGCTTCACTGTATGCTAATAAAAAAAAATTAGCAAGAGAGAGTGTATGATAAACAAAAGGTCTTATGCTAAATGCTGAAGGCAAGACTGCTAGCAAGCACCTGCTGTTGAGTCGATCCCAAAGGAAAGAGAGAATGTCTTGTGACACACAGTTTTTATCTTTTACTCCGAGCGGAAATACGTAAAAATACAAAGCGACACAAAGTCCTCTGGGGAATGTAGTTCTTCTCTTCTGAGACAGGTATACCCATAACTATCGATGATCTATGGAGCTGGAGCATTAACTCTTTAACTCTTAATGTTATGATGTGGAATACCAATACCAAATTCATAAAACCGTGACATCTCTTGATCAGTGAATTAGAGGATGAGGGACATGACTAGTGTAAGACCACGAGCATTACCTGGAAAAAACACAGTAGTATTTGACAGTTTATGTGGAAAAAGCAGAAGTAATGGATTGTCTGCAGTTAGCAAGTAAGGATTTAAATAAACATATCTTGAGTTTTTGTCAGTTAGAATTCCAAAGAAGAAAAGCTAGGATACTTCTTTGTTTATTGTATATAATAATAATAANTTTCTATCCAGCTTCTTAGTTTTAATTAAATCTTCATTGTTCTTCATAAATGTTTATATTGTTTCTCCTGAAAATAGAGATCTTTCTTATTTTAATAAGTAATCTTTCCAGTTTTTCTTTTCATGTGCTATTTAAATAAGCACTACCAACTTGAATAGGATGATGAATATTGCTAAAACGGAAAGAGGAAGTAAACTGCATCTCCACCAACCATAAAATTCTGCTAATAATTTCTATAGCTATTCATATGATTTAAAGATCCAAAAAGCCAATGGAAGCACTTATTTACAACTAGAAGGTGTTAAATCAGGATTTACCCTTACCATTTGTCATTAAAGAAGCCACATGAGACGGCCTAATTTGTTGCAAGACTTGACAGAAAGTCAGCATCTTGATAGGCATGCAGCTAGTAAACATCCTCGACAATTACAAAGACAGTCCGTAACATAACTAAGATAAGCACAATAACCAGGGCTAATCATAGAAACAATAATACCTGAACCTGAACAGGCAGATCTGAACTTTACTTGTGTTGTCTCTGTGTTATGTTTCTTGTGGGTGATGAACAGGCTCCAGTTATTTCATTGAGATTAAATGATGTACTGTGGTACATCTTATTCAGAAGAGTATACATGCTGGATCACCAGTTAAAGAGCGGCACATGTATAACCAGGGAAGCAAAGGAAAGACATTATACAGTCAAGCATTTCCACTTCCACTTTTTTCTAAAGATCAAAGTCATCTTGCCCCCCAGTAATCTAGACTGTCAGAGTATTTTTGAAATCTTTTCCCCATGTATCCTCATGGTTTTACAGGTAAGCACATATATTCCCTTAGGAAGATGGATAGCGAAAGAGGAGACTCAGGAGCCTCTAGAATGATTTGATTTTACCGTTTAGCTCATACAGAAGAAATTTAAATTTTTCTGGAGTTATAACAACAACAAAAAAAAGCTAACAAAAACTGGAAGTTAATCCCAGTGTCACATATATACATCAGAAACATATTTTAAACCTAAAATAGGTCAAGTTTAAAGTAGAAAGAATTTTTTCTAATAAATAAATATCTTCTATTCACTGTTAATGAATGTAGAGTTCTTAATTCACTTACGCAGATTCCCACTCAAATACATTTCATAAAACAGCTTATCTTGATATTTTATTGTCCTTCTTGGCCTGAAAATTAACCCAGAATATCTGTTTTGTTATTAATACACAAGGTATCGTGTCCTACAAAGAACCACCAATCCTTTTCTGTATTTCACTAATCTTCTGTCTAAAAAAAAATAAAAATAAAAAAAAATCAAGTCTGAATCTTGATTGTTAACTGATGTTATTGTTCTTAATTAAAATTTCCAGTCTGAAATAATCTTCAAATAGGAATACTGGCTGAAGTTATATTTCATAAATCAGTCAAATAAAATATTCACTTAAAATCATTTAAAAGTTTTTGTTCCTGTTGTTTTCCAATATCAAGTTTTAAGATTAAAGTCTCTAGGTCCCTTGAAGAATTTCTCTTTATCAAGGATTCTTTATTACTGTGATTTGATTTTACGTACACAGAAAGGAAAGCAGGACTACTTGGTTGGAAAGATGATCTTTAGAATTCCAATTTTGCTATCTTGTTGGAAACCTTCTGTTTTCCAAAGGAGAACACCAACAGAATTTTATATTTAAGCAATAAGATTGGGGGAAAAAAAAAAAAAAAGGAGATTGGATTTTGAGGAAAAGAATAACATTATGTTGCCACATTGTAATGTACTGTGGTGTGCCTATAATTAACATTCCATAGCACTGGGCCATGACTTACAACTGCTGAAGTAGAAACTCAGTCCTTATTAAAGTGAACTGGGATTGTTTCATATTTCTATAACATTCAGGTCTTGGTGTGCATTTGAAATGAATAAAAATATTTAAATATTCATCTTTACTTAAAGTAATTCTGAAAATGAAATAACATAAAATGAAAAAAAATCCCCTTTGAGAGGAAATTAGATCAATTTCAATAGCTATTTAACTGTTCTCAGGTACAATTATCCTTCATGATATCATAGATATGAAATGCAGAAAGAAGGAAAACAAAAGTTTAATCAATCTTTAAGTAAGAGAGCCTTACTCTGTACAGTTGAGCTGAATAGCTGTTTGCTTCCCTGAAAAAAATCTGAAGATTAAATATTTATTAAAGTCTCTGAGTCTTCAAACCCTTTAAAGAAAGCAAAATGAAATTTTACACATATACTGAAGAATGCTGTTCTTGCATATAGGAAGTGAACAAACCTTCAAACTTTCTGTTAGGGGTGGATAATAAAAAAAACTATTGTCCAAATAGCCTATTTTGTAAATGTATGTGAATTGAAGTAGTGGGATAGATAACCTCCTAAAATCTCTTAAAGAAAGTGATACTTTAGTTTGATGAAACTTAGAGTAAAGCATCTTTTTAGCAAGTGAACTGATCAAGTTTATACCAACCAGTGTGCTGACCTTTAAGAGTCTATTACTTTTGCTCAACTTGAAAATCTATCTAGAATTAGTTGATGAAATGTTTTATTTTGGGAACATCCATGAAGCAAATAGCTCATATTAGTACCTCTCCATTAAGAAGTCTATTCTACTGACTCAAATTGAACATGCTGCATATGTTTTATATTCAGTTTTTACTGTTAAATGTTATGAACCAAAATGTATATATGCAGAATAAAATGTACCTTCCATGCAGTGAGGTTTTTATATATTTATATATTTAATTCACTTAAAGAAGTGAATTAAAGGCTTGCCTAATTTCTCTCTTTTTTCTTTTTATGGCCTATTTGTTACTCACCTACCAATAGCTCATTTTACTGATCTATGTAGAATAGTCCAAGAATGGCAACGTATTTCTAACTGTGCCTAGATTAAGCCTTTGCATTCTTCATTGTTTTTCTCCTTGAATACAATATGTAAGGACAGAGTTTTCAATAATCCTATTACTAAGTACAGAAATAGGCTACTGCTAGTGGAGTGTCTGATGTTTTCAGTTTACAATTAGCAACAGCAGTTCCTGTATATAAAATTGCAGAGTAATTTAACTGATGTAACATTTATCAAAACAGAAACATTTCATGCCTTCCAAGGAACCAGATTTTAAAGTTATTATCACTTATAAATGATCTTATTTACTGAAAACTGCTTCTCCCATTACATACTGCAAATTTAGAATACCCTATGCTTCCTGAAGATAAAGTCTTCTCTAAAACAACTATGAAACCAACTAGAATACCTTAGATGATAGCTTAAACTGTTATCCATTTCTGTATTTGAATTTATGTGGCTGCATATCAACACAAGTTTGATACTGCTAATATTTTTTCTTCTGACAAAACTCAAATTCTTTCTGAAATTACAGAATTTAATTTATACCTTAGACTTGGCAAGTACCAAGTATTTTAAAACTCTCTTATCCTTTCTCTCAGACACTCACAGACCTAATTTCTTAGCAAGACAACAAAGAGGAAGAGATCTTGAGTATAGTTAAGAGTGAGTCAGGTACGAGATAACTGAATCTGTGGAAACAGAACTCTCCTAATTTTAGAATTAAATATCCAAGCATGGAACACCTTGTTCTCTTGAAACTAGTCCTGCTAATTTGGGAGGCAGCACTGTAACTTGTATAAAATCTGTTAGTATGATTTTTTGAGCAGTCCATTAAGATAGGCACAAAACCTACCAAAAAAAATTCCAAAATCCAAAAAAAACTCCAACCATTGAAAACAGTAAACAAAAAGAAACAGTCCTTCTTGTAAGGACAAAATGTTATTAAAAAAAACATGACACACAATGTCTTGCTAAATGCACAGTTTAGCATTCATATTATATAAATGTTCTACTAAAGCAGTAGACTCAGAAGACTTCCTAGATCTCGTGAGCAACAGTTGACCTTCAACTATTTATAAAAGAGCAATCCACATCAGCAAAAGTGATCAGCTGCCGCCATTGCTGAATTGCACCACTCACCACCTTACTGTGCTCACATCCACTGTTTGGTCTCAAAAAACATTCAGAAAGTTGTTGAATGATAATGGATGTAATGTTTTCTGAATGGAGGAATTTAATTCCATACCTTTTCTTCACATGCACTTCCATGTCAGGAACCATTTTGTCAGACTGCTCTGCTGCCATCTGTCACAGAGCAACAAAATGTAACAGAACATTAGGAGGCAGGTTCGACCTCTGCTGCCATAACAACACCTGACTGACATTGTGAGCCAGCGTAATAAAATGAGAGGGATTATTTTCAGAGCAGCCCTTATACACAAACTGCTGAAAGCATTATCTTTTAGTTCACTACTAGATTTCTGAATGCTTAGGAGCAACAACATTTCAAGACACACGTATATTTTTGATCAAAAGTTTCAAGTATTTCTATCTTTAACTCAAAAGTGAATTACCTTTAAATTTACAAGTAAAGTTAACTATAAAAAATATACCACCTCTTCTAATATGTTGTGTTTGTTTACTTGGAGTTATTACAGGATTACTTGCCCCTGCTGAAGATGCCATGACCCATTTGTACAGCTGGCTTATGTACTGGACAAGGGTCTGAGATCAATGGGCGCTTGTGTGTCACACAGCCCAAAGACCAAAGCCACCTTGCTCTTGCTTGGATTGTCTTATGTCTCAGAAAGGCAAGTGAAATGCTTTTCTTACTTCATCTTGGCTCACTGAAGTTTTATCTTCCTGCTGTTATTTCATTCTGTGAGTAGCTCCATGGTTTTGAGCTGCACATCTGAGAAGCTGAGGCACCTGGACTCTCAGCTTACTCTTGCTCACAGGGTTTTGGAGTAAGTTACAGCTTATTTACTGTAGAAACAGAACATGTTCACAGATGACATCAAATAGATGGTAAATAATTGCTTTCCTGAGTTTATGCAGTGATAATTATTCATCTGCTCACACTACTTGTAAGCTTACATTACATCCTGATGGCAGAATTGAGGAAATACTGAGTTGGAACCCCTGTCTAGAAAGATAAAGGAAAGGAGGTGGTAACCCTATATTACTCCTTTCTTTCCAACACAAGAAAATCTGAAGTGTCTTATCAAAACTGCTTGTTTCAGACATGAATATCTGTTTCATGCACATATTCAGAATCCCTTGCATCAGTTTCAATTCACACTCATTCTCTGCCACTCACAACTTTTAGTCTCATTCTGTAACACAACAAGCAGAATTAATTTATGAAAATTTTAATTTCTATCTTTTCATCAACCTGATGAGTTTTTAAGTGTGATTCTATTACACTTCGAATGAATTGCTGAATCTAAGTTTAGATTCTGCAAGAATGTAAACAACCTCCTTTATGGAGGCATTTTTGCACACAGACAAATCATCCATTCAGTAGGTACTGGCTACTCTTCCATCTTCCCTGTTCTCCAAAACAGAACTCTGAAAACTTCAATCCTTGTACCAGCCAAGTAGGCAGATCTGATAGTTTCAAAGCAGGGTAATTAACATACGAGTCTTGATGGGTCTCTGGGACAGAAGCAAACTGCCTGTTTGCCTTATTAAAATTGGGAAGCCTGATGTCTAGGAAGCTCTTCATTAGTCAAAAATTGTCTCAGAGACTGATTGCCAGCCTCAAAAGATATCACTCAAACTAGCAGAGTAAAACAAAATCTTTCTAATAGGATTGACCTTCATATGTTATTGGCAAGTGGCACTAGCTTCAGAAAGGAGAAATCCTCAGTGAATAAGTCTCTAGGGAAAAGTTATTTTGAAGCCAACCAGTAATGAGAATTTTTCTCAGTAAATCACTGGTAAATTAGCTACTTTGAAAAGATTATATTTAACAAGAGCAGCATGGAAAACTATTTGAGAATAATTTTTCAAACCCTGGATCAGTCGCTAGTACTTTTACAGATATATCACTTCTCACTTCAAACGTTCAAACATTTTGGAGAATGTGCAGAAAATACTTGAGTGTTTTACATGAAAGAAAAAGCATTTCATAATTTTGAAGAATTAAGTTTGTCAAACTTAGCTGGAATGACATCTCTATATAGGAAGGATGTCAAAGGATAGGATCATGTATTAGAAGTATCATCCCAGTAGGGCTGCAATAATCAAATGGATTGCTGGCTTAACATTACCATCTTTAACCCTGTGTTTACCTGGAACGCTGAGAGTATTTCCACTAATTTTACTGAGAAACTGTTGTTTTGTACTTCTTTTGTAACTTTCTTTTCATTATCTAGGAATAGAACTCGAAAAATCTCAAAACTAAAAGAGACTAACACATGGCAAGAAGTATAGTGACCAGGAAGAGGATAAACTATTTTAATTTCATTCATGATGTAAGAAAGTTATAGAGCAAAGAAAAGCAACAAGTGTCTTCTACTGGGATACAAGTGCTATAGAGCAAAGGAAGGTAACAAAAACGTAAAAGTAACTCACCCTTTCTAAAAACCAGAAGCAGCTTGAGAATAACACAACCTCTATCCACAAAAGCAGTTCCTTTGGCTGCTAACTAAGGGGTTCACCCATCCTCACTAAGGTACCTTACTTGCACCTGAGATCCTGGGTTAGCCACACCTTTTCATCTGATGCTTAACCATTGGTTCAGGCCATGACCTGGCAATACCCACACAAAAAAGTGTGTGTTATTAGATACTTACTGTTTCTTTGTGTATCTGCTTTGATGAAATCTAGCAGCTGAAACTCTTGTCAGTGTTAAGCTCTTGTCAACGTTGATGATCTATATATTTATGGAGACACTAATCCTTTCACTTGCTGGAATTGCTAAGACAGAACTGTGAAGGATGGAGGCTGTTTAGGTACAGTATAGCAATGTCCTTAGCTCCAGAATAAATAGATTCTGCTTAGCAGTGTGTAATCAATCACTGTGGCGTGTCACAGAGAAATGCAGGTGTTACAAGGGGTCCATTTGCTGAACAGCAGGAATCTCTGTTATGTCACCATAATATACAATTACACAAGAAGTAAGAGACTGCATTAGGAGATGAACTTTTTAAAATCCTAGAATCACAGAGTCGTTTGAGTAGGATAGGGACCTCTAAAGGTTAGCTAGTCCAACTCCCTGCAATTAACAGGGGCACCTTCAGCTAGATCCAATTGCTTAGAGCACTACCCAGTCTGACCTTGAGTGTCTCCGAGGATGAGGCACCCACCACATTTCTGGGCAACCTTTTCCAGTGCTTCACCACTCTTACTGTAAAAAACTTCTTCTTTATTTCCTATCTAAATCTCCCCTCTTTTAGTCTGAAACCATTTCCCCTTAACCTATCACAACAGACCCTGCTAAAGAGTCTGTCCCCTTCTTTCTTGTAGCTCCCTATGAATGCAGAGGGTGAGACAATGTAAATGTGAAGGATACTTCTGTGACAGAAAAAGTTATTTTTCAGGTCAAATTCAATCTAACCTAGGTATTTATGACTTCTTTTATAAAAAGTTTTACCAGATTTTATAAAAAGTTTTACTCACTCTTTAAGAACAGTAATAAGTGTTGGTATATTACAGATTACATTCAGATTCCTTCGTGATTCCTTCCTCCAGAATTCAGTACTTTAAGCTTTTAAATGTGAGTCTTCTGCTATCAGAGATATTTCAGCCAAGTGCTCTAATCAGGTCCACTGTATACTGGTAAAGGCAAAATCTTTGACAGCAAAACAACATACTTTAGCCCCTAATGTTAACATAGAGAGAAAAATATATTTTGAAGCCATCCAGGGGGACTTGGTCAGGCTGGAGGAGTGGGCTCATATGAAGCTAATAAGATTCAACAAGGCCAAGTGAAAGATGTTGCACAGACAGATGTTATACAGACTGGGAGAACTCTTGGAGAGCAGCCCTGCAGAGGACTTGGGGTTCTTGGTGGATGAGAAGCTGGACATGAGTCAGCCGTGTGTGCTAGCAGCCCAGAGGGCCAACTATATCCTGGGCTGCAGGGACATGGGTGTGATTTTTATAAAAAGGGTGGCCAGCAGGGACATGGGTGTGATTATCTCCCTCTACTCAGCTCTCGTGAGGCCTCATATGGAGTACTACATCCAGGCCTGGTGCCACCAGCACAAGAAAAATGCAGAGCTCTTGGAACAGGTCCAGAGGAGGGCCACAAAGATGATCAGAGGGCTGGAGCACCTCTCCTGTGAGGAAAGATTGAGGGATCTGGGACTGTTTAGTTTGGAGAAGAGAAGGCTCTGGGGAGATCTCATTGTGGTCTTTCAATACTTGAAGAGAACATATAAACCGGAGGGGGAACAATTTTTGACACGTGTTGAGAGTGATAGGACAAGCAAGAATAGCTTTAAACCAAGGCAGGGGAGATAAAAGTTACATATTAGGTAGAAGTTTTTTGCTCAGAGGGTAGTGATACACTGGAACAGGTTGCCCAGAGAGGTTGTGGATGCCCCATCCCTGGAGGCATTCAATGTAAGGCTGGACGTGGCTCTGGGAAGCCTGGTCTAGTGGTTGGTGACCCTGTCCATGGCAGCGGGATTGAAACGGGTTGAAACTAGATAATCTTTGAGGTCCTTTTCAACCCAGGCCATTCTATGATTCTATGAAGTCCTTACAGTATATCTGATTGAAATTACCCTCACTGTAAATTGAGAGTTTTGACTATTACTTCTTGTCTTGGCATCTCTGGCTTCTTTATCTTTCTAACGCCCAATTAGTTATGGTTCTTCATCCACAGAACAAACCAAACCTCTCCATCTCCTCTCCTTTCTTGTTACATGCTCCATTTCTCTAGCAATATGTGTTTGGTGGTATTTTATTTTATTTTATTTTATTTTATTTTATTTTATTTTATTATTTTATTTTATTTTATTTATTTTATTTATTTTTTGCAAATGCATTTGCAAATGTTTTTTCTTGGACAATAAAGAACTGGACATTAGCCCTATGCTGAAAATGAATACAGGCTGAAAATTACATTGTAGTGTGAAAAGTAAAAGAGTATCCTTGTTCTTTTCTATTCTGTCTCTGGTCAGTGTTTTTTGGCCACTGTGGAAGAATTATTGGCCAATATGGGCCTTATATTGACCCCGTACATCTGTCCTTGTGTTCACTGTTATAAATTTAACAGTTTTTATGAGCTGTCTTTAATTATTCTTTTTATTATCACAGTGCTTTTGATCAAAATTTTCTCGCAATAAACAACAAAGCTCAAGGTAAAATATGACTTGTTCAGAAGGAATTTATTTATTCTGTCTCTGCTAATATCATGTCATCTATTTGTTTGTTTTCAAGTTTTGTGTTTTATTTCAGTCACTTTATTCAAATAATATTTAGCCTGGCAGTGGGTTAATAATCAAATAATTCTGTTTTTACTATGTTTATCAAACACCAAAACTACTGCACCATATGTTTTGTTTGAAATATGTCTGTAGAGAAATAAAATGTGTAGATTTTCAATTTCTGTTGAATGTGTAAACTCTTCTATTCAAATGTAATATTTTAAATGAATAAATGCGTTTTTAAAATATTACTAAATTAATCAATTTGATTTAAACTTCACATTAAAGTATGCATCATGTAATGCTAATCAAAATAGTAAGTGATTATCAAGTGCGACAATATTTGTCTGGGATAAGATTAATTTTAATTAAAAATGTAAACTGTAATATTTTCTATTCAAAATATGACAGCTGTTCATATCTTTTCCAATGAAGTGAAATCTAAAGATGATACATTTTTTTTTTTGTCACTGCTTTTCTTACTCCCTTTTGCTGCAGCACAAACAGAAAGAAAGAAATTTTATTGCCTATTGAAATTTATTTGAATATCTGGAAAAATTCAGCAACTGTGCTTTGAAATGCTTTGTATAAGATCAAATGCTTAGACGAGTTCACTTGTGATTTGGAAATTACATCATTCTGGATCTCACCCAGCTGCTTCCACCTAAAGCAGGTAACTATATTTCTTGTTTCAGACATATAAAAACAACACAATGTTAACACAATTTAATGGAAGATTTCAGAATATCTAGGGATTGAAGTTGTAATGCTTTGTGAACCTTCCCTCTACAAGACATCTTTCTCTGCTTAAGGGTCTATGTTATCAAGATTTAACTCTACTGCTTCTAATCACTTGTTCCATTTGCTACATTAATTTCATTCTAATCAGTACTAAGTTCAACATCTTGTTTTATTCTTCTTCCCATCATTGAAGTTTTCTTCCTTGCACACTGCATTTTTTTCTCCCTTTTGAATAATCATAGAATCATAGAATAGCAGAATGGTTTGGGGTGGAAAGCACCTAAAAGATCATCTAGTTCCAGTCTCACTATCATGGGCAGGGACGCTTTCCATCAGGTTTCTCAGAGCCCTGAATACTCCCAGGTGTGGGTCAACAACAAATTCTCTGGGCAATTTATTCCTGCACCTCACCACTCTCTGAGCCCTGGGTATCCAGTGATTAGAAAATGTGTCCTCATGCGTTACCCCTTTTAACAGTATAAACCATATGACAACATCTAAATGCCTAGATATTGAAGTGTTTCCAATTTCTCATGTTCAAGAGCTTATTATGGCCGTATGTTTATCAAATTGAATAAGATAAAACTCATATCTTCACCTTTTGTCACATACTCTAGATTCTATTGAGAGGAAAGGTGGATGCATGTTTGGGATTTAAAGCATGCTGCATGACTGCCTTTTCCAGACAGATCATCAAGATGCTAAGATAAATTATCGGGATGTTCACAGTGGTAAAATGAAATGTTTTCCAGCCAGTAGGAGTAGGACATCAAATAGAACCTACATATCCTTGGAGCACAAGTAGAATAATAGAATCATACAATCATTAAGGTTGGAAAAGACTACTAAGATCATCTAGTCCAACCATCAATCTGCCACTATATCATGTCCCTCAATGCCACATCTACCCTTTCGTTGAAAACCTCCAGGAACTGTAACTACACCAACTTCCTTGGGTGGTAGATTATATTGTTCTCTCTGCAAATATATATTCAGAAAATTATAGTACGCATAAATGAGAATACCCTTCCCAGTTGATGGTATAAATTCATTCAAAAATTCTCATTAACTTCAACATATTTTTTGTTACAAACACTATTTTCTGCAGTGAAGTCAAATGCAAACATTCAGAAAAAAAGTTCAAACTACTTGTTCATATCTGAGAATTTATATACTGATGCTACCTGTGGGTAATGAATGTATTTTCTCTAAAAGTTGTTGTCAGTGCTGCAGCTGCAATTGATCTTCTTCATTTTTGCAAGAACACTGTATTTTATGGGTGCTGTATTAGTTCTCCTACACACAGCCCAGAGAAAAAAAAAATCACTATCACTGTCTGTCCAGAGAGGTGACATTTACTGAAGTTAAAGGATTCTTAGAAGGTAACCATAGTCTGGTAGTGGGGTGCAGCATTTCTAAGGAAATGGAAAGCTTAGAGAGCATATTAAGTAGAAAACTGAAAAGAACTGATTAAGACAGTGAAATATTCCCATTATTTTTAAACTGGGGAATCAGAGAATTTTCTGCACTCCAATATTTGTGTGTACAAACAGCTCACACAGCTATACTCTTATTCTACATAGAGCTTAGTTCTGCATACATACCATCACTTCTGCAAGATGTTTTTATTGAAGAAAATTATGCTCATAGGTTAGGCAGTAACTGAGCAAGTGTGTGATCGAGAGGCAGATGCTCAGATATTAAAGAAGTAACTTGTGTTCCTCTGCTCCCTTCTTAGTGAGTGAAGCAGGCAGGTTTTAGCACTAGTTGCTTGCCTTGAGTAAAAAGTAAGTTAAATATGCTGATATATGTGGAGTAGTCTTCATGGTGTTCAAGTAAAAGGCTAGTAGAACTGCATACCATAAACTCCCTTATTTTTTGACCAGAGTGCTTCTACTACCAAGAACACATAGGACTGACAGTATCCTTGTGAAAAATGGAGAGATAGTGCTTCTCCCTCAACATGGTATGATAAAAAACTTCTGTATTAAAGACAAAACCAGAAGAGTTTAGGTGATACTCTTGTTTCTTGCCCATATACAAGCTAGTTCACAACATTTCTATTACCAGAATAAACACTTTCCTAACAATAAGTTTTCCTGATAGTCTCAAGCAGTATTTGTAGAAGATACCAGGACAAGACTAAGTCTAACGGATGTTGCATGACACTCAATGATGAGCCTTAAAAGAATCATAGAATCATAAAATGGCTTGTGTTGAAAAGGATCTCAAAGATCATCTAGTTTCAACCCCCCTGTTGAGGGTGGTGTTGGAGAGCACCAGTCCCAACACCAACCCTTGGGGGGCACGACTTATGACTGGCCTCCACCCAGACAACCAGTTCTTAATTCATCGAACAGTTCATCCTTCAAATCCATACCTCTCCAATTTAGAGAGAAGGATATGGTGAGAGGCCATGTCAAAGGCTTTGCAGAAGTCAGGTAGATGACATCCATCACACATTCTCTGTCCACAGATGCTGTCACTCCGTCATAAAAGGCTACCAGATTGGTCAGAAAAGATGTGCCAGATACCTGATACTTTTATGATACCTGTTTTAGGTGGGCAGTTGTTCTGGATGATCTTGTAGGACTATTCCAGCTTTGGTAATTCTATGATTCAGTCTTGGATTTGAGGTACATATAGGAACAACTTTGATTTTAGCTCTGCTTACTCATGATCCTGGAAAAAATGCCAATCTTGATGTAGTTTACAGATATCAGTGTCTCTATGCAAGTTTCCTGATGGAAACAGCAGATGTTGTTGTGTAGTGCCTATTTTAGTCCAGAGATAGTTTTTTCAGCAATTCTTTGTAGGGTTCTTAGGAATGGTGACAACTTTGTATCACCACTAAGGGTAGTACTGGCTAAGATAAGAACAGGTCTACTTCCTTTCCAAACCTGAAAGAGTTGACATTGAATAAGAAGGAAGCTTAGTTCCTTTAATATTATGGTATGTACAACATAGCCAAATAAAATATTTTGCTGTTTTTGAAAGAGGGCTTTTTCAGAAAGGAAAACTGTTTTCATAGAAGGGCTGATTTGTCACTACCACGTCCAGAATCAACATACCCAACCTTTGCCTGTCAACAAACTCAAGGCAATTCTAGCCAGATCGTATGAATTTTCTGCAGTCATATTTAACTGACCTTTCAATTTATTTCAGAAGGAAATTTTATTTTTAGAGTTATATCTCATTCTGATATACTATTTTAAGTCATTTAAACTGGCCATGTTGTGGTTTATTTTATTCCTTTATATATTGTTAAATCAGTGGTAGTTCACTCAGGCGAGTTTTATTAGTCTATTCTTTTTAATTTTTTTTTTCTGAAAAGGATTTTTGTAATATGGCTGCAAGTAATACAGCATTGGCATTATATTTTTCCAATATATAGTTAGCATCTTACTGAATTTGCAAGGCTCATTTCTTCTTACTCCTAGCTTCTGTGAAAACAGTTTACAGAATTATATAAATATACAGATTCATATAACTATTCCTCTATCACTGGAGGCATTCAAATAAAATACATTCAACCAAGGACTTATTCAGCCTAGACTCTTTCTGCAGTCAGTAGAAAGAGAAAACCCCTCTTTCTTCACTCCAGAATATCCTATAGTACTTCCAAGGCTTGCATTCTATTACAGAAACCACATGGAATAAAAATAAACTGGAGTTCCCTTGCCTGCATTTTTCTTTCTCTGCAAGAACATGAACAGCCAATACATTAAGACTGTGGGACTGATTTCACTATGAGATGCTTTATACAAAATCTTTGATGCATTGCTGTAAAGATAGCCAAGTATGAAATAAACTGCATTAATACAGGATTTTGGCATGTTTTATAGAACTTCTATAGTCATAGTGGATAAATTTCAGCCACCTACAAAATTTATTCATCTATATCTGGGCCTGTCACCTCAAGATCCCTTTATTATTAATGGAGAGAAACAGTAATTTTTAGAATGTGATGTGGCATGAAGATGTTTTTTTCTTAGTTCATAATTAGCTAGATTGATGTTATTTTTTTGTTGTTTCCTTCCAATCAGCAGACACTAGCCACAGTTGGAGATACATGGATTGAAATGGACCATTGCCTGAGATGTGCAAAGAGTAATCTATGAAAAAAGCATATAATAGAGCCATAGAACTGTGGAATACGACAAGTTGAAAGGGACCTATAAAGATAATTGAGACCAACACCTGTAATAACATCAGTGCTGACACGCAACTCTTTAACTGATAATGTGGGTTCTCTGGGAGCAGTTTTTCACCACCACAGGTGGTGTGACAAGGCACGCTGGCCAGACCCTTTGATGTAAGGTCTGCTGCTGCTTTCCTAAGCCTGGCAACCCCACACACCCCTTGCAGCAAGGCTTGTGCCTTCCTTCCACACTTCAGACAGCACTAGCTTGATCTTGGCCTTCCTGACCCAATCCCTGCACAGACTAGAAACAACCCTATACTCTTTCCAGGGTATTTGTCCCTACCTCCACTCCCGGTGCATTGTTTTTCTTGCTGTTCAGTTTGACCAACAAATCTTGATTCATCCATGTCAGGCTTTTGCCTTCCTTCTCTGACTTCCTACACCTGGGAATGGGAAGTAAACACTTCCTTAAAGACCTGCTGGCTCTGCTTTGTTCCCTTGTCCTTGAGGACAGTTTGCCAGGGGATTTTGTTGACTACCTACTGAAGTATTGGACCTGGCTTTCCTAAATATTACACTTCCTGATTTCACTCTTTGTCAGTTTATGGGCCTTTGAAGAAGAGATTGGGTCATTGGTCTCCTTGAGCCTCCATAACTGATACATATATTTGCTTTTATGACAATTTAAATATATAAATAATTAAAATATTTGGTTGGTATATGGCACAAAAAATATTTGTTTGTTAAAATATTAATCCTTGTATAAGACCTCCCATGATACAACAATATATAAATCTTCATTTTGATAGAATAATGAAAGGCAATTCTTAAAGAGTTTTTATAAGTGAAATATGATAGGTATTTTAGAAATTAGTAAAAAAAATAAGGGAAAATATTCTGGAATTTCATTTATATTGATGTATGTATGCTTTAATTCTAGTTATTAAATATGAAACATGGTATAGACACCATCCTTTTCCTTATCACAATTTAGCACAAACATCTGTATTTTACTCAGATGACTATCTCTTTTCAAGAGCAGCTCATAGAAGAAGACTTAGATGATGAGATTTCTCATTTTTTGGAATGGAAAGCCTCCAAAGGTGAAATATTTAATGGGTTCTTAGCACAGAAACAAAGACTATTTTAGTTCTCAGTCATTTCTTTATATTTACTTCTTTATTTAAATCACATTATAAAAATCAAATACTTCAAGCTTCATGTTTTGTTTTTCTATAGTCTCATATTTCTCAATGCAATAATATTCAATGTATATATGAACTATTTAAAATAGCCTCTCTATATAATAAAATTGCAATTTTTTTGTCAGATATGTATAAAAAACCCTCAATCACAAAAAAATCTACTCTTTTTGAGCTATTTACCATAAAAATGAACATGATTAATTGAGATCAGAGATTCAATTAGAAACGTGCTTGCATATGCGGTATTTGCAGTTTCACTGAGCTGTTGTTTTCTTTTATATTGGTATCTTTAGAAAAGGACAACCAAAAAATGAAATAAAATCCACCCCTATCTGTACACTGTTTCATAGGGGAACTTGTTAAGGATCCCACATTTTGAGGTAGAAAGTGTAGTAATATTTTGTTTTTAATAAGACTATGTTTTTTACCTTAAACAGTGAAAGGTGCTCGTGAAATATGATCATTGTTCAGTGAGTAGAAGAATCACAATTAGAGTTAAATTAGAGTTAAGAGTTGACAGTGGTAAATTCCTGTGAAATAGTGTCTCAAAATACTTACTAATGCTCCCATCATCATTAGGTTAATTACTGACACACTCATTTTTAACAGCTACAAGCTCAACTGTAGTCTCAGCAAGGCCTGATTATTTAGTTACTACCTTTGCTTTCACCTTATTTGGATAATATTAAGTAGATGATTTACCCACAGGGAGTTTAGGAGAATGCCTAAAGTACATGTTGATAGAATGATCTGAGAAGACAAAACTAGTCAAATTTCCATTTGAAAACAGCACTCTCACTCTATACATGCTCATTACCTACTGTTTTAATACAAACCAAGGATGTGATGTATTGGCTTCCTTGCGGTTGTAACAGCATAGCACTCCTGACTTCAGTGAGGTGAGCTGCTTTGTGTATCATTACAGAAGAGAGTAGACGCACTAATAGCTTTCTGCATTCTTGTTTTTAACATGTACTTGGCCACACTGCAGGTGCCATAAAACATTAATTTCCAGCTTCTCTCAAAGGTAACTACCAATTTCAAGTCACTGTATACCACTGCAGGAAAAAAACTAAAGAATAGAAAAGAAGCATGATACCTGTCTATTTTTATGTTGTAAACAACATAATTACTCTTCACTTTTCAGTGACAGATTCAATAAATGCTGATTGAATTATCTAGTATTAGCAGAAGTGAACATGAAAAATAAGCAATAAATATCCATAATAATGGTCAAAAGAAATCATTTCTTTCCTGGAGATCAAATATAATAGCAGAAAGGGTCAAATTGTGATCACATTAAGTGGAAATCATTGTAGTTAAGCTTCTCCTCTAAGCTGATTTCGATAGTTGCATAAAAAGAACAGGTTGAAAAAAGTTTTTTTCTTTGCTCATTCCCATCAACTACTGAGCACCTGTTCCTAGCACTGCATAACTCCATGTATACTAACATACACAGCTAGCAAAATACAGAATCGCTATGTCCAATGAACTATTCAAATGGACCTCTACAACTGTTAGGAAAACTTTCAACCTCGTAATCTCTACTTCATGCTTATGAATACCCTCTTTCGAAATCCCAAGAGGAAACAGCGAGCATCACAGAATGCTCTGAAATATAACACCTTTATCTCCTTAGAGGTGCCCCAGTCCAAAAGCAAAAATGAAGTGATTATGAAGATTGTAATTATACCACCATACCAAACTCATTTTATAGTCCCACAGATCTCAGTAATGGTATCCAGCCAAGCCTTGGCTCTCTGTGTGTAGTTAGAATTCTGCTTATAATTCAAAATCAGCTTGTGTTTATGATGACTTTAGAAGATATTCAGTTATAAGAGGAGAAGGGCCAGGCTGAAAATGGTTGCAATTTCTGATATTTGAGAGTTTTAAATAATGAAACACAAACTACAATCATGCTATTACATGAAGTCTGATACTGTCTCCTATTGCTTTTTTTTTTTTTTTTTACTGTAAATTTTGAGCAAGTTCTGAATTACTTTTCTTTTGTTCTTGAAATCTAACACCTGGTTAATTTAGGATCATAGTCAAAAGTGAGATAAACCTCACAGTTCATTGCCCAGATAGGTATTAACTCTGCAGGTCAAACAAGACTGTCAGTCTTTGCCTATGGAAGTTTTGCCTTCACAAGACATTCACTTATAGAAACTTGTAGACATCTTTCCGCTGCTTCAGAAACTCCAGATTTGGATGTGGCCTCATCCCTGAATACATTCAAGATTAAGTTGATGAGTCAATGGGCTACTTGATCTAGTGGGTGGCAACCTTGCCCATGGCAGGGGTGTTTGAACTAGATGGTCTTAAAAGTCCCAACCAAAGCCATTGTGTGATTCTATGATTCTATGATGCTGTGATTCTGTGATTCTGTGATTTTTATATTCAGCAAATACTAGGTCTGGCTGCTGTTTATCATCCTATACAGTCTAATTATGAAGAAAATTCTGTTTTCTCAATAATTAGAGGTATCATGGGGAGTGTCAATTAATATTCATTTTCTTTTCACTTCTTAAAAATAGTAGTAATAAATAATAAAAATTATTTCCCAGGTCACCTGATATAATATTCATCCTTTATGAGGAAAGTGATAAAAGCTTTAGAACCACCCTTAAAGTATCTTGATGTGGTAGGAAAACTCACTTCTTATTTTCCAGATAAGAGACTTGAGCAGACAATTTGATTGCCTTTGGTAAGGTCAAACAGGAAAGATATGGAGAAATTACTGACCTAGTCTTTAAAGAAATTCATTCAGAAAAATTGTTGGAAAAGAACTGATCTCCCAAACCGTGGTCTAACCTTTCAGGTACAAATCTATGTGTTTTCCCTCTGCCCGTTTTTGTTACCATTGACAAGGAGAAGTAGAATATCATTATGGTAAATACACAGTTGGAACACCTCTGTTCTCTCTAAACATTCAGAGTCAAACATACTGCTGTGTACACCATCAGAAGCTGATTTACACAACTGAGTTTCTGGCTCCTAAGGAGAAAAACAGTAGGAAAAATGCTCTAATTATCATTCAAAAGTTGATCAAAATAACAACTACGTTACTAGAAAAGCTGATTTAAATAACTTGTAATTGAAGACACTTGTTTCCAGAGCTTGAGGGTTGTAATAAAAGCAAACAAAACAACTCTTACCCAGGAAACTGACAATTCAGGTTCAGAATATCAGTATTTTTTTCCCTCTTCTAAATTGCCAGTTAACATTACCTTCCTTAAAAAGTCACTTTTCAAAAGAGATATTTTGCAGAAGTCATATGCATAGACTGAAAATGGTGAAGAGCTTACATTTTGCTTTTACACTGGCTTGATCTGCAAGGTTTCCCTCACTTGTCTAATCCCTGCTATTACTTCAATTTCAATACTGCTACTCTTTACTGAGAATTTAATCATCTGTAATCACAGGTCCTGTGACCATAGTTTTCCAGGCAAGACCCACTGTAAGGAGAGCCAGAAAGCCTTAAGTTAGGTGAAAGTGTCTGATAGTCTCCTTTTGGTTTTACTGTTGTATTCCTTCACCAGACTCTTAGTGTGTGAATATTGCCCTTACATTCCTGAGCAAGAAGGTTGTATGAAGACTCACTTAGGTAGGTTAGGGTCATTTGGGCTGCATCAGAAGAGAAATGGCTAATGGGGCAAGGTAGTACTGTGTCCAAGTCTGGGGCCCCAGTACAAGAAAGATGTGGAGCTTCCAGAGCACAGCCAGAGGAAGGCCATGAAGATGATGATGGTGTAGGGGGCCTGCAGGAAAGGTGGGGAGGGATGTTTTTTAAGGGCATGTAGTGACAGGATGAAAGGAAATGATTTTAAATTGGAAGAGTCTAGCGGGTGTCAACCCTGCCTGTAGCAGGGGGTTGGAACTAGATGATCTTTAAGGTCCCTTCCAGCTCAAGCTATTCTATGATTCTATCATTTCAAATTCTAGCTTTTTCAAATACTAAAGTGGATTTTACTTTTTTAAGTACATATTATAACAGAAAATTATTTTTTTTATTTCTGTGTGGACAGAACAAGAACTGACCTGAACTTGCATTGCAGACTTGAAGATGGATTAGATTAAATGCCACAAATGCATTATTATTTGTTCTAGTTTGTATTAGTATTTGTTCAAATTTCTTTTAATATGTGCACATCTTTTTAATGATACATTAGAAATGAACATTCAGGATACAATTCCTGCTCTTCAAGCACAAATACACAAGAAAGGCTATCTGAGAATTATCACAAAGAACAGAGAGGCAATAATCTCACATTTACATCTGTGAGAAGAATGTAGGAAATATGGGAGATTTTATTACAGAAGAGGTCAGGATCCAGTTTCCCCTTGCATGCTTGGAACTGAGGAAATTAAATGAACCAGACAAAGATCTAACATGTATGCTATGACGTGATGCTTGTATGTATGAGCCTCAAGTAAACCGCTGCAGTTCTACTGAAGTAATTTGCATGGCCTTACACTAAAGTCTTCAATTTGTACTCTGCAGCTGGCTGCTAAATACTGTGGTAGCAAATTTACTTTAGAGATGATAACTTAAACAATATTTACAAGACCCCAAAACAATATTTAAAATATTGCTTTTATGCTAACTCCCCCTGATACAGTCAAATTCCATTTCTTTTCTCTAACTAACCTTTTAAGTTACACAGGGAAAATAAACATGGAGTATTTGTAATACAAATAATAACACAAAAAAGAAATTTCATTAATCACATTATGTATTTACTGTGAATTATTAATTTATACGCCATTTAAATTAATACTTTACAGATGAGAAAAATTAGACCAGTCTCCCTTTACTTTCTTTCTTCTTTTAATTTCAATATGTATCTCTAATCCTTCCAAAAAATTCAGGAAGTATTTGTAACAGACTAAAGGAAGTAACTCAGAAGCTTCAGTCAAAAACTTACAAGGTTTCTTTTGAGTTTGTAGGCCAAACATCTTCCTAAATATGTGCTTCAAATATTCATATAGAAGTTTCAATGCTGATGAGGTTATTCAATTTTTACTGCTGAAAATTGACTATGAAAATATATCTCTTAAACACTGACCACATCACACACATTCTGCTGTTCTCTCTTTGATATCTCACCACTGTCATTAAAGACTTAACTCTCCTGGCAATCTGACTCAATACATGCAAAGTTCCGTGCTTGGGAGCTAGGTCTCTTCAATCCACTAACAGAACTAAGGGAGGCTGTGGAAAAGCTTATCATATCTGATGTCTTGCTTGTCTCGCTAAATTCACATCTGCAACAATTTCATATATGTGAATGAACAGAGGTATGGTATGTTCCAATATGCATTAGAAAATAAGCAACATGGAAAATGGCACAGGAGACAAGTCAGGCTCTGGTGAGCTGAGATGCTAAGCAACAACCACGTTTTTCAGATTTTAATCAGTCCAGGTACCATGAGCAGAAACAATGCCCCATTGCTGATAGACTCTATTCATTCAAAGAAGTCAATACATGTTCTAACTAGAAGAGCTTTCAAACTGATCAAATAGTTCTAAATCAAAGAGAATGGAAAGAAATTACTCCCTTCCATTTTCATAAAATCTTAGAATAGCCCAGGTTAGAAGGGGCATTAAATCTTCCTCAGTTCCAAACTTCAGAGAACTTAAGCCACAAAGAAGTACTAATTTAGATTCAGTCCAAATAAAAATCAGAAACTTAACCACAAAATCACGCATTCTATTCCAGAACTAAACCAAAAAATCACATTTTTCTTAAAAAAGAAGAAAGTCATACTACATTCATTGAATAAATCCATTGATGTAAAATGAATTACAGCTAGGACCTGGAAATAAAGCCACTAATCTTTTAACAAGACATGTACAAGTACCCCTTTCTGATGCAAATCATAGAAACCATGACATTTTGTCCATTAGGTTAGAATTATGTAGAAAACGTCTTCCCGATCAAGAATACCAACAGGCTTGAAGAGCATTTTACAAGTATAACTCAGATTAAGCTACAGCTTTGTAATATAGAAAACAGCATTTCCCAGTAACCTACATGCATCCTCAGTGAAATGGCCAGCATATTAACATGCCTAGTAAATTCTCTGTCATCCTTACTATAGGAAAGGTCATAGAACTTCTCAAGCTTGGATCCCAAAGACTAGCTCATGAAGGGCAGAGTATATTTTATCTGTCTTGATTTAACCCAGGTATTACTTTAGGTCCTGCTACTGCAATGTAGTATGGCATGTAAATAAATATAGCCGTTATTTGATGTGGGATTTTAGCACCACTTAAAAGTATAGTGTACAGTGAAGGACTTTATCAGATTAGCTTTTTCTGTTCAGCCTGAGGTTAGAGACTGTGAGAATGTTTAAATTCCATTGCACTGTTTTCTCTAGGGGTTTGTAATTAGACTTTTGAAAGCAGCACTGCCTTTGTATTACTACTGGTATGGAAATGGATTCAGGAGAAGAAAAATGTGCAGTAGAATATCATTACATCTTCATATAAATTAACATTAGAAAGGTTTTAATTCATATCTATGCAGGCTTTTGTCTATCAACAATATTCATATATTTGTGAGAACACAAGGGCACGGTGTTCCACGGACCAGTGAAAGCTTTAGTGCCTACTTAAGGATCATAGTTTCTGGAAAGCTCTATTTTCTCCTCCCTGATTTTTCATGGATAGATTTTGCATTATTATTTTGGTGTAAAATGTAAGAAAGAGAACATGACACTAATATTAATCTTTAAAGGAATCCAAATGTTAGAAAACCTATGATGGGAACAGCTTAAAAAGTACAAATATAATTTATTTTAATTATTTTTTTTTTCTTTCCCCCTTCCACCTCCCCCCCTCCCCCCAGTACTTTAGTCTACACACAGGTTCTTGTTCCATTTGCTGTTTATTCACAAATCCAACTCTCAGCCTTTTCCAAAACTGTTAATAATGGGCTTCTTCCTTGTGGGATGCTTCGAAGACATAGGGCAGCTAATCAAGGCAAATTCAGAGGGTCAGGAGATTGTAATTATGGCTATTTACCAAATCAAGTAAAATTTAAGCATACGCATGCAGCTGCATTCTGCGGATGGATGTCAGACACAAGGAACTGAACTTGAACACAGTTAAGAACGTCTCTCCTTTACGTTATGATTGTCCTGTTGTCTTAGACTGCAAGCTAAGTCAGCAATTACGTGGGGATAGATGAACAACACTGATTTTAATAGTCTGAAAAGGGCATCAAGGGTGAGATGGAGAAAACGCATATGTGAATGTGTAGAGATATGTAACTGCACATTGCAAATGAAACCTCCCTTTCGGAAGGACTACAAGACCACTTGGTGTCACTCTTGTTCCAAATTTCCTATAGACCGTGTTTCAAATAGCTAACCAACAGGGAGTTTCTGCAAAATTTAAGTTTTTATATCCCTAACATTTTATGTCTAGTAGTTTTATTATGTGTGCTGCTGTCCACTAGGGATCAAGCTGCTTATTTTTTTTCAGCCCACAGGTTTTTGTTGTTTGGAGTTCTGTGGTCAAAAGTTATCACCTTTCCTGGAGTTGCTGCTTTCATGAGTTCCTTAAAACAGAAAATGTGATCATAGACATTGAAATTGTGATCTGTTCCTGAAGTGTTAAGTGCATGTGGGTTTAAAATTTGATTTTGAAAAGAAAAAAGTAGTTATGATTTACTTCAAAATGGCGTTGGATTAAAAAAAACCCACAGTATTTCGGAATGCTTCAAATGAACTTCTATGTTCTATCTGCTACGCAAGTAGCTACAAATCTTTTGGAAATGTTGCCACTTCACATTACAATGTTTAAAACTTTAACAAAGTATTAAAAAATAGCCTTCATTTTAGGATTTTATGCTTGTCCATTGCTATTTTGAAGCAGTCTTTAAGTGTTTGAAGGTTGTACCATTGCTTGTATTTCCATTACTCTTTCTGGAAGCTTTATTTGGCTTATATCTAAGGTTAAATAACATCCCCTCTTTAATCTGGTACAGAATAGCAAACAGGATTCCCAATGGCTGCAGTGCAATTGGGCAAATATGAGTAACAGTAAAATGACATTCCAAGTATGGCAGAGGTACTACCAGATGGACCCAGAGATCCCTTCCAACCTCAGACATTCTGTGATTCTGTAATAAGTAACTAACTACAATTAATCACACTGTAATGTCTTTATATATGTACTCTTTGCTCTTCTTTACTCCAGAAAAGAATATCTATTAATGTTGGAATATCAGAGTAGTTTCATAAGAAAACAGAGAAAGGTAAGAGAGTACATAAAGTTAAAAGAAATGCTTATTGTTAACAATCATTTAGAGCTGCTGCCTATTTTTCAAAAGTCTATTGATTTAAAGCTAGCTGGAAAACAAAATGCCACATACTACAGGAAAGTGATAGTGGTGGGAAGCCTGAATTGTTATCCTAATGTTTCTAGTGGAAATAAGTTGCATAGAGAAAGAAATTAAACTGTGTTTGTTATTATTAGAAAGATGAACAATGTCACTAGAGTAAGCAAGAAATGAATGAAATATGTGCTATCATTGGTGTGTTTTTTTTTTTGTTTTTTTTTGTTTTTTTTTTGTTTTTAATCAGGGCTAAAGCACATCATTAAACCAAGAAGGAAAGTGGTTTAATCTCAAACGGTGGTGAGAGCTTTGTCTTTTCTCTCTCATATTTGTTATTTTATTTATTATTATTATTTTTTTTTGCTGTTCACACAGTTTCACAGGAAAACACAAACATTCTTTATGAACTTTGACCTGCTTTTCACACACAAGCCAACACCATTTAGAGAACTTTTAGTTTATGGGGCTCTATTCTGTGAGTGCACTTTTAAATACATGGTATATTTCAGATATAAATATATGATTTTCTTAGTTTCTCTGCTTTCTTAATCACAGGCACAATTTCAAGAGAAGCAACAGAAAAATGAAATGCAGACCTTACTGAACTCTGCTGAGTATGTATGCAAACTTGACTTAGATCATATACATCTGATGGTATCTTATTTGCACCACTTCTTACTTGAATCATGTTATATTGTCATTGGCCTTCCTGACATCCATATAAAATAAGCACTTTTTTCAAGAGGAGTATACTTTATAAGAATGTTTGAACTCCAGCTTGATGCAAATATGCGCAGGTTTCTATACTTTGAATTGCATTCCTGTCAGATGTTCTAACACAAGGTACAATATCCTTTCTGCTCATCACTTAAAGTTATATCAGATTTAATTCACTCATGGCAATGCAGTGTACTTCCAAAACAGTAATGCAGGAGAGGGACACATTTTTGTCTCTATTTCTCACTGCTTAGTTGCCACATTTGCACCCTGCGAAGTAATTGCTTATTTTTTGTACCTATGAGATATCTTCTTGTTATCCTAATGCAAGTGAAGAATCTTGCATCATCTGCAATACAGACCTCAAAATTTGTGCTAAAACCTGTACAAGACCAAGTATTATTTGCTTATAAGTTTATAAAATTGGATCACTTTAAAGTCATATTTTACAGAATTAATTAATGTCAAAATGGCATTGATCCAGGTACTATCTCATATATGAGCTGGTAGAAGAATTTGCCTCAACAACAAACTGTCTGAATCATTCTGTAGTTCTTATATAAGTGCAATAGTATGCTTGTTGGTTTGTGATGTTTATAACTTTAAAGGTATGCTTTCAGCTCCCATTTGCTCTTTTAAAGGCACAAATATTTAGAGATCTTTTCCCATGGGCATCTATCCATATAAACCACCTTCATCTCTGTGATATCTGAAATTTTCTCAGCATTAAATAATTAAAATAAGTTTTGTGCTACATTTGGTCTGACCAAGCAGAGCATACTTTGGGCAGCTGTCTGGCTGAGATGTTTCCTTCACTCTGTACAAAACAGTTACCAAGATAGTGGAAGGTTATGAACTTTCTACTTTCTGTAAAACATTTATTTATTTTTTCTTTAAAAAATAATTAATTTAGAATTAAATTTGAATAATTATGGCTCTCTTGAATTGACAGTCTGTCTTGACAGACTTGAGTGTAAACCTGTATATATAACCTGTGTAATACAAACAAAAATTATTTGTACTTCTTGTGAACACTTCTGGGTGAACTAGAATGTCATGAGTATTTTAGAAGAGATTTATTGGAGACAGGTACAGAAAAGGAAGCAGAAAATTTCAGAATTGTTGATGTGCTACAAGAAGAGAGAAGACAATTATCTGTTTGGAAAGGAGTGAGATTTACCTAATTACACCTTTACATCATGTCCTGAAAATCGGCATATTGCTGGAAAACAAGCCACTCTGCATACGTGTCTTAATATTGACTACATTTCATGTTATGTAATGAGGAATACTCTATATACACCAAACTCTGTGTACTCTGAACACTACACACTGTCACCTGTTGGCCAATTATACTGGGTCTGTCTGGGATGGAGTCAACCTTCCCCACAGCAGCTCATATAGTATTTTGCTCTGCACTTGTAGTTAGAACATCACTGATACCACAGCAGTGTTTTGTCTGCTGCTGATCAGCACTGGCACACTACCAAGACTCATTTCAATCACCTCAAAGCTATGGATGGGCAAGAGATGGGGAGGAAATACTGGCAGGACAGGTCACCTACACTGACCAAAGGATATTCCATAATGTATGATGTCATGCTCAAGCAATTAAAGCTGGGAAAGCAGAAGGAAAAGGTAGAATGTTCATTATGAAAACACCTGTCTTTACAAGAAATTGCTCCATGTACCGATGCCCTGCTTCCTAAGATGTGGCCAAACATCTCTTGCTGTAGAGTAGTAGAGAATAACCATTTTATCCTTTTGCTTCCACATAGCCTTTGCTTTTTAACTTTTTCCTTAATTGAACTGGTCTTTAACACAACCCACAACCTTTTCTCCTCCTGTCCTTTTAAAAAGTAGGAGAGTGAGAGCGGTGTAGTGGAGTTGAGCTGCCCACTGGTCGTTAAACAGCCACATTTAAATATTAAGAGCAAAGGAAAGGAACTGATAAACTTCATCTTTTTTATTTCCTTTAATATCATTAAGTAATATTTTAATAGCATTTAGCAATAACTCTAAAAAAGTGATTGTCATATCTGAAGATGCAAAATGAGGAGTGCTTTGTTTCTGACATTCAAGATATGAAATGTAAATATATGCTCTTCTAAATTCTCTCTTTTCTCCTGCAGCTTTTATTTGAATTCAGATTCTATCACATCGAATTCCTCTGTTGACTCCCTGCCTTCGCTGTGTCTAGAATTTCATTGCAGTAGTCTGGTCTCCATTTCTCATTCAGAGTGATACAGCAGCCAACAAAGACTACTGCTAGCAATTCCTATAAGAGTTTTTCTACCTCTAGCTGCTCTTACTGTGTGACTTTGCATTGGGCTGTGGATAGTTGTTTAGCAACTGCCATGTCAGTACAGTCCTGTTCAATTCCCTGAACCTCCAGCAAAGTAGAACAAGCTGTGGAAAAACATAGACTGCTGTCTATAGGATGTCTTTCTGAATAAAAATGCTTTCTAATCTTCCCATTACTTGCACGAAACTGGAGGAAAAGATGAAGCATGACCCAGTTGGCTTCTGTTCTGAACATAAAGGCATTGTAGATCTTCAGGACTGAATGAAAAAAAAAATCTAACTACCCCAAAGGCAAAACATTCAATTAAAAGCATTTATCTGTTCAGATGCTTACAATGAATTTTCATCTGCTAGCACAACAGTCTCAAAAAAGTCATTACTTTTGATCTCTGTTGAAATTAGAGTGACAAAATACCATTAGTTGCTGTACTGAACCACGTTAAGTAAGCCAATAAGAACTACATTACTGAACTAAGTATTTTCTGCTGGAAACCCCTGTCAACACCATTAGTGCTGTCATTGATGTAGTAGGCTTATACAACACCTTCCATAGTCACAACTGAATTTGAAAACGATGTCTTCAGTCCAGTGACAGATTTAGCCCAATCTCAGAACTAGAGTATTTCTCATCTGTGAAATGGTTGAGACCTGAAATCATATAACCTAAAGAAGAAAAGGCTCAGAGGGTTCTCATTAATATATATAAATACCAAAAGGGAGTGTGCAGGGAACAGAGAGTCTTTTCAGTGGTGTCCAGCAACAGGAAAGAGGTAGTGGGCACAAATTGAGACAAAGGATGTCCAGTCCAAACATAAGGAAACACCCTTTTTTTACTGTGAAGCTGACTGACCATTGTAACAACTTCCCCAGAGAGGCTGCAGGATCTTCTTCTTTGGAGATACTGAAAAGATATTTGGACATATTCTTCAGCAAGCAGCGCTAGGTGACCCTAGTTGAACGGAACCTAGATTTGTACCAGATGATCTGCAGAGGTCCATTCCAGGCTCTATCATTTTGTGATTTTGTGATTCACCTATCAATTAGATTTCATTGGAAATTTCCTTTACTGGTAGAAAGTATATTGAAATTTTAAAATGGAAAAAATCCCTCATTGATTATTATTATACTTACATGACTTGTTTTTTTTTATTAATTCCCACTTTTTTTTTCTCCATCTACCATGGTGCAAAAGTTAAATTATAGATACTCACAATATAAGAATAATCAATTCTAGTTTGAATATTGATGAATGATCTGTCTGACTAAGAGGCTAAGCTTCTTTTTATTTGAAGGTTTTCACTTGCATCAAATATGTTCTTTGGCTAATTAAAAAGTGATCAGCTAAGTTCTGTCTCTATTCTGCTTTTATACTTTCTAAAACCATAGTGAAAATTTTGTTCTCAGAACCTAAAGATGCACTAGAAGTTATGTAGTCATGGAAACATTTTTTTCCTTTTATAAAGTGTTGCTTTTTCATCTTTGGGGCAGACGTACGGTGGAGGCATGACCAGAATGCTGGCCATGCTCTGTCTAGCCTACTAATAGCTGGATCAGGAAGGGCAACCAGCTGCATTCTGGGTACAAATTTGTACTTAAAGAAATGAAAATAAAAATTAAAAAAAAGATCTATACCACTTATGGCCCAGTTGTCACATTAAAAAAATACATATCCAGAAATTATAGTGGTACGCAATTTAGAAAACATGTTAAGCTTGTGGTATATTATGTTAGTAATTAATGGATGGAGATTAAATGAGACAGAAATACTGCTTTCTTTCACCCTGCTGATAGAAATTACTACACTTCTACTGATTCTTTCTTAGCTATGTAAGTTGCTTAAGATTAATTTTAGCATAACTTGCACCAGTGGATATGCTGTAGTTAACAGATTTTGAGAAACAAATCTATTAGGAAAAGTGATCCTCCAGCCTAACTGATGAATTTCTTTTGCAGCAGCTCAGTGCACTAGGCCAGGCATGTCCCTGTGAACTGTAAGCTGCCTGGCACAGCGTGAAATGCAGCCCACACTCTGCTGTCTTGTCATCACAACAGTGGCTCTTTCCTGTGGAGCAGCCTGACCTGACACAGGGAGGGGGCAGTGCGGTCCTGAGTCTGACTCTTGCACCTGTTGGAGCTCAGCTGCATCGAACTGTACACGTTTTAAGTGCAGCATGTGCTTGCAGCGCTAGCTGAGTCAAGTGCAGCAATTGCTGATAATAGTATTTCAACCTGCCCAGTGCTGACACAGAAGAAAACAAAACTCCAAAAAAAAAACCCCAGAACTATAGACAGATAAGAAAATATTTTAAAAGAAATCTGGAGAGAAAATCAGCCAATTTTTATTTCTTTGTTTATTTATTTATTTATTTATTTTGCTTTGGTGATAGATGAAATTACTAAAGCTTGAGATAAAGTTCAACTTGCCATTTTTATTGGAAGTGATTTTCTTTAACCTTTGTCGACATATCTGGTATAGCTACTGATGGCACTCGAGTGATGGCTGGTAAAAAAGAGGGACTTACATAATTAATGGAAGATGATGAAATGGCCTTTGCTAACTCATGTTTGACAAATTATCATGACATCATATGCCAAGAAAATTTATATGCAAAATATTTAGAAATTGATAATGTTATGTAAATACTTATCAAAAATGTGAATTTCATGAAGTCTGAGGGACTAAAGCATTGTCAGTTCCAGGAGTTTCTCAAAAGTATGGAAGCTGATTATAGGAACATCATTTACTTTTCTGAAAGACAATGACTAAGTTAGGGTAAAATGTTAAAAAGATTTTATGATTTGCAAAATGAAATCAAATTCCTTATGCAATCAAAAGGAAATTTTGTGCCAGAACATGAAGATTTAAAATGGTCAGTAGAGTTAACATTGTTGATGGTGCTGAACATTCATGTAAATGAGTTAAAGGTGCATCTTCAAAGTCAGCTTATGTGTGCTATATTTCAAATAATAACAGCATTTTCAGTGAAACATAAATTATGGGAAGCTGAAGTTATGGTAAATAATGTTTTGATACACTGGTTAAACATAGTCCTGTGAANGAGAGTGTCTCGTGACATGCAAAGAGCCTTTATCTTTCCCTCTGAGTGGAAAAATGTAAAAATACAAAGCAACACAAAGTCCTCTGGGGAACGTATTTCTTCTTCTCTTCTGAGACAGGTATACCCATAACTATCGATGATCCACGGAGCTGAAGCCTTAACTCTTTAATTCTCAGTGCACTACATGATTTGATGATGTGGAATACCAATACCAAATTCATAAAACCATGACAATTCTGATTCAACGTAAATACTTAATATGAACACACTACAAGGATCAGAGTTAATTTGGTTGTAAATGTACAAGGAAAATAAATCTTGTTCACTTAATGACCTTTCCTCCTTGAAAGTTTTTTCTAAGATAGTCAGAGATGAAATTAGTTTCTGATGCATGATCCAGTGCCTTTTTTGACCAATTATATTGCTTAATAGGAAATGCAGAACTCCTATCTTGATGGTTTTCATTCTTTAAAAAATATTTGTCCTTATTCAAGTAATGGGCTACTTTCTACCAACTTCAGTACAGTTTGCATCAAACCTAACTTTCAAGATTCCTTCTGCAGGTGCCTTACATTGGAGCAGAAATATAACAAATATCAAGGATTTACAGACGTATGAAATAAATGAGGTCACAAAACTCCATGTAAATCTGTTAAATAGAGTAAACGATATGGTGCATTTTTGTTTTGTTTTGTTTTGTTTTTTAATATACTTTAGGTAAAAGATTGGTAAATTAGGTCAAATACTGAGATTAGTAATAAAGCCTATACTGTACAAAGTAGAAATCATATTTATTTATGGCATTACTCATAATATCACATATATGTGTCTAAGTAAATACAGTAGCTTTATTAATTAACATTTGTCAACAGTTTACGGGCAGGTTAGATTAAAGATTTTCAGCAAATTCTATTTCTATGGTCCCTGTGAAACAATACTATCAAAATAAAAGAGCTGGTACTTTTCAGCGATAAGCCAACATTTAAACTGCAATTTATATTTCCATTTAATCACGGAACTATGAATTATGAAGTGAGTTGGAACACAACAGTTTTTAAAATGTAAATATTCCAGTACTTGGTATTTTCAACCTAAGATATACTCCTAATCAATTTCTGTAGTTGAATATTATTTGCAACTTGATTACTTTTAATAGCTGTTTATAGTACCTGTGTTTAACATTGTATTGGCATTCAATGGTGCTCAGAATTCTACTCATTGAGCAAAGTCTGGAAAGGATGAGCTCACTGTTAGAGATGAATCAACTTGGGAAAAGCTTGCCATTTTTCATGTTGTTACGGTATTACTTGAAGACATGTAACTGTATAATATTGTGATATCTCAAAAAAAAAAAAAAAAAAAANNAAAAAAAAAAAAAAAAAAAACCACAGTACATCAGGAAGAGCAAAGTGGAGAGAAAATCACACCTCTAATTAGCCATCATGGTCTCTACATGAATGTGAGGTTTGAAAGGTTCTCTGTCCTTCCCACAGTATTGTCGTTAGGATATGGCCAGGATGGCACAGCTGTGACTATAAACAATGCAGCAAAGAAAATCTTTTCTACTTATAGGTACTGCAGAAATACAGTTACTATCTTACAAGGAAATTAAGGTTGTTCAGGAAGATGATTTTAAAGATGTATGTGCATTAACACATCTAGTATCTAGAGTCATATTACATTTTATTAAATTATCAACACATACACTGAAACTACCAGTCTGAAATTCCTTTTCTTATCATTTCATAAAACTAACTGAGCTACCATGCTCATCTACCATCTGAAAGAGATTTCTCCAAATTCCTTCTCCTGCAAAGCGTGATGACTCCTGACATCCATATCAGATATTAATTTTGACTTGATCGCATGTTGTTTTCTTCTTTTCTTTCTTTTAAATCATGTCTTATTGTTTCTATCAGAAGCTGAAAGCCACAGAGGCACCCACCTAATGACAGCAGTTCAGAAGCTAAGTAACATAAGCAGCATCCCTGTAGAATGCCTTGTGATTTCAAGTTGTTGGATGAGGGCTACTGAGTCTATAGAGCCCTGACCTTGGAAGCAATAAATTAATGGTTTCTCGGCCTTCCTTCAAACATTTCACATTCCTATCTCACCCCATCCAGATATGCACTGGGTTTTGTTTTGTTTTGCTGCTTTTTTTTTTTTTTAAGAGTTAGTGAACTGACCCTTAAACTCATTTCAGTTTCAGCATCAGGGATAAGATGCATGTATCACAAACTTTTTGCATGGTGATACTGTGAGAATTAAAGGACTCTAAACAAGAAAAATTAAATCTCATCACCCACTAATGTCATTTCTTCTAAAATATTGGTTTAATTCTGATTATACCAGGATAAAAAAAAGATTTTTTTAAAAATAAACCATTTTTTTTACAGCACTAACATTCACTACAGTACCTAGATTTCAAATGTACTTACCCTTGAAGCCAGTTATTTTGTATGTTTACTCTTTTATTACAAGAGCTTAATTGGAAGTTTGCTCATCAGGCTATGGAGAGTTTAATTAAACCCAATGAAGAAAACACTGAAAGAAAAAAAAAAAAAAGCAAGCTCTTAAACATGCTGTTTTTATTCTAATTTTACAGTGACATTTTTTTTCTCTCTGATTGTCCCAAAACAATAAAAACACACCTCTGGAATCTGCTAATTTAAATATTGGCAGCTTTCGGGCTTATTTTGCATTCTCAGCCAGGCTTGATTTTTTTAGCATCTCTGAGAGAGTCTGTAGGGGCTTTTTTCATTGCCATTCTTATCTCGGGAACATGAAAAAATCATTTATTTGCTGCTGTTATTCTGTGACTTGGGAGGGGGACTACTTGCTCACTGTAACATTTATATCTCCTTCACAAAAATTAACGAGAATATGCTTGAGCATGAACATGAAAAGAAGAGAACCTGCCCACCTTGTTAAGATGAAATGAAAAGAGATTTTCTAAGATGATGTTACACTTATTAATCATAATGCTGTATTACAAATGGGATCTGAACTTGAAAAATAAGCTAATGTTGCAAGTTCTAAGTGTCTACCTGGTAGTAGTCTGCTCTGTGTAAGGCGTCTCTTCTTGATGAGTTTTTCAACATACAGTAGGTTAAACTTCCACTCAGAAAACATACACTCAAAGCCTGAATGTTGAAATTTTTCATAGTTGTAGTTTAACCCTAGCAGGCAGATCGGTACCGCTCACTCTCTTCAGGTGGATGAGAAGAGAATCAGAAAGGTAAAAAAAGTGCAAGAACTCAGGGGTTGAGATAAAGGCATTTTGCTGGGAGAAGCAAAGGCTGCACATGCAAGCAAAGCAAACCAAGGAATTCATTCTACTATTTCCCATCAGCATGGAGATGTTCAGCCACTCCCAGTAAAGCAGGGCTCATCGAGTGTAGCGGTTTCTTGGGAACAAAAGCAGCATCACTCTGAATTTCCCCATTCCCTAGTCCCTTCCTCCATTTTACCTCAACTTTTGTTGTTGAGCATGACACCATATGGATTCACCAAGGGGAGATCTCATGCTTGACCAATCTGATAGCTTTCTGTGATGCCATGACTGACTGCATAGATGAGAACAGCAGTGGATGTTGTGGACCTTGACTTCAGTAAAACTTTTGACACTGTCTTCCATAACACAGTAACATAGGTAAGCTCAGAAGGTGTGAGATAAATGAGGGGACAGTGACTGGCAGAACTCAGAGGATTGTGGTCAACAGCATAGTTGAAGGCTTGTAGCTAGCAGTGTTCCCTAGGGTACTGAATCCAGTCTTGTTCAACATCTTCATCAATGACCTGGTGAAGGGAAAGAATGCACCATCAACAAGTTTGCTGATGATATGAAGCTGGAAGCGGCCGGTGTACTAAAAGACTGTTATGGCATTCATCAAGGCCTGGACAGAGGCAGAGAAGAACCTGACGAGGTTCAGCAAGGGTCATACGCATCAGCTGCAGTTTAGGGAATTACATGCTGGAAAGGAGCTCTTCAGAGGAAGATCTGTGTGTCCTGGTGGACAACAGGCTGCCCATAAGCCATGTACCCTTGTGGCCAAGAAGGCCAATGCAATTCTTTGGTCTATTAATAAGAGAACATCCAGCCAGTTGAGGGAGGTTCTTCTTCTACTCTGCCCTGGTGAGACCATATCTGGAGTACCGTGTCCAGTTCTGGGCTCCTCAGTGCAACAGACAGTGAACTTTAGAGAAAGTCCAGAGGAAAGCTACAAAGACGGTGCGAGGCCTGGAGCATCTTATTTATGAGGAAAGGCTGAGAAATCTGGGAATTTTCAGCCTGGAGAAGACTGAGAAGAAAACTTATAAATATCTAAGAGCAAGTGAATGGGCCAGGCTCTTTTTAGTGGTGCCCAGTGACAGAACAATGAATAATGGGCACAAACAGGAAGACAGAAAGTTCCATATGAACATGAGGAAGAACGTCTATACTCTGAGGGTTATGGAGCAGTGGAACAAACCATGGAGTTAAGTTGTGGAGACTACTTCTCCAGAGATATTCAGGACGTATCTGGATACTTTCCTTTGTAACCTACTGTAGGGAACCTGCTTTAGCATGAGGTTGGACTAGGTGACCTTCAGAGCTACATTCCAACCCCTGTGATTCTGTGATATGGTATGAGATGTATCTCTGGTCAGTTTGCATCAGTTGCCCTGGTTCTGTCTCCTCCAGTTTCTTATGCATGCCCAGCTACTTGCTGGCAGCTCTGTGTGAGAAGCTGAAACCTCC
>VXAB01011180.1:146447-184828 GCA_013399175.1 Odontophorus gujanensis
CCAAAACAATAAAAACACACCTCTGGAATCTGCTAATTTAAATATTGGCAGCTTTCGGGCTTATTTTGCATTCTCAGCCAGGCTTGATTTTTTTAGCATCTCTGAGAGAGTCTGTAGGGGCTTTTTTCATTGCCATTCTTATCTCGGGAACATGAAAAAATCATTTATTTGCTGCTGTTATTCTGTGACTTGGGAGGGGGACTACTTGCTCACTGTAACATTTATATCTCCTTCACAAAAATTAACGAGAATATGCTTGAGCATGAACATGAAAAGAAGAGAACCTGCCCACCTTGTTAAGATGAAATGAAAAGAGATTTTCTAAGATGATGTTACACTTATTAATCATAATGCTGTATTACAAATGGGATCTGAACTTGAAAAATAAGCTAATGTTGCAAGTTCTAAGTGTCTACCTGGTAGTAGTCTGCTCTGTGTAAGGCGTCTCTTCTTGATGAGTTTTTCAACATACAGTAGGTTAAACTTCCACTCAGAAAACATACACTCAAAGCCTGAATGTTGAAATTTTTCATAGTTGTAGTTTAACCCTAGCAGGCAGATCGGTACCGCTCACTCTCTTCAGGTGGATGAGAAGAGAATCAGAAAGGTAAAAAAAGTGCAAGAACTCAGGGGTTGAGATAAAGGCATTTTGCTGGGAGAAGCAAAGGCTGCACATGCAAGCAAAGCAAACCAAGGAATTCATTCTACTATTTCCCATCAGCATGGAGATGTTCAGCCACTCCCAGTAAAGCAGGGCTCATCGAGTGTAGCGGTTTCTTGGGAACAAAAGCAGCATCACTCTGAATTTCCCCATTCCCTAGTCCCTTCCTCCATTTTACCTCAACTTTTGTTGTTGAGCATGACACCATATGGATTCACCAAGGGGAGATCTCATGCTTGACCAATCTGATAGCTTTCTGTGATGCCACGACTGACTGCATAGATGAGAACAGCAGTGGATGTTGTGGACCTTGACTTCAGTAAAACTTTTGACACTGTCTTCCATAACACAGTAACATAGGTAAGCTCAGAAGGTGTGAGATAAATGAGGGGACAGTGACTGGCAGAACTCAGAGGATTGTGGTCAACAGCATAGTTGAAGGCTTGTAGCTAGCAGTGTTCCCTAGGGTACTGAATCCAGTCTTGTTCAACATCTTCATCAATGACCTGGTGAAGGGAAAGAATGCACCATCAACAAGTTTGCTGATGATATGAAGCTGGAAGCGGCCGGTGTACTAAAAGACTGTTATGGCATTCATCAAGGCCTGGACAGAGGCAGAGAAGAACCTGACGAGGTTCAGCAAGGGTCATACGCATCAGCTGCAGTTTAGGGAATTACATGCTGGAAAGGAGCTCTTCAGAGGAAGATCTGTGTGTCCTGGTGGACAACAGGCTGCCCATAAGCCATGTACCCTTGTGGCCAAGAAGGCCAATGCAATTCTTTGGTCTATTAATAAGAGAACATCCAGCCAGTTGAGGGAGGTTCTTCTTCTACTGGGCCCTGGTGAGACCATATCTGGAGTACCGTGTCCAGTTCTGGGCTCCTCAGTGCAACAGACAGTGAACTTTAGAGAAAGTCCAGAGGAAAGCTACAAAGACGGTGCGAGGCCTGGAGCATCTTATTTATGAGGAAAGGCTGAGAAATCTGGGAATTTTCAGCCTGGAGAAGACTGAGAAGAAAACTTATAAATATCTAAGAGCAAGTGAATGGGCCAGGCTCTTTTTAGTGGTGCCCAGTGACAGAACAATGAATAATGGGCACAAACAGGAAGACAGAAAGTTCCATATGAACATGAGGAAGAACGTCTATACTCTGAGGGTTATGGAGCAGTGGAACAAACCATGGAGTTAAGTTGTGGAGACTACTTCTCCAGAGATATTCAGGACGTATCTGGATACTTTCCTTTGTAACCTACTGTAGGGAACCTGCTTTAGCATGATGTTGGACTAGGTGACCTTCAGAGCTACATTCCAACCCCTGTGATTCTGTGATATGGTATGAGATGTATCTCTGGTCAGTTTGCATCAGTTGCCCTGGTTCTGTCTCCTCCAGTTTCTTATGCATGCCCAGCTACTTGCTGGCAGCTCTGTGTGAGAAGCTGAAACCTCCGTGACATACTGTAAACACTGCTCATCAAAAACTAAAACCTTGGTGTGTTATCAACATTATTCTCATCCTAAATCTGAAACACATCACCATACCAATTACCAGCCAAAACAGTGCTGTCACATCTAATATGAGATATAGCAAAGAGTTTCAACTTATGTGTGAATTAGTGCAGGAAAAGAAAATGACAAATTAAGAAGGTGCCAGATTTTAAAATAACTGTAAATTCCTGGAGAATTCATGTGAATGTGTGAGAGAAGAGCTGGGAGGCCAAAGATGCCTTATTTTTGAAGTCAACTTGTGAATGGTTAATGGCTAAAAAAATGTATTTATGCGCACAAAAATCTCCAGATGATCAGCAAACAGAAATACAGTTTTCCAAAACTAGAAAAAAAAAATCACCAGAGGTTGTCTCTTTAGCCAGGATAATCTATTTCACTTTTCAAAGCTGCTTTTGAATTTATTGCTGGAAGCACAGAATGGCATGAGGGAATGTGAAGATTCCGGATTCATACATACAATGTGTTGCCGTCAGGAAATAAAACAAACAAACAAAAACCAAATAAAAAGCAGAAGTAATTGCCTGTGAGGCAGATGCGTTCTGATTTAACTGATTTAACATCATCAGTGACCAGAAGTGCTAGCAAAGAAATGGAAGCAAATGGGCACTTAACACAGCAGTTGGCAAACAAGGCTTTTAGTGCAAAACAATGGTAATACAATGCAGGATGTAGACCTCAGCAGTGAGCAATGTCTGGGAGAAACTGACCTCATCATGACAGGAAGGAGGACAAAGCTATCCATGTTTCAGACAAAAGGAAGTGCTCGTTGTTCTCAACGTCTGGATGAGAAGGTTTGGGAAGATACACTCTAGCTGAGTTTCTGAAGGGTTAGAAGGAGGATGCAAGCAGGTTATACAGCCATATGGATGATAAGTTTGAGTTTAAAAAGATTTTATGGACCTGTTTTTATACTCCTGATTCTCTTCTTGAGAAAAAAGCTGTAGAGGGGCAGGAATCGAACAACCCAACAGAGCTAGAGCGTATCTGCCAGTAGACTTGCTAATACAGCAATGAGGACCTTAAACTCCTTAACGTATTGTTTTTGTGGGGACTGCAGATCAAAACAAACTAACAAACAAACAAGAGAAATAGAGGCACATCTGGGAGGAAACACGTGGAACAGCTTGATGGTGGAAGTTCTCTCATTTTCTCTGGGAAAGCATGATTTGGTTAAGCAACTCTGTGCTCTGAAGCATACTCTGGGGAAATGAGATATGCTCATGATACAGGACGATCAAGTCAGGGGCCACTTTAGCAAATTCAAAATACATTAATTCTGCCTGACAAGAGGGTTTGCATCTAAGAATACTGAAAAAGCTGGCTGATGTTCTGAGACTGCTCTAGAAAACAGAAGACTGTATATGTATCATCAAGAAGAGAATAAAGGAAACAATGGAAAAATGAGTTCCTGAGAATTTTCTGGGGCAAATCCCTTTAGAAACCATTTTCAGGCATGTGAAGGCCAAAAACGTGATAGGAAACAGGTGGCATGGTTTTATTGATTTACAAGCCTGGTTGACGTCTGTGAAGATAGTCACAAGCTCAGAGCTTCTGACCTTGATTTTGGTGAAGTTTTTAAAAATATCTCCCAGAAGATTCTTGTAGTGAATCTGATGACCCACAAACTATGGGGTGGACTACAGAGTGGCTGGAAAATTGTCATGACAACTAGCAGACATGGTTACAATTACAGCTACTGTCTAGTTACTAGTAGTGTTTCCTATGAGTTGACACTGGAGCTTGTAATGTTTAGAGTCCTTAATGGATCCGGGTGATGAAACTGAATGACACATTCAGCAAGTTCATGAAAGATATCAGGCTGGAAACCACATCAGTTCACTTGGTCTACATTTAGTGGGAAACAGTCAGACTGGAGATATGGGCTGATAGGAGCTGCCTGAATTTCAATAAAGACAAAAAAAAAATTCTGTGCCTAGGTAAAGATAATGCCATGCAACAGTACATGATGGGCACCAGCTGCTCAGGAAGCAGCTTACTAGAAAAAGATATGACAATCTTGGTCAACAAATTGAACAGGAGTCAGCTACGTACACTTGCACAAGTGAAGAACAGTTGCATTCTGGACCACATCAACAAAGTGTAGCTAGCTGGTCAGTGTAAGTGATAATGTATTTTCCATCACCTGATACTTGAAATAAAATATTTTAAAAAATGAACAATTTAATTCAATCCTAATTAAAAATACTCTGGAGGTGATTGAATACAGGAAAATTCTAGTAGTTAAATTAATATATTTAAGCTTTTACACTAGCATGCTTTTCTAACACAGGTAAAACTATCCTCAAAGTAGCTTTAATTCTTTACAAATTTTGTGGTAGACTTTTGAACTAATATTCAAATTGAACTTTCTCCCCGCTGCACTGATTTCCTTCTGAGGTGCAACAAGGAGGAGATCGTTCCATAGTTAAACATATCTCATATCTGGTAGAGATGACCACGATTTTCTGTTCTTAATTTCTCATCAATTCAATTCAATTCTTTTTTCTTTCTTTCTTTCTTTTTTTCTTTTTCAAAGAAGGGTTCTTTCTAAGTTCTTCTAAATCCTTGCTTGATATTTTATATCATTCAATTATTTTTAGATTTTCTTGTACTCCCTTTCTGACCTTTTTTACTCTTTCATTATTTATTCCTAGATGACTTGAATAACCTTTGGATATATGTTAAATTTTCTTTAAACCCTTCCTTTTCCCTTCCCTGCCTTTTTACTGTGTTATTATTCCTCCCAGCTTGCTGAGAATTGTAAGTTTCAACTACATTTAATCAATTTCTGCTCCTATCACTAATACTTAGAAACCTACATATTCAAACAATCAGTCCTTCAAAAAGCAAACAAACAAACAAAAAACCCACTACCACAAATAATAACAACAAAATGTTTCAAAAAATGTAGGCAACTGTTACTCCTGTTTCTGTTAATCCATATGAACCTGAATAAAAGCTTTTATTGTGTAAGGTACAAAGAATGATGTCCCTATTTCAGTTGTAAACCCAAGTTCTATTGTAAGATAATTAAGTATTTCAACAATATTTGTTACACTGTTTGATGTGTAATCATGTAGGCCTGTAATACAGCATTATAACTTTTAGTAACAGGTCGTGCTCCTCATACTGGATTTACAAGGTTTCAGGACTGAAGATAGTCTGAGTCCCAGCCTTTCCTTACATGCATGCAGCTTTATTCTGCTTAGTTTAGCAGTGATAGAAATTGCACCAGTTGTGGTGATCCTGAACAGAAAACCATTGTATACTGAGGTGTTAAACAAACAGTGCTGCTCTATGTGCATGATACGCATGATTTTCAGGCCTTTGTTGCTGCATATCTCTTCCGGCTGCAGGATGAACTTAGCAGGCTAGTTGTAACAGATGAACCTATAGACAGCTGTCAACTGGCTATTACAATTTCTTCATGTTACTGACTTTATCTAGAAGTGCAGCAAGAAGTTCTCATGTGATCATCCTTTTTATTTGACAGTGAAAATATTTGAAAAGAATTGTATTCTTTTAATGGAGTATTGTAAGAATTCAAATGACAAAAATGAGGAAGCATTTTTGGATATAAGGTCTGCACAGAATACTGTTTGAAGCCTCATTTAATATCAAAAAACTTGCATTTCCCAGCATCTGAAGAGATGTAAAATTATCTGTTCCACTCTCTTTTGCTTTATAGTCTTGACTGCTGTAAAGAGCATTTCAAGAGATGCTTTGCAGAATCTGAGTGCCTTTCTTATTCAGATTGTAATGAACCAAATACCTTGGGGTAACGCACTATAGGCTAATGACTAATTTCTATTACTTGTTTATATTTGTGTGGTACAATCACAGTTTTATATAGATAGCTGTAATAAGCAGTCGTTCTATATAGAATCAGATCTTTGTGACTCTGCAATAACATTACAATGCAGAGAAATGCAGGTTTGGTATGACTGCAGAGACCTTGAACAGTGAATGCGGAATGTGGCATAGGGAAATTCAGACATGGAGTGACAGGACACAAGCTTGGCATTGGAATCTTCATGTTTACAAACAACTCACACATGGTCAGTTAAAGAAACACACAGTCAGAATTGGAAAAAAAATGTTTGTGGCTAGCAGTGAGAACCAAGTAACATAAATAAAAGACACCATATATAGTGAATTTGCATATACTGTGGAGCTGCCAAACAAAGACTTAATAGAATAGAGATGAATAGAATATTCAGATTAGAGGAGATTTTCAAAGATCATATGGTATAGCAAAGAAGAAAGAGAAAAGTATAAAAGCAAGTTACAAAACATGCAAAACTGAGAACACATGGATCTAGACAAGGAAGAAGAAGCCACTGACTTGAACATCACATTCCTCTCAGCCATATTCCACATGGCTGATAACTCATAAATCTCCACCCGGGATATAAACACTGACCTTAGGACACCAAGGAGCAGAGCAAAGTGTAGAAGCTGTTGATAGAGTAATTTTAACTGTGCCCTATTTTAAATTATTTTTATTTTATTTTATTTCATTTCATTTATAGCCCAATGTATAAAGACAGAGGTGCTCCTTTCTTGCTGCTCCCTCTATACCCAACAAATAAAATATTTTGAGGATGTTCTTAGTTACTCCTTTTGCAGCCCTTGGTCACCAGGACACAGTGAGTTATTCCATAAATCTGATGATTCAAACAGATGTTCTGCAACATAGCCTGAGAGATAGAAGGCTTAACTTTTTATTTTGCTTTCCCTGGCCCCCGTGACCAAACAATACCTGGCATGAAGCTTTGGCACTAGTCCTGTTTGTTCTCATAAAACCTTTCTGATTTGTATTAACTATTCAAACTTGGGTTGTCTGTGTCAAATTTGTGTTATCTTTTCATTTCTTATTCATTACCTGGGAAGAAATTCTCTTCCTTGCCTTGTATTTTTAGGTATATATAAAGTACAAAGGTAGCATGTGTGTTTGGAAGTATGTTTATAGATATAAATATGCACTTAAATATTGCATGAACTGGAGAAAAAACATACACTCAAAATTTAAATGTGTTTGTATGTAAAGATACATCTAGATAAATATGTGGAAGTATCCATATACAAAAAAGCATTCATATATTAATATCTAATCCTACAAAATAACATTACTTAATATTATGCGCAGTACAGACATGAAGAAAGCATCTTATATTTGTGGTATGTCCTCATAAGCAGCCAACACTTAAAAAAATATAAATTCTCATCCAGTTATACTGTGTCTCCCATCCTCCTACAGTCTCATGTATTACTTTTTATATCCTACCCATATATCTACTAACTCATTCAACTTCAATTAAATCAATTACAAATCCCCATGGTACGCTAATTAGTGAAATATACTTAACCGCATCTATCAATAATTATTTTGAATATCTCATAATGCCATAGATAGAAAAACACTCAAATGGAAATTAATTAATTTCTATCAACAAAATGAAGAGATACTTACATCTCGAATAACATCACACCCCCATGATTAGCTAATACATTTTAAATGAATACAAATTATATGGTGAAAAAAAAATGTGAAACGTTACCTGTGAAGACTCTCCTACTCTGGTAAAATGAGGGAAAAATTTCTTGCTCTGACCCCAGGTTGTTGTACTTACTGCAAATCTCAGTCATAGGTTACTAAAGTGAAAGAAAATAAAACAGTAATCTCTTTCTCTTACAGTTAAATAAATAACTATTTATATTGTGTAGTAACACAGAAAAGTAATACACCATGCAGTAGCAACTATTGGTGCTGTTGTGCAGACATTGTGTGCAATGCCTTTGAAAGAAAGGATTTGTTACCTACACCAGGCAAAGTGAGAAAGATTTGACCACTAAGATGACTTTCTACTAGTGATTCTTGTCATCATGCAGAAGCAACAGATTGTCTCTGTTGGGAGGAACTGAAGACAATGAAAAATGCCCTGGTCTTACTTGAAGGAGTGTTTTGTAATGGTTACGATGCAAACTTAGGTTAGTGAATTTAGTTGCATATATTTACATTACTATGATATTTACAGTGCTTCTAATAGTGATGTTTATCACAATAAGAACAGTAACAAACACCGGAGTTTCTTTGCAGGTGGCCAAAGGCATTTCAGTGAAGTTAATACAGTCATTAACTCATGTGAACACTATCACAACAGAATGTTCCCAAAATTAATAGCTCTGTCCACATCTCTTGAAGGCTTTCATCAGCCTTCTTGAGTCCATTCTTATCACTTGGTGAGGAGACAAAGATGAAGCATTGACCAGAGTTGAGGGGGAAGAAAACATTTCAGAAGCTGAAAGGAGCAACCTTTATTTAAAGAAATGGCTCCATCTCAAAGCCCTGAAAATGATAGTGCCTTCCTGCTCCATTGTATTCTTCCTTGTCTACTGGCTGAAATAAATCTCCTTTTCCTAGTAAATGTATTCTCACGAGGAAACAACAGATTATATCTAGATTTGTTAATCCAGTTTCTTTTGTGAGTGTGTGGAATATTGGTTGAAAGAGAACATTTCATTACCAGTCTTTATTTTGTCTTAATTCACACTTACTTCACTTCTTCCATCCTTAAATCCTGTTTTCCTAATTTAATTTTGCTAATCACTATTCTTTTTTATTCTCAATTGAACTTGCAACCTTTTCCCATTGTAATACCTACCAGATGATATGTCATCAAACACCAGCTTAGTTGCTTATGAATTCTGCCACTAACTTGTGCAAAAGAACAATACAGTGACATTTGTATGCAAATTTAATAAAAAATGACCATAACTGAGTCAGGAGACTGAGTCAGGAGCCAATGAAAACTGGCTAACTAACAAGATTTGCGGAGGAAGATAGCATTAAAGTACGGTAATGTATATGGAAACAGACTGGTTCTAAGCTCAGACAAATTTCAGATTTCTTTCAGCTTATTGTTTGCCAGTAATATTTATCTGAGGGGGCATTAGCATTAGAACAAAATTTATGAATCCTTACTGAGCACAAATTTGAGTCTGAACATGTTACTCAACTTTTCACTCTTCATTTGAAGCACAGTGTGATAATTTGATTTCATATTTGACAATCTGTACCAGTTGAGTTGTTTGATTTCTTATAATGAGAATACACAGTAGAGCTGATTTAGTTTCCACTTGCAATAATTTGAAGCTGGAGTGATATAGCAAAGAGACATTGTGTAGAATGGCATTTGCTCTTTACAGCTTTAAAGAGAGTCCTCATCCATTTTCAGAAGAATGAAATAATGGCATGTCTTGAACTTAGTCTTATCGAAATCAATGACACAAAATTATGATTATAAGACATACACTCAATAGAGAAAATACCTTTTCCAATTTACACATTTAAAACTAATTTCAGAAGAAATTGCAGTTTTCCTTCTGAAATCTTTTGAAGTAATGACAGGCTGATACAAAACTTGAGATGAAATTTGAAACACAGAAAACACCTCACTTAAAGTCCAAAGAAACAAACACATTTGGTAAGATAAGCATTGATTCATCATGAATGTTTTTCTGTGGGAAAACCATTACACAGTCATGATTCTGGTCCCCAAAAAGAACATTTTTTTCCACAGATGTTGTTCAAGCACAACATCCAACTCCATTTAAAGATACAGTCAAGCTTTTACACTGATCATCTTTCTAATTTGCCAGAACAATACTGAGTTGAGAGCATGTTCTTCTAAAACATGTGTTATTTGTAGTCCATTATTACTTGTATCATTAATAAGTTAAATGTCTCTCTATTACACTGAGTACGTGATTAGCCTCAAAAGTAGAGTAGATTTCTGTAGCATCTCACTCAGTAGATCCTACATGGAGTTCTCCACAGAGTTTATATCCATCTTCTAATATTTTTCTCCTAGTTATCCATGAGAAAGTCATCTGAAACAATGTCAAAAAGCTTTATTATATTCAAGACATGTCTACTCTTCCCTTTATCTATAAGGCCTGTATGCCTGTCACAGGAGGACATCTGATTGGGTTGACATATTTGGTTCATAACAACTCCCCACTGGCCATTACTCACCTCAACGCTTTGTCCTAGGTGTTTCTAAATTGTTTGATTGCCTTGCTCTCCAGCTGACATACAAAGAATCAAATTATTTAAGCCAGGAAACTGAAAGAAGCAGCTCTTTTACTTCTGCACTTCCACAGCCTAAAGATGTCTCTTTCAAGAGAGCTAACCTAATCTGTGCAGCATATAAACCTCTGTTTCTGTTTGAAATCTGAACTAAAACATTTGGTTCCTTTTGCATTACTCGATACTAAGGAAATTATTTGATATACATCATGGTTAAAACTTAGAATTATTAGGTCTCCCTCTCTCTTTTTGTAATACTTATTTTAGTTTCTTGAGAACATACAATACTGTGTCATAATAAAATTAGTTAAATCATAGTTATACACTATAGTAGCAATACTTTCTTATTTTTTTCCATGAATCAAGAATGTCTAGAATCTTATCAGAGTTGTGATGGATTTCTTAATCAGCTGCAGCCATGTTGACCAGCAGCAGACACATATATGCAGTCCTGACATTTATTCTTATAAGGTCTCAGGAAAAATATGTAAGAGGAAGGTAATACAATATACAATATAGATACAATATAGAATAGGTTGCCCATCTATTTCATAGCCTTGTTCTCTCTTTCTCATGGATCTGTGACCTCTCATGGATAACTTAGCTGTGGCTTAGTTTCTATGATGGAAGGTCTCTTCATAACTGTGCCCCAAAAAGGTCTTCAGTATGAGATCTGTGTACCTGTTATTGAAACAACTGAGCTGAGGATAATCTGCCTCATACTTCTACATAGATGCTCATCTGTTTTGTGTAACTTTTATACTCCAGTATAACTATGTATCACACATTCCCAGCTGTACCTGATCTTGCTCTGATATTAGCCTAGAAATATTTGAAGTGCATATGATACTGAAGAGATGGCAAAAATAGCTGAGGAATCTTTTAAAAATAATTTTAATGTACTGAATTTCTGAGTAAAAGGTCATCATCCTTTTAATAAGTCAGTATTTGCATGTGTTTATTTCGTTAAAACACTCTCATAAATCCATTACTCACAGAAAAATATACTCCTGAAAATTTTCAGTACAAATAGAAAGCTGTTATTTAAAAAAGGAAAAGAAAAAAATCTATTGTACGTGGTTCTAGTCTTTCCAAGTAAGGGGTTCAGAACAATAGATGCAGTAAGTAGCCTTTGGGTTGGCTGTACGGGACCTCAGACTTGGTCTAACTCCTAATCCCCCATGATCCACAGTTTTCCATTCTGAATTCTGTAACAAACAGCCACTAAAAAGACAGCAGACAGAATCTCTGCTATGTGACAAGAAAAACAAATGTTTTTGCAACACGAAGCAATTGTCTAGGCTATTCTGGGTTAAGGAAGCTTTTCTTTGTCAGCACTTTATGGAGAGACATGCTGCTGTTCCATGGTGGAAGTTAGAAAAGGGACAGTTAGAGGAAGTGTTCTTATAAGCTCCAACGTGCTAAGCTATCCCCTCTTTCACTGGCAGTTCAGTGAGTTCCCTCTCACATACAAATTGCTCCATTAGCAATTTTAAGAATGTGAGAGGGAACTCACTTAAACATTCACTTTAAGAATGTTTAAGTCACCTTCATACCATTCACAATTTGTTAAATTATGATTCAGCCTCAAAACCAGCTGTAATTTTCCAATTATTCGAATGTAAAATACATTCTTTTCTATTACACAGACTAATTTTTTCTCATTATATAAAGCAACAGGGAAAAAAAATCTATTTTACTATGGCTAAGAAAAGTGTAAGATGCTCAACAGCACACAACAAGATGCTAATCAGAATCAGTTAGCAATTTGTAATTGATCTCTAGAGCTTGAAGATTCACTAATCAAATATTACAAGTTAAATAACTTTTCTCCTTCGCTTTTAATTGATGCTGGCCATGCTGGCCACTATCTTTAGATTTAATTAGATTATATATTCACATGTATATTTTCGTTAATTTTAAAAACATTACAATACTTAATATGTACTCATAAAGGGATCCTGATGTCCATGATAAATGTTTTATGGCAAATGCAACATACTTTATAGAATACAATCTACATACATGTACACATGAGGGTATAAAAATTGAAATAGGAATTAAAGCTTTTCCAGGTGTCTCTCAGTTTTGCTCTCACCCCCTGAAGTAAGTTGCTTATGAGAAAATTGTAAATTATGAGCCTGTGATTAAGCTGGAGTATGTGAACCACATAAATGGTGGAAGCTAAGGCACTTTTATTATTTAGATTTGATACAAGACATTCAATAGCAATTAAGCACATGTTAGGAGGGGTTTGGAAATACAGGTTTGGCTAGCCTTAAGAGAAAGATGTCCTTACTGTTGACTGAACTATCGAATGAGGGAAGGAATGTCGAAGTGACAGAAGGCTTCTCATGGTGTGCAGCAAAAAAAAAAAAAAAAAAAAAAATTGAGTCTAGAAAACACTTCACTGTGAGTTGGATACATATTGTCACAGGTTGCCTAAAGCAGCTGTAGGTTCTCCATCCTAGCAGGTATTCAAAATGAAGCTGACCATAGCCCTGGGCAATCTGAAGTTGCCTGGTCATGCTTTGAGCAGGTGGTTGGGTACCTACATCCATAGGTTCCTTTCAAGCTACTTGTTTCTACTGTTCAAAAAAAGATGACCCCAAGCATGAAGCAGAATGTATCATGACTTTACTCTTCATGTCAACTGAATCACTGCAATGGCTATTTCTGTACAAGCAAAGGCTAAGTTAATGTTCAAGCATGAGATCTTATTCGATGTTTAAGGAATGAGTGCTGGAACCCTGTGGGAAAGTCCAGGAGTACTGCAGCAAAGCATGACCTCTAGCAACTATTGAGTTGCTCTAGGACAGCATTTCTGCATTTCCACTGAGCAGATGCTCTTCTGTGAGCACTGTACTGCAGAGATACCTGCTCAATTAATCTTGTAGAGAGGAGATGAGTTTTCTAATTCCTTTAATCTATAGCAGTAGCTCTCACCCTAGGCAAGTATGCTGTTTATCCTGCTTTCTTTTCCCTTCTAATTTAGGACTTAAAATAATGACATGGTTGCAGAGTTGCTTTTTTTTTTTATATTTTCTTTAAGCCTTGACAGACAATAAACTAAGACTAGTATTGGAAAAATAAAAATGCACTCAAACTGAATGAATTCATTTCCATTTCTGAATAGTAGAAAATAAAAGTTTTTATAACAAAGAAATTGTAAATCCATTGTCAAATATGCAATTTGATTATAAATATTAATTCTAAGGGTAAAATTAGGAAAGAGTGGGACTGAAGTTATAGGAATTCACATATTTACGTTGTTTATTAGTACATATGTATATAAGCCTACCACTTACAGAGAGAAAAATCTAAAAAACAGTCTGAAAAACTAGGAGTAAAAGAATGTACATGTGGTGGGAGGCAAGGCATAATGGACAAAGAAAAAAAATCATGCAAGCTAAAAATATTGCCACAAACAGTGACAAATCTTAATTACTAATTTAGTGTAATTTCATTTATCCTTCTATATATATATATGTAGTAAGGCTAAGTTACTGGCTAAAATTAATGAGATGATAATCAGATTTTAAATTAGAATCTGTCTATCTCAAGAGAAGAGAATCCTGTTTGCACCAAATTTACATGGTAAGTGGGGAAAAATTATCTTACTAGTGTTTGTGCCTTGTCCTCAGAGGGCACAGCAGCCTCAATTTTAATTTGCTTTAATGGCAGAGGGAGATGTTAAGTGCTTTGCTGGATTGGATTCCTTCAGTATGATACGTACAAAACAGAGTAGCTTTGATATAAACAAATTAATGCTCAATTATCTAAATAAAGAGAAAGTTCTAATATGCTTAAAGAAACTTGAGAATGTTTTAATGCTAACTGATAATACCTAGGGTTGCCCACAGCACTGATCTATTAAAATTTATTTAGGCTTTGGATAGACAATACCTTTTTTTCCAAGGAGGGTAGTTTGAAAAATTCATTGGCTTTTGAGAATGATGTTTTGTTTGAGTTAATTATGCACACTGAGGGTTAAGTTTCACCAAGAAACTGTTACCTATCCAGTAGTTATTTCCCATTTAGTATTGTGATCTATAATGCTAAGAATTTAAATCAGAATTAATTTCTTTGGGATGTCATCAATATAAATACATTAAAACTTGGAAAATTATTATTTTTTTCTTTTTTAAATAACAATATTTTTGACTATGTACTTTTGAATATAACCGTAAAGATTCAAAGTCTGGCCTCATAATGTTTTTGCAATTTTATTTTAATTTGAATTCATTAGATTTGATCTGGGAAATGCTTTCTGTAACCATTGGAAAGGAAAAGAATTTCAAGAAATCCTTTTCAGCCAAGTTCTGTCCACTCCTTTCCATCATTATGGATAACAGTAGCGTTGGTGAAAGAGAACAATGGATTCCATTAACATAATCATCCAGACCGCCCCACCTTCTCCTAGTTTAGATAGGAGTAATTCAATTCTTCTAACACCCATGAAGTTCTCTGTGCCTGTCCCTGAATTTTGTCTCTAAGCTAATAATTTTAGGTTCTGTAGCTTATTCTGTCTAAGTGTTTTCTGTTACCCAGGAGCAGAAAGACACCATGTTAACAACAAAAACTGATGTCAGACTTTTCTATATGATCATTCTGTTTTTCTACCTTTATGCCTTACCGCTAGCCAAGGGCTCATAGGGGAAGCAGAATTAGGAATTTAGCCTCTCCTTCGCAAAGCTTTTCCAAGTCTGGAGATTACATCAGCTTTCATAGCACTGGTGTTACACAGGCAGTGGTGATAGTAGTATCCACACAGCCAGTAACCACAGAGATGATATTCTGTAAGATCAAAAGCTTGGCGTTGAATTTCCACAGCAGTGCCAACACAAAAGTTTTGCAGAAGATATGGTCTTTTTTTTTTTTTTTCATTTTAAACACAGCACAAACACAGGAACTATTATAAAAATTGATTACCATGTAGTACCTAGAATCTCTAAGAAAGCCTACCATGATATACTGTATTATGGGGAAAGGAGGATGTGTCATAAATCCAATGAGTTGATCAACACATCATTGTATGCTCTTAAACTGTGCTACAGTGACACTTCAGAAGAAGCTTAAAAGTAACAATCTTTGAAAAATGCATGAATTAATACTATATATGTACAACAACAACATTAGAACAGAATATAGGAACTGAATGTTTTTATAAGCATGGGGGAATACATTAACTAACTATTAGTACTGTTTGCTTCACTGTCTAAAGATTCCTGAGTTGAATCTAGTTTTAGACAATGAAATAATAAACAAAACAACAGTCATAAGGAGGGAGGAGAAATGTTGATTGTGCACTTCAGGCAGGAGTCAGATGTGAATGATTAAATACAAGTACTTTGTTATCAGCATACAAATATGAAACCTGAAGGTATTTTGCATTAATTGTTGTTTTAGGAAAATAATGACTAGAATTAATGTGTTAACAGATACATCCCTTCTTTAGTAAAGAATTAGCAGTATAAAATTTACCAACGAAGGCAGTTTTATTCTGATGAAAACCAGTAGTCTCTGTAGTAACAAAGTAGTAACTTTCATCAGATAAAGCTATAACCATATGATGGTAACCCAGTGTCATAAAAAAAAATAAATCAATTCATATAAATCAGCCAAGTTTTGACTCTCCTAAGCTGCCTAAGCAACTAGCAGGTTATTCAAATGATTTTATTTGCATCCTTATTCAGTCTAAACAAATACTCATTGAAAAGATAAAATTTAAAACTTGAGGATTGATAACATATTTCGTTTACTTATCTATGATGCAGAGTCATATAGAGATGAACAATGCACTGGTATAAATTTCATGTGGACAAATTTATAAGCCTTATGATTAACATATTTCTACTAAGAAGGGTCAGTGTTTCTCTGCTTTTCACTGTGTGATATACATATTACATTCTTTCGTTATAAATCTCTTTTCTCTGCTTTTCACTCTAGGATATACATGTTTTATTCCTTTACTACAAACCTTGTTTCTTTACATTTCACTATATATATATTGAAAATACAGAATAAAACAATATATTAAGTATATTACAGTTTAAAATGTAGAGAAATATAGGGTTTGTAGCAAAAGAATACTGTTTGAAGAACCCAGTAGCTGTGGGAGTCAAGCTCCACTTTCTGTAAGAAATTTACTCCCCCATTATGACACAGTAGTAGGATTGAAAAAGTTTCTTAGGTTTTGTGTTGGCAAAAGCTAGAAATTCTCAAGCACGTAGCAAAAGATAGAAATCTTCATCTATGTGAGGCCTCGCCCGGAGTGCTATTTTCAGATGTAGAGTTCTCAGTACAGGAAAGACAGAGGAGGGCCACAAAAATAATCCAAGGAATAGAACACCTCTCCTACAAAGACAGGCTGAGAGAAGTTGGGGTTCTTCAGCTTGGAGAAGACTGCAAGGTGACCTGGTAGCAGCCTTTCAGTATCTAAAGGGGAGCTACAGAAAAGGACAGATTCTTTAGCAGGGTCTGTGGTGAGAGAACAAGGGGAAATAGTTTCAAGCTTAAGGTAGGTTTAGATTAGACATAAGGAAAAGTCTTTTACAATGAGGGTGGTGAGTCACTGCTTGCCCAGAGATACGGTTGATGCCCCATCCCTGGAGGTTTTCAAGGTGAGGCTGGACCGGTCTCTGGGCAACTTGATCTAGCTGTAGTGTTTCTGTTCATTGCAGGGGAGTTGGACTAGATGTCCTTTGGAGGTCTCTTCGAATTCTAAGGATTCTATGATTCTCTATACAACTGCTTTATCATTATCAGTAAATGAATATTTAAGTTTTCACAGCAATTAGCAAAAAAGCTTTGAAATGTGCATATTCTACCAAGGACATCGCTGTCTACTACAGAAATCAGAATGCAACAGAGAGCTGTGCAGATGTATCCACATGAAATTCATTACAGCCAAAGTAATGAAGTTTCAAATCATGTTAAAGATGATTTTGGCATGCTATTTATTATACTCATAAGCATAGTCCCTCTAGAGAGAGGGTATTCACAGTATCATCCCAGACTGGGTTTAAATTTTTCTAATCTGGAAGCCACTTGTTAGCTGTAGTAGGAATACCAACATAGAGACATCACTGACAAACAAAACAAATAGCAACAACAAAAAAATAAAAACACCATAAGCCTTTAGGAAAAAGATTACCTTCTCCTTGAGAGATGCTGCTCATCTGAGTCATCATTTGCAGGAGTGGGCTTTTAGTACTTATATCCTCTTGGATCATGAGTCATACCTATAACTGACAGTTTAATTCTCACAGGTGTGAATGTTCCATCAAGGGTTGGAGATTCTTGATGATTCTGTTCCTGTTCAGTAATGCTGAGAATGAAAATCATTACTGCTTCAGTCCCTCTACCATCCTACATCCACTGATGGGAGTTGGAAGTGTACGTGCTCTCTTTGATAGACCACTGTTCCTCAAAATAAGACTGACTTGGGAAATCAGTGCTTTGAGAGTACCTTATACTAATTTCCAGCACTTCTGTGTGGAGGTATGTGCAATCCTTCTGCTAATTGGCATAAACCAGGGTTTAGACTTCTGTAGAGTAGCTCCTGGCTGCTGTTACTTGTCAGGAGGACAAAAAAAAGAATCACTGTATCATGGCAATAAACCCTTAGAAGAGTCTGGAGAGCAGAGAGGAGTATTTGAAGACTTACCCAAGAATGAAGGTGCTGTAAGAAAGTAAATTTTACTGAGGTGTTTGAACAAAAACAATGACGCAGTGTGCGATAGAATCCTATGTTGGGATCCAGAGAGAGACACTGAAGGAGAAGGAAGGAAGCTGATACAGGAAAAGAGGAAAATATGGACTAGAGTATTCAAAATGCTATATCCTTCTCGGTCCTTCAAGTTTCCACTTAAAAGAAATGGGAGATATTTTTATATAGGTTCTATTAACTTTCTCCTTTTTCAATTTTGGAGATGATTGCAAAGGGAAGAAAAATAAAGAGGACCTCTAGCTTTTGAATAAGTAGCAAAGAACTGTTGAGAACAGAGTAAAACATTAATGGGTAAGCAGTTGTTCTTTTACTTCTTTGCCATGTTCTTTTCTCTGCTTTACTGGTTGGGAGAAAAATAAATGTCATAAAAAGGCCATGCTCTGCTTGAATTTACTTATTGAAACAGGTTCATCAGAGCAGTGGTCACTGAACCAAACTTGCTGGAGTTCAAGCAGTGTTTAGACAACAGTCTCAGAAATATTGTTTGAATTTTACGTGGTCTGTATTATTTACATCAAGAACTCCTGTTTGGAGCCAGGAGTTAGACTCAGTGATGCTTGTGGGTCTCTTGTAATGCAGCATATTCTGTGATTCTACTTCAGCAGTGTGCTGGTTTGTTTTAAACTAAGTGCTGTTTTTAGTACTCTATTATTTTGTTCTTTGATTTCCTCAGCAAGTTGTTGCTTTTTAATTTTTTATTGTATTTTTTTACAGGGTTTGTTCTTATTCTCCATTTGCTTGGATCACCCTCAATAAGTTTATTAAATGCTTGGCATCCTCTAGGATCCTATATCATTTACCTCATTGTTTGTTTGTTTTTTTTTTCCTGTATTGAAATATATTTTACTGTTACATTCCTTCGTTTTTTATTCATCCCATTATTGAGGTTATTTAAATTCAAAGTTCTTCAGTACGTTTCAGATTTCCTTTGTTATGGGATGCAAGCCATATTCCCTGCTTCATATCCCCTAAGAGTTTTTTGACCTTTGAAGCTGCAGTTCAGAATAAGATTATCAGCTTTCTCCTGCCTTGGGAAGCAGAAGTTTTATTCCATCCATACTTATGACATCTAAGTAGTCTGCTGCTCCACATCCACTGAGTCAGATGGTGCTGTCTCTGAACGCTAATAGCCTAATTTAATTATTTCGAGTTATTGGTGCTGGGCCCTTTGTGCTGGATACAGCAAAAAGAATGAACTTTGTGAAGGTAATTAAGGTATGTGCACCATCCAAATGACTTAAAGTCAGGTCAAAGCAGCATAAGAGCTGCCCCAATTTGTTTTAACTGATAAATACTTTCTGAGGGACCATATCTGAATCCACTTAAAACTATTCATCCGCTTATGCTCTTATATATCTCTCCCTACATACATAGCTATATAGCAGAGAAGGCATGCTAGAAAACAGCTTTGTCAGGATTACAGCTACTAGAGGACTGCTTTCTGGAGAAATAAAGTCAAGGCAAAGAACAAACAAACAAAAAGGAGTGTAAAGGTACCATTCCCTTCATTGCTAACTATTCCAAAGGACAGTACTTGACATGTGTACAAAGGATAAGGGGGAAACGTGATGATTTTATTAATGCATATTATGAGATATCTCTACATTCTTCCTCTAAGCTGCTGATTTCACATACCTGAAATAGAAGTACATATAGTCCAGTTATAATATGTGATTCTGTTCAGGTAACATGACTGTCTAATCAAGCAAAAATTGGAGATTCTATTTTTGCCTCTGCCAGCATTTTTCTTTGTAATTAGGAAAAACTTAGCTAATTTATTTTCTTTTGTCTTTTTGGAAGCAGTACTGTAGAACAACATTAGCAAATCAAGTGCAGAACACAAATCATTCTATCATCATCTCTTATTTATTACTTGCATATGTAGAAACCCTGCTGTGAATATCAGTTCAATAGTGACAGTCTTTTAATCCACTTGTTTGTATACTGAGCACTAAGAGTCTTTAGTCAAGCTTTTAGAAGTGATTTTGTCACTTGAAAAAGCAAATTGCCACCAAAGTGCACCAAGTAGGCAACAGTAACATATTCAGAGCTGACACTAATCTCCCAAGATGCCTAATCTCCCTAAGGCATCTATATTTCTACAGCTGGCATTTTCAGAGAAGCCTAACTGTTGCCGCCAACAAATAAGTTGGCGAGAGTCCTAACAGAAGTAGAAAGTCTGGGGGCCGTGGAAACAGGATTTGTACTGTAGGCAAGAGAATTTCTATCTTGCCATTTATGTCTGATTTCCTAATTGTCTTCTGAGGGTGCTGCAGATGTATTACTTGTCATGAGTCGAATACACAAATAAGGTAGACTAGCCAGAAACCTACCATCTTGGGCTATATACAATGTGCCTGAGGTCTCACACCTCCTCAAAACACACATGGTACATGTACAGGAGGAAGAGCAAATTACATGATGGCTCATATGCCAGGGCTACGCTGCTACTGTAGAAAATATTAGTGATATAATATCCTCTTTCAGTGTCCTCCCAACTTCTCTCTTCCTCTTGGACTCCTTGTTCACATGAGCCTTTGCATAGATGCTCAATGCAGACACTGTAAGACCTGGATATTCTTATAAGAGTGCCAGCCTGAAGTTGTAAGAGCTTTGCTGGGCTGCTGGTAGCAAAGAAGTCCATGATATTTATAATAAGCAGCAAAAATCTTACACTGACTTTTATATTCCACAGATAATTTATTTGAATGGAGAGAAACAGCCCGTCCTTAAAGCAGCGTCCAGAAGTATGTCATCATTGCTGCTTTTTTTGCTGGTTTCAGTTATACTAGCATTTAGATAGCTCCTGATACAAATCACTATTTTGAGTCAGTGTGAAAGCATTTATGCTGTAGCACCACAGAAATTGGAAACAGCATCCATGGGACAAACCAGGAATGCTGATGTGGGACACAACACAAGAGAAGAGGCAAGGATATACAGGGAACAAGCTAGCTGGGCTCATTCTGAGGGCTTTAAACTAAAGTTGCTGTGAGAAGAGGATGTACTACTCAGTAATGGAGAAGACCAAAGAATGCTGTGACTCTAGGAAGCAACTGGGGAAGACCCAAGAATGCTGTCACTCTAGGAAGCAACTGGGGAAGACCTCTGATTCCCTCTGGAGGTTTGTGGGAGGGCTCCTCTAGGAAGGCTGTGCATCCAAAAGCCCATCTGAAGAGCCTCTATACCAATGCACACAGCATGGGAAATAAGCAAGGGGAGTTGGAAACTGTGGTGCACTTGGAAAACTATGATTTTATTGCTATCACAGAAATACAGTGGGATGATTCACATAACTGGAATACCACCATTGAGGGCTATAAGATTTTTAGAAGGGATAGACAAGGTGGGGAGGGTGGGGGGAGTTGCCCTCTATACTAGGAGTGGATAGACTGAAAGCCTGTGGGTTAAAATTAGAGATGGGATCAATAAAGGGCAGCTGATCAAAAGGAGACTGTTGATGAAGATTTCCTTTGTCAGATACAAGAAGTTTCACACTCACAGGCTCTTATCTTGATGGAGAATTTCAACCACCTGGACATCTGCTGGCAAGACAACACGGACAGCTGTAAGCGATCCAGGAGACTCCTAGAGTCCCTTGACAATGACTTTCAGGTTCAAGTATTGGACAAACCATATGTTAAGTATTGCTAAACCTCATGCTCACCAGTGTGGAGAAGGTTATTAAAGCTATTTAGATTGGAAACAGCCTGGGCTGTAGAAGCCATGCCCAAGCTGAGTTCATGATCTTGAGGAATGTGAGTCTGGCAAAAACTTTGAACTTCAGAAGAAAGAACTTGAGGTTGTTTAAGGAGTTGTTGGACAAGATTTCCTGGTCTCCTTATGGACAAAGGAGAACAAAGTTGACTGCTCTTTAAGGAAGCCTTTCTGAGAGTGCAAGAAATCTCCATCCCTCAGCATAAGAAAGCAGACAGGGAGACAGGAAAACAACATGGCTTGACAAGGGCCTGCTGATCAAAATAAGGGAAAAAAAAAGGGCAAGTGCAGTCAGTGGAAGCAAGGGTGTATCACCTGTGGAGAATACAGGGATGCTGTCTGTACTTGCAGAGATTCATAGATTCATAGATACATTAGGTTGGAAAGAACCTACAAGATCATCTAGTCNCACTCTTCATGTGAGAAAGCAACCAGAATGTATTGAGCTCCATTAGATGGGGAATGACAAACAAGTGGAGAACTTGTAGGTAAGAATTAAGGGGCAGACTAATGTAAGTGACACTGTTTTGTGAGTATGTAGTACAAGCTACCTGATCAGAAGGAAGAAGTAGATGAGGCCCCCTTCAAACAGCTAGAAATAGCCTCATATTCCCTGGCACTGATTCTTATTGGGGACTTCAACTTTCCTGGTATTTGTTGGATAAACAACATGTCCAGGAGGTTCCTGTAATGCACTGATGATAACTTTCTGACATGGGTGGTGGATGAGCCAATGAGGAGTGTGCTACCTGACCTTGTTCTTACTAACAAGGAAGGGCTGGTCAGGGATGTAATGGCTGGGGGGAAGCTTGGGATGCAGTGATCATGAGATGGTGGAATTCAAGATCTTACATATAGGAAGCTAAGCAAGTAGTAGAATTGCTACTCTGGACTTCAGGAGAGCCAAATTTGACTTCTTCAAAGACCTACTTGGACGTATGCTATGGTCTAGAGTGTTAGAATGTAAGGGGGACCACGAGAGGTGATAGCTGCTTAAACACCACTTCTTCCAAGCTCAACTGGCGCATCACTAAGAGTAAGAAATTGGGGAAAGCTGGCAAGAAGCCTGCATGGATGAGCAAGGAACTCATGGATAAACTAAGAGGAAAGAATAAGGTCCATGAAATGTAGAAAAAGGGCCTGTCCACCTGGGAAGAATTGAGGAATGTTGTTAAGGCCTGTAGGGATGCAATGAGGAAGGCTAAGGCTCTCTTGGAATTAAAACTTGTAAAGGAGATTAAGAATAACAAGAGAGATGGATTTTTTTATTTTCTTATTTTCTTAAGTATGTCAACAGTTAAAGAAATACTAGAGAAACTGTGGGTCTCCTATTAAATGGGGTGGGTGTCTTTGTAACAGGGAACACTGAGAAGACAGAGGTCATGATTTTTTTTTTGCTCAGACATAACACAATTTGTACTGAAAAGCGAGAAACCAGAGTACTGACCAGCTTAAAATTCTGTTCTTACAGGAGGGCTTGCCTTAAACCAAAATTTACCCTTACTGTATCCAAATTCTTCTCTTGGTGATCTCTGTGCAATATCAGTCAGGACAATAAACTCAAAACAGACCATAGTAAGGCAATATTTGTCCCTTTGCTTCACTTTTAAATGCTAAGACTAGCCCTCATGAATTCCAGACCCTAGAGGAAAGAGAGAGAGTCTGGGTAAAGGAAGACTATTCATTGGTCAAGGAGGATTAGGTCAGAGTGTCTAGCCAAAATCAGTGCATGCAAATCTGTGGGATCTGATGGGATGCACTCGTGTGCTGACAAAACTGGCAGAGCTGACTACTGAACCACTCTATCATATTTAAAAGGTCTTGGTAAATGGGAGAGGTGTCTGAAGACTGGAGGATAGCCAATGTCACTCCAGTCTTCAAAAGCACAAGAAGGAGGTTCCAGGAAACCAGAGGCCAGTCTGCCCTACCTCTGCCCCTGGAAAGGTGATGGAACAACTAGTTTTGGATGCCATCTCCAAGCAATTGGAATAGAAGAAAGTTATCAGGAGTAATCAACATGGACTCACCAAAAACAAATCATGCTTCATCAATGTGTCTGTCTTCTATGATATCATCGCTGGCTGGATAGATGAAGGGAGAGCAGTGGATGTTGTGTATCTTGACTTCAGCAAGAATTTTGACACTGTCTCCCATAAGATCCTTCGCAGAAAACTTAAAAAGTGTGGGATAGATGAATGGACACTGAGATGGATTGAGAACTGGCTGACTGGTAAAGCTGAGAGGGTTGTCATCAGCGGTGCAGAGTTTGATTGCAGGCCCATAACTAGCAGTGTTCCCTAGGGGCCTGTGCTGAGTCCTGTCTTGTTTGACATCTTCATCAATGACCTGAATGAAGGAAGTTTGCTGATGGTACAAAGATGGAGGATTGACAGATATCCTAAAGGCTGTGCTATCATTCAACAAGGCCTGGACAGACTGGAATTTTGGGAAGGGAGGAACATTAAAAAGAGAAAGCGTAGAGTCTTACATTTGGGGAGGAAGAACTGCATGCATCAATACAGGTTAGAGGATGGCCTGCTGGGTGTCCTGATGGATAACATATTGGCCATAAGCCAGAAGTATGTCCTTGTGGCCAAGAAGGCCTGTGGTATTCTGGGGTGCATTAAAAAGAGAGCAAAGAGCAGGTTGATGGAGGTTCTCCTCCCACTCGAGTCTGCAACAAAGATGATAAAGGGCCTATAGCACCTCCCATATGTGAAAAGGCTGAGTAACCTGTAACATGATGACAACTGAGGTCCCTTCCACACAAGCCATTTTAAGATTCTATGAATTCCTACAAAATTGTACATTTTCATTCTTAAATTATTGATTTAAAGTTTCAATTTAAAAGATAATAGCATTGTTGTTTTTTTTTTAAGCCATTATGTTCAGGATTACTCTTCCAATCTAAAACCAAGCAGTATCTTCTCATATCTTTTTTTATAAAAATAGAACAAACAATCTCCCAATTAAAATCTAGTAGCTGTATTGTCAAGCTGTTGCCAGGAGCACATTTTTATAACTGATTTATGAACCTCAGAATTTTACCTGCAAAAGGAGTTTTTGTTCTGATATATTCTTCCTCTCTCATTCTTTTTGCTTCCCATTTCCTCTGAGTTATTCTGTATCCAATTTACAATATTTTTCAGCAAGGGATTTTGCATACAAATTTTGCTTTGCTTTTAAACTTTTTCTCCAATGCATATTTCATGATTTTCTTATTCTCAGAATCCCCAAGTCTTATTCACAGAATGTCCTGAGCAGAGCAACAACCCTCAGTGGTATACCTATCAAACATAAGACAGTGACATCCAAAAAACTGCCGATGTTTTTAATGAGTGATCTGGCAAAGAAGGAGCAAATTGAAAAAAGAGAAATTCAGGACAAGAAAAAAGCATATGTCATAATTCTCAGGAAGTGACAAGCTATGGTCTTATGATAACTACAATTGGGGATATTTAAGACTTTCATAGCTTCTCAACAATGTCACTTCTATTCCTAACTGTCATCTAGAGTCTATCTAATGAATTCAGCAGCCCCTTACGCACACAAGTAGTGATGGCAGAAGCTCCAATACTGGGATGCTAACCTTGGATTTGAAAACCCTTGGATTTGGTTCCAAACAAATATTCCAATTGAAAACAAACAATATGATATACAGACAGAAATATGCTTACTGAGATTTTAATGTCTAATTTTTATTAAATATAAGTCTAGAATATCTGCATCAGCAGATTATCAGTAACAGGCAATTACTGAATTTTTATTCCTCAAAAAGGTTTAGAAGATTAATGAATTAAAATTCTGATAATAATGACCAACTACTTCTTAAAACTAAATCATTTTTTTCATTAAGACAATTAAGCAGAATCAGCAACTAACTGGAAGTTTAATAACTCTAGGCTAGTAAAGAATGTATATCTGATTTAGATATAAATGATGATGAGTTCACAGGTCTAAGACTTAAGTCTTGGTAGCTAGCAATTGTCTACTAATTTCAGAAAATTGCATTGGACTTTGAAATATTTTTCTTAGAAACACCACAGAACTAAAAAAATCTAGTTGACTTGTCAGTGTGAATTAAGTCAAAGCAAATCCGTAGAAGTTCTATCTGTCTTCCTCAGATGCAGTTCTAACTCAGGTGCTATTCTACCTTGCAGATTCATGACCCTTTATATGGAAGAATTTGTAATTAAAGAAGGGAGTAAAAAGGCTGTTGTGAGTTAAAACTTAAGTCACTCCTGCTTTGAAAAATGACACTTTCATATTCATTGTGTCACAACAACTTGCATCTTAAATTAACACATTTGACATGTAAAAGCTGAGTGACCCAAATACAATACCAGGTCCTGCAAAGTCATTAAAGAATGTGAAATTCACTCGGCTCTTTCTTGTTATGTGTTGACAAGAACGTGTAATATAGCAAAATAAGTGACAAATATTTCCTTACTATGTTCTGTTTTGAGTTTATTGTCCTGACTGATATTGCACAGAGATCACCAAGAGAAGAATTTGGATACAGTAAGGGTAAATTTTGGTTTAAGGCAAGCCCTCCTGTAAGAACAGAATTTTAAGCTGGTCAGTACTCTGGTTTCTCGCTTTTCAGTACAAATCGTGTTATGTTTGAGGAAAAGTTGTACGCAAGCTGAGGAATAGTTGAGCAACTATTTCTATTTATTGGCAGCCAGTTATGATGGTATGCAGGCTTAAGCCTTGTGTTTCTATTTCTACTCTATCAAGACAGAATTATACAAAGACTGACAATGCAATAGGTACTGCCAGAAGATAAATTAATCTGTTGAGCTTAAATCCAGTTGGGAAGAACCCTTCGAGTCAGGTACAGCCATTACCACCACGAGCTGCTATTTGTCACTTTGTCACTGATGTGAATTCCTGAGGTATCATCCTCTCCTACAGTACAAAAACAAATAGTCTTGCTTAAACTGTGGTGAGTTAATCTGACCAGCCTGTCTGCACTACAGCTGACTGGGGGCACTTGCAAAATGAAGCACTATGTTCCTGGGCTGAGCATAGCCAGTAAACAGTAGGTCCCTAAACTGTTCACATCTGTCTTGACTAGGTATTGGTTGGATTAAATTGAAATAAAAAAATCAGATTAAACAGCTGCTAGAGGTGTTGTGCAGTCAGCATCTTGTCTTTGCACTGAAACAAACTAGAGGGAATCACCTGTTTATTCTGTTTGTCTTTGATTTTGTTTCTTTTTCTCAGTACAAATTATGTACACCTTCTTTTTGAGTATCTGAAATTCTCTAGGGGCAATACAAAGGTTGAGATGAACCCTTTTGGAAAGCCCTAATACTGTAGAGAAAAATTGTTTCTATCCCAGTTTCTCTCTTGTTATAAAGAGGGCCTGGTTCTAAAAACAGCAGGTAAAGAATGAGTCTAGGCCTCAGTGTATGAAGACAACAGAAATCTTAGTCAAGGTGCTGCAATCTTGTCTGCCTACCAAGCTTGACACTTTCCAGACAGAACTTTTTCCTGTCTTTGTATCTCCACCTGCCTCACCTTACTACTGTTACTATTTCATCGACCATTTCTGCTATAACAGGGCCAAATCTTTTATGTAACTTCCAGACTTCTATACAGAAAATAAACAACATCCAAATATAGCTTCAATTTAACTACATATCCCAGACATTCCCAGTATCAAAGACATAATGTATGAGAAGCACGTTTGTGTTAATGTCCTGTGAATGAATAACATTTCTCGTTCTACATTAGTGTGAAGTACTGAAGTTCACGGAAAGACCTCTCTGCACTTTTTTTTTTTTTTAAAACATCTCTACAAGATCTTCAGAAGCTTTTCTCATATAGGAAATATACTCCTTATATTATGGATGAAGACAGTAATTTCCACTATTTTGGACTGAAGATGTTTCAGTTGTCTTGGAATGTCAGTAAGACAATCCTAGGGTGGAAATTACAGAAAAGATGCAGCAATCTTATGTCTTTCCTAATATTGAGAAATATGGCTGTTGCAGTACTGGATGAGCTCTGCCATATGGATCATGATATGCAGCACAGATAGCCCATCCATAGTGAAGTTCATCAGCTCTACATTTGCTAGTATTTTTATAGACTCATGCTGGCAATGGAAGTTCATCAATCACTGACAGCCATTACATACAGAGTGTGGACCTAGCCTTGAAGAGTTCCTTCAATAATATGCTTCAATATCCTTGCCTCTGTTAAGATACAGATAAGATACAGGTGCAAATAATATTTCAGGTCTGTGACACAATGTGCTATACTTGTGATTAAATGTAATTTAAATACATGTACATTCTTTAGGTTTTCTTTGTGTACACTTTGATTATACTGTTCTATGGAGCATTCACACAGTACTTACAATATGAAGTCATGCACTTAAAAAACCATGGACATGGATTCTCTGCCAAAGCTGGTTGGTAGATGATCACAGGCTATTCAAAGTGTACCTGTATAAATAAGAAGAAAGCAAATATGCAGATTACTGACTCCTTGTACAATATTCTGCTGGCTATACCTCTACATCTACCAAAGTATGACAATATATAAACGCAAATATATAAATATTATGTTTATGTAAATAAGAATGTAATATAAAGATACTGTTATGTATTATAAATATGACAATGTAATAAATGCAATGACAATATATACATGCAAATTATAAATACTTTTCTGAAAGAACAATTAAAATAATGGAGTTGGAATGGAATTGTCTGAACAAGAATACCAACAGTGGGAGTTGCTCTTCATATATTTTCAGTTAGTATAAGACATTAGAATTGTAAGAAAGATCAGCTTCTTCTTTGAGGATAGTGACTGAGGAATGCAGTCAGCTGATGAACTTAATAGATAGTAGAAACAATGTCTTTTTGCATATGTATCCAATGAGGAAGAAGAAAAAGAGAAATGGATGGTGTTTGTGTGATTAATTCATTTTTGATAAGAAAGAATACAAAGCCATGTGATCAAGGAGGAAAGATAGATATTGTCAAAATAAATAATAAAACTTCATGTTGCAGGGACGAGTAGAAGTCAGATGAAAACGTTCCGAGGGATTGCAGAATGGTAGAATCTTTCTAAGTAAAGATGAAAAATTAAAAAGTGATAGTTCAGTTCAGACACAATGTTGGTCAATAACTAAGGTCATTTTGAAGATGACTAGGATGTAAAAGAGCATTATTCAGAAATATCTACTGTGAATGCACTAAAATATTCTATTTTAGAGGATGTACTGTGTAGAAGCTGACTGATACTAGAATTTATGACTATTGATTTCCATGTCTGGTGAAGGTGAAAGGCAGAAACTTAAACAATCAAAGAATATAAAATTGTAGGACCCTGCCTTCCTCTATGTAGTTTGCTGAACATGACTGGGAAGATTCTTTTGAGGTCTTAATGTAGGCTTAATTCTGATCTCTGATAGGAATCATTCAGGAAAGGGCATCATGTACATTTGTCTAAAATGAAAAAGTGTTATAATGGGACTGGACAGAGAACTCCTTGGATATATTTTCTCTTCTGGCTATTTAGATAATACAAAACTATTTTATCTCAGAGTGCATCTGATAATTCCAACAATGGATATTATAGTAACATTGAGTTCTGTTGTCATATTATTAGACTTAAACCTGGACTGTGTTTCAGTCAGTTGTTTTAAATCCAGGTGCTACTTTGCTACTTCCAACTGGTTGTGGAGAGAGGATATTGATGTATGCATTTTATAAAATAAATAATGGGTTATCTTTTTTTTTGTTTGTTTGTTTGTTTTTTCCCCGACCACTTCAGGGTATGCTGCCTCAAAATACATTTAGAAAGGTTGAGAATAAAGTGGTAGGATTCCATAGTTGAGGAGCTGAATGGAAGAACCATTTCTCTAATCATACTCTGAGCTAACTTGGAGAAGAAGATTTGTTATGATCCTTTCTTTGTTTCTGCAGCTTTAGAAGTGGGGTAAAAAAACCTGGGGGCTGCTGTAGGTCTTTTCCAACCTTGGTGATTCTACAATTCTCTTACTGAGCACAAGAGAAATTCCAGTAGAATGAAAACCACAGTATTTCCCCACTGGTTCCTGCAATGGAAGGGCTGATCTGCCCTACATGCTCAACGGTCTTTAGTGACTTGTATGTAATGAAACTACCCTCAAATACTGTTATGAAATCTAGAAGAATTGTTAAACATCAACAAAGCTATGAAACTTCCAAAACATTCAGAGTGATTGCTCACTCCACAGATTTGTAAAATGTACTTGCATGCTAAAACATGCATTTTTCTTTGTTTTTGTTGAAGATATGTGTCTGCATTTGAATGAAATGTTAAATGAATATCTCTGTATTTACACAGCTAAACAGTTATTTATTTAGCAGATGTAGTACATGCATTGTGTACCATAGGGAACACTTTATACTAAGTATTTGTCTATTAAAGAAATCCTGATAAACTTAAAATTATAAAGATGATGAAATCGATTAGAATAATAATATTTGTTTTCTTTGTGTCTTATTGCAGGTTCGGATCACTAGTCTATAACATACAAACATGTAAATTCTTATTTCTGTACATCTAGAGATTTTACCAGTAGATGGCACTGCGGGAGTAATGATGCCTATTTGGAGGTCGACGGGTGTTCAGCATTTACTACACCACCACACAGACTACAAAACAATTTTTGTCTCCCACTGGTTTCACCAGTATAATCGTGTCATACTATGAGTCAGATTTTCCAGGTATACTTGCTACTGCCAGTGAAGGATACGCTGAAACTGCTGACATCAAGTACTTTGAGTAGTTTATGTTATAAAAATAGTAATCTCCTTTATTAAATTACTTGCTCACAGAAGAAGCCTTTTTGTTGCAAGGTTTGTCATAATATTTTCCTACATATAATCAGCTCATATATTTGCTACTTTGATGAGCTGTCTAACTAACATAGCAATCACTAGAATAGTGAATAGCATTCATGGTGAAAGTTGAGTCAACTCTTCAGCTGTCAGATGGACATCAGTGAAACTAGCCTGGTTTTCAAAGATTTCTTCTCTTGTCCAGGTATCACATTCATTTCTATAGTGCACCAGTCTGTCTTAAGGGTGGAATGAACTTTTTCTGAGTGCCTTTTTTTTTTTTTTAAACTCATCTGGGGCTCCAAGAGACAGGTAGGCTTTTTTCCACACCACACATCATCACCAGTAACAAAAGTTTCTGGTGGCTAAACTATGCCCTTAGTGGTACCTCTGCAATTGTTTTGCCTGCAAGGCTTTTGAACAGGTGTAGCTGTTGGGATATAGTGAGCAATTCTACTGATGATGCTCAAGATGGAATAGTATCCAGCTGTCTCGAATAGTTATGTTACTTCTGGAGGGCTAAGAGAAATATAAAAGCAGTGTTTATTTTTGTCACTGAAGTCAGTAGATATAAGTTTAAAAACACTTGAGATTTAATCTATTTGAGAAAATGGTGCCATCGTTGCCACAGTCCTTTTTCACAGTACAATTATTCGTCACCATTCTTTTTTGATGGTTGAACTTTTAGTATACTATATGCAGCCTCTGATGGCCTCTGACACATTTTCACCATCATATATCTCCTTACAACTGTCATATATCTTCTTACAGAAGGTTTTCACATTTGAAGATTGAAAATATATTACGTCTACTATCCACTTAAAGGGTAACCCAGAAAGCTAGAAATCCTGACAGGGAATTCATTACGAGTAGTAATGTATCAGAAGAATGAGATGTTGAAGATCAAAGGTTTTCTGCAGTGAGTACTTATACTGGAAAACAAATGCTTTCCTTCTCCATTATACTAACATCGGCTACTAAGTACTATGTCCAAGACTGTACTGAAAGAAGAGGGCTTCTGGGCTGGAATCTGTCAATTTGAAAAGTAAACCAGCCACCAGTACTGAATTAGTAGTCTAAATGGCAGAGTGAAGCCTAATTGGGCCCTACAGCACTTCCATTGATGGATGGCAGGACTAACGCGCCTTCATCGGCAGAGGTCAAAGATGCGTCTAAGCACAAATGGTTCACTGGTTTAATTGGCTCAAGCATGCCTGTTTCTCTAGCCAGCAAAACACAAGTGAGTGATAAGGCCAGCAACAAAATTGACTGGCTTTGGCTTCACAGAATAAGCAATCAGGCACTCATTTATGGCTGGGTAAAATGATGACAGATTTCAGGAAGAATTGAGAAGGGTTTTCAAAACAAGACTGTATCTGCAGAGGGATACTATAATGATGTAATGATAGTCACAGAGTCACAGAACATCTCTTGTGATATTGTAGTCATAGCTGCTGTTCTGTAGTCACAGATTTTTGCCATCCCCTTTGGCCAGGTTGAAGTAACATTTGTTGTTCTTGAAATTTATGAATAAAATATACTTAAATTATAAAATAAGATGCACAGTATTTCAAAAGGAGTAATTACTATTGCTAATCTTTTTACTTAGTATCTATGTAAAGTATTATCATAAAATACTTTCTTCTTTTTTTTTTCCTCCAGTCATTTAAGGTAGACTTTTTTTTTTTTTTGCAGTTAAGTCTACAATTTCCTTGGATATCATTTCTTTACTACACATAATATTTAAAAACAAAGATGGAATGCAATTGCTATAGCCTGACACAAACTATGTTTTAGGAAAGCTGTCATTCTCCTAGTGGTTAAATTCAAAAAGGGGAAATACAAAGTCCCACACCTGGGAAGGAATAGCCCCATGCAGCAGTACATATACTGGGGGCCAGCCAGCTGGAAAATGGCTTGAAAGAAAACAAACTGGAGGTCCTGGTGGACATCAAGTTGAACATGAACTAGAAATGTGTCCTTTCCACAAAGATGGCTAATGATGTCTTGGGCAGCATTAGGAGGAGTGCTCCCAGGATGGTGTGGTGAATATCCCTCTATATTCAGCACTGATAAGGCTGCATCTTCAATACTGTTTCTAGCTCTGGCTTCTCCAGGAAACATTTTTTCACTGTATGAGGGATGCAGCATGGGCACAGGTTGTCGGTGAAGGCCATGGAGTCTCCATTCTTGATGATATTCAAAGGACATGTGGACATTGTCCTGAACAAACAGTTCCAAGTGACTCTTCTTGAGTGAAAGACAATGATCACATGACATCCCTGTGCTATTGTTCCAGTTTCATCCAGAACAGAGTTGATTTTCCAGATAGCATCTGGTATGATGCTATCTTTTGGTTTTAGGGGAAAAGCAATGTTGATGACTCACCAGTGTTTCAATAGTTGCTGAGCAGTGCTACATGGAGCCAAGGACATTACAATTTTTCAGAATGGTTGAGGTTGGAAGGGATCTCTGGAGGTCACCCGGTCCAACATCCATGCTCAAGCAGGGCTAGCAGATCAGGAAAAGTTATTCTCAACTGAACTAAAGAATCATGAAGCTAAAGTTAAGCTCCACAGTATTTTGAATTTCAATACTGGGCAACTTTTAGACTAACTTATTGAGGATCGTTGTCTATCTCTGTCATGGTTTCGTATTATTGAATCAGATCTGAGGTGCATCTAACTTAACATCCACAGCAATCGCATATTCCTCATTAATTACTAATTTTTAAATTTCACCTGCATGAGGTGAGAGCATGTGGAAGAGCTGCTCAGCCTGGTGGGGAACTCAGGGAGGAGGTGGAGAGATTGAGAGCCATCAGAGAGTGTGAGCGGGAGATTGACTGCTAGAGTGACTCACTGTCAGGTCAGAGAGAGGGGTGCCAAGGAGATAACCTCAAAAAAGTGGTGCATCCACTTCCCTGTCACAGTCAAGCCAATCTGACAGGTAAGGAGGGTTGGAGAAGAGTCCCAGCTTGCCATCAAGGGTGCCCCCCCTCCCTGCCTACCCTGCTTTCCCAGGTCTCCCAAGCAATAAGTTTGGAACTGGAAACTGATGAGGAGGTGAGTGGGGTGGAGAGGGAGGATCCACATATGAGGGGATCTAGGGCAAAGCAGTTGTCCCCACGCCTTGAGTCTGCCTCTGCCAGGAAAGACTGAAAGGTAATTGTGGTAGGTGTTTCCCTTTTCAGGGGAATGGAGGGCCCTGTATGCAAACCTGACCTGACCCGTAGGAAGGTGTGCTGCCTCCTTGGGGCCTGGGTCAGGGACATCACCAAAAAACTCCCAGGTCTGGTTTGATCCTCTGATTATTGATCCTCCATTACTGATAGTTCAGGCAGGCGGTGATGAAATCACTCAGGGAAGTCTGTGAACTATCAAAAGGGAGTTTAGGGGTTTAGGGAGGTTGGTTGAGGGAGTGGGAGTACAAGCGGTGTTTTTTTCTCTCCCTTCTGGAGTGGTGAGAGATACAGAGCTATCTAGGAAAATTCAAGCAATGAATAAGTGTCTGAAAGGCTGGTGCCACCACAAGAACTTTGGGTTCTTTCTTTTGGGTCCATTCCTGTTCAACGTCTTCATCAGTGAAACTGATGAGGGGATAGAGTCCACCCTCAGCAAGTTTGCTGATGATACAAAGCTGGGAGGAATGGCTGACACACCAGAAGACTGTGCTGCCATTCAGCGAGACCTGGACAGGCTGGAGAGTTGGGCAGAGAGGAACCAAATGAGGTTTAACAAGAGCAAGTGTAGAGTCTTGCACCTAGAGAGGAATAATCACATGCACCGGTACAGGCTGGGGGATGATCTGCTGGAGAGGAGCTCTGTAGAGAGGGACCTGGGTGTCCTGGTGGATGACAGGCTGGCCATGAGCCAGCAGTGTGCCCTGGTGGCCAAGTAGACCAATGGTATCCTGAGGTGCATTAAAAAGAGAGTAGCCAGCAAGTCATGGAAGGTGATTCTCCTCCTCTACTCTGCGCTGGTGAGGCCTCACCTGGAGTATTGTGTTCAGTTCTAGGCTCCCCGGTACAAAAAAGACAGGGATCTTCTTGAAAGAGTCCAGTGGAGGGCTACAAAGATGATAAAGGACGTGGAACACCTCTCTTATGAGGAAAGACTGAGAGATCTGGGTCTGTTCAGCCTTGAAAAAAGAAGACTCGGAGGGAAACAGATCCATGTCTATAAATATCTACAGACTGGGAGGCAAAGGGTCAAGGTTGGACTCTTCTCAGCTGTGTGTGGTGATAGGACAATGGAGGAAATGGTCACAAACTGAAGCATAGGAAATTCCGCATAAATGTGTGTGGGAACTTCTTCACAGTGCAGTGACGGAGCACTGGCACAGGCTGCACAGAGAGGTGGAGGAGCGTCCTTCTCTGGAGACATTCAAGACCCGCCTGGACGCCTACCTGTGCAACCTGGGCTAGGGAGCTGCTTTGGCAGTGGGGTTGGACTAGATGATGATTAGAGGTCCCTTCCAACCCCTACGATTCTGTGAGTTCTTGATCTGTGATTCTGTAATTGCAGCTATTCATCAGGCCTCTTCTCACATGAAGTTTTTACAGTAAAGGTTATATTATTTGTTTAATTGTCTTGGTGATTCAGTATTTAATTTTGAATCTTGCTAAGTTTTTACTCAGCATTTTCCTTTCTTCAAGGATAGTTTTTATCTATTAATAATCAATACAAAACACTCATTTTATTATTATTGTTGTTGTTATTATTGTTATTTTATTATCGTTGAGCCCATTCACCTGCTTTTCAGGGTCCCTCTGAAGATGATGTTGACAGTAGAGTATGCACTTGACCATCCTATACATCTCTGTGTGATCTGCAAATCCTGCTGCTTGCTACTCATCCCCCTTACAGATCGTTAAGCATCATGATATCTACTCTTCAGCCTTGATGCTCGTAATATTAACCTCTTGCTAGAACTGAAAATTGACCATTTAATCCCACTACTTTCTGTCTCCAAGCTATGTTTTAACCCACGTTACTAGTTTAAGCTACGACACATCCCAGTGAAGTGAATGGATTTAATGCAAAGCTTAAAGAAAGGTACATGCTCAAACTTTCTGATCAACTCCAGCAGGCAGAATAAGTCTTATCTTATAAACAATAAAAATGATTTTCAAGTTGTAAGAAGAAATACTTCCAAAGCAGAATTTCCAAAGCAGCCTAATAAACTTTTTGAACAGTTTTCAAGTTTTGCTTAATACAACTAACTGCATGTACACTGTGGCAGAAAATTGTCTGATGCTTCTAGGTGCTAATACTTCGTTAGTGACAAAATCATTGTATCATTGCCTTCATAATATGAAAAGTCTCAAAGATTCCCTTATATACACCTGAAGCTTGCTATTTTTTTTATTACTTGAGGAAAGAGAAAGAAGAAAATACATTAAATTTTAGATAGTCTCCCAAAGCTTGAGAGAGCAGGGTTTTCGTAATCTTGTTTTCACTCCACAGGTACTCTACAGAGGAATATTTCAATGGCAAATGTGTCATGGATAATTTCAGACTCAGCTGCTACCCTACTGTTCTTCTCCAGACTACTCTTCCTCCTGTTCTTGTATCTCAACTTTCCCTTATTCACTCTGGAGATATCTTCCATGTTTCTGCAAAAAAAACCAACATTTTTCCTTTGTGCAGTTATTTTGTACACTGGTAAAGAGCATAACAATGGAAAATGAATTGTTATAACAGCTAATATTAAACAAATATTGTATCAAAATGAGGAACCAGGAGTTCTGAAAACAATTAGGTAGGTGATGTAGAATGTCAAACATTTGTGAGGTGTCTATATTATATGGAACCTAAAAACAAGTTTTATGTGATTTGAATTTTTTTATTGGAGAACATTTTCTTCCTGATACAGACGAGTAATTAAAGTAAAAAGTAAATAACCCCGTGATTGCCTAATTTCTAAAACAGAGATTCTCTCTTGCACCAAGGATGACTCTTCATACCACTACATTAACAGAACTGAAGTCTACTAAATTGATCAGGAGACTGGAGAATCTCTCATATGAGGAAATACTGAGGAAGCTGGGCCTGTTAAGCCTGGAGAAGAGAAGCATAGGGTCATCTGACTAATATGTGTAAGGGTCTGAAAGGAAGATATCAAGGGGATGGGGCCAGAGTACTTGGTGGTGCCCTGTCTTACAACAAGAGGCAACATGCACAAACCAAAACACAAGAAGCTCCATTTGAACATGGGGAAAAATATTTTTACTGTGATGGTGACTGAGCACTGGCACAGAATGCCCAGAGGGATTGTGGAATGTCCTTCCTGTAGGTATTCAAAAGCTGTCTGGTAACAGTCCTAGTAGATATGCCCTAGGGGACCTTGCTAGAGCAGGAAGGTTGGGCTACATGGTCTCTGGAGTTCCCTTTCAACCTCAGACATTTTCTGATTTTGTAATTTAAGTCACATAGTCTTAGTGTGATAGTTCTGAACTTCTCTGTTAGAGTCTGTTTGAAACGAATCATTGGGTGCAATATGCTGTTCTGCCTGACTTCATCAGCACACAGAAACATTGTGTCTGTCTCCTGTGCAATTTCTTTATGCAATATTTTTTCACCTCACTTTCTGATATTATTTTTGTTATTTCTATAGAATTCTATTTGCTTTCTTTTTCATGTTCTTTTTCCTTTTTTTTTCCCCTTCTCAGTATCTCAGAGCCTCCATTTCATATAAGGAAACTTGTACTTTTTGTATAATGAAGTTAAATAAGATCTAATTACACTTGAAATACTATAATTCGTGTGTGGTTTTGATTGAATTGAATGTAAGAATTAACATTCTCAGTAACAACGGAGTCCAAGCTCTCAGAATCTCAAGGCCAGCTTATTAGAAGAATCATACAGATGTAGCTTTCCAAACCACTGACTGAGTATCACATCATGTACTTCTGGATAAACTTCTGCTGGATGATTTTTTTCACCAGACCTAAAAAAAAAATTTCAATCCCCTGAGACATCAGAATTGGAGTTTGAAACAAATAAATGTTGGTCTTCATCGTAACTATGCCCAGAAACACTTGGCAAATACAGAGGGGCTCTTAGAGGCAGGTATGCACAAGGAAGACAGAGACCACTAGGAGAGATTGTCCATGACAGTTCCAATTGCTGAACAAACAAGCAAATACACTCAACAAACTCTCAAATAACTTTGTTTTAATGGCTGCTGATCAGCACTGCAGCACTTGGATTCCAGTAAGTGGGTGTGGGAGACAATCGCAGGGGTAAGTATTCACATGGACAAAAGAAGCTGAAGTCCTCACATTGACACAGTATTTGAGATGTAGTCTCTCATTAAGAGAGACTTTTAAGGCCAGAACTGTAAAAGGGAAATAGCTAAAGCTAGGGAGGGACTATGACACTCATTACATGCCAAATTTCTTATATTCTTTCCCTATCCTGGGAACAGGGTAGTAGGTTAAACACCCTGTTATGACTGGATATGATGATACTTCATGCTCAGTTTGAGTGAAGAATGCTTAAATTTCATTTAACAATTAAAGTCACCTAACATTTCAGGGATGTAGACAGAGACACTGAAAAGGCAAAGGAACTCCTATCAATGTAAGGCTGGCAAAAGGGCAAAATACTGCTTTGACATTTTGTTTTGATGCATCCTGGTACACATGTTTTTCTTCACAACATGCTGCCTCTGCTATTGTAGTCGGAAAGCTAAAGCTGCATCATCAGCCACAGACATTCCCTTAATAACCTTATCATTCCATATTTCACACTTTTTTTTTTTTTTTTTCCGATGTGCTCTGCATTATTTTTTAGTAAATCCCATTTTTTCTTTTCCC
>VXAB01011180.1:185734-211269 GCA_013399175.1 Odontophorus gujanensis
ACTGTTTTTCCTCTTCCCCCTCTCTCTCCCTTCTCGGTTTTTTTTTTCCCTAGTGTCACTGTCTCGGGTAACACCGTGACAAGATTACTCAAATAAATACAGAGAAAGTTGCTTTCTATGTCCAAAGGAATGGAGTGAGACATCCATTTCTATTTAGCTAGACTCAACTATGATATAAAACCACTGCCTTTATGTTCAAAGCTTTTTATTCACAGAAAATCTGTGGCAATTTGAGAAGATGTGTGCCTCTTCAGAATAAGAGAAACTGACCAAAATGACAACTAAAGAACAAAGACAAGACAACTTCCTAGAACATGAAAGGAGAGGGAATGGTAGCATACCAAAAAAAAAGCAGTATTTCTAAGGTAAGGAACTATTTTTGAGAGTTTAAACATGGACATTTCACTGCAGTGGAAGAGTTTTTGGGAAGCTTGAATCTGAAAAAAAATGTGCAACTTCAAAGTTATTTTTTGTGTAGTTCATTATCACACACAGTGCTATTGCTTATTCGTTATTGCTTTCTGCTGTAAAAAATTACATTACACAAATCTCACTGTGTTAAAGAAATCAGCAACTTTTTTTTTGTAAACTAATAAAGAATGTCTTTGCATGTGCAAATTAGAGACAAGAAAAAGTCGGGATCCAAAACATAATTATGAGCTTGAATCCAAGAATGCAAAAACTATAATTAGAGTGCCTGCTAAAGAAAAATTTTAGAGGTTAAAGTTATGCTATAGAGGTCACAATCTCAGTTCAGTGGAGTAGCTCTACCTTTCTCCCTTCAGCTAATTGGGACTAACAAACTACTTGTGTGCCTAAATCTTGTTAGCAAATAACTGGGATATTATCAAAGTCTGAGATTAACTGTGAATACCAGCTTTGTATTTTACACGGTGCACAGTTGGATTCTTATTCCTTCAGTGATGACAGCTGCTCTGGTGGCCATCTTTCATGTAATCTGGGATCAAAATATTCAGCCAGAATCTTAGGGGCCAGGACTGCAGTTGCAGCTGTTCTCCCCTCAGGCTGCAAGTTACAGTGGATGTGGCAGTGCTTCCAGGTCTTTTTAATTTTGTAACATTGCAAGTCAGTAGTGAGGATGATGAGAAAGGGAGGAAAAGAACAAATTTTTATAATCAGAAGATTTTTTTTTCATATACCACTCCTTCCTAATGACTTTTATGCATTTTCAATAGTAACACTTATGCATGCAGTCCCTATGGCTGGGATCACCTGCCTGCAAGTTCACCCATTATAGCTGACAAAGGATTTTCTTCCATGCTACAAGTGAAACATGGACATTTGCAGTATTCCAGATCTTCCATGAACTAGATCCATAACAGGTTGACGTCTCTTTATCTGGTGTCTTGTTTTTTTCCTTAATCTCCAGGCATCTATGGATTGAATTTCCTCCTCGGACTTCATGTTCCACTCTGTAAGTCCTTGTTGGAGCCCTATCCAAGAGATATAACCCAAATACACTCATTTGCAAGAGGTATATTCTGAATACACAATACCTACAGATGAACACATGCGTAGTCAGCTCTCTTCCCAAAATACACAAAGGGCAACTAGTGCTTTCTGAATGGAGGTGGTAGTGCTCTTATGCCTATGCTTTCATATTTCAGTTTTACATTGATTTAATGTTAACTCTTCATTTACTTAGACAAGTTTGTGGCTTAAGGATCAAAAATTGTTTGAAATTTATTTAGGTTCCTGATTTCTCCTCCTATTCCAGTGGATTTCAGCTTATTCTGCAGATCCACTATTTTAATAGGAGAGGATACTTTACCTGCCATCTGCAGAGAAGTATCTGCAGTCCAATATTTAGGACACTCACAAAGGACGTAGAAGTTGTGAGGTTAAATCTGCTCACGCTGAGCAGAAAAGCAACCTTGGGTCTTTAGTTTGCTGAGCTAGTGCTCTGTTTGAGGAGCCATAATACCAAAGGTCAGAGGGAGAAATGCAGTTTCTTCATTTTGAAGAAAGTGGAAGCTGCACGGTCAATTTTTGTACAGTTTGTGGGTGCTATACAAGCGCTGAGTATGTGTAGCAAGATTAGGGCCCTTATGGGATAATAACAGACAAATCTCTACCTCCCACATCCTGACCCAATTAGTTGAGCCCGGGAGTGTTGTGCGCTGATGTAGAAGTCATGATGCTTTCAGGATCTTTCAAATCAGTCAGGGACATGCCTACTGCACAGACAGATTTCCACGACAAAATCCAGCAGCTGAGCACTGTTATGTTTTGAATTTCTGGTTATTTTTGTGTACAATCCAAAAAGCCACTTTTTCTGACAGGTTGCGTTTCTGCCCTCACTGTTTATAAGTCTCTTCTCAGGCTTCTGTAGTGAAGGAAGGAGAAACACTGGGCCAAGTCCTTGCGTAAAGAAACCAGATTAGAAAGTTCATTTTTCTCTCCTTTTTTTCTTTATTCTTTTACTTTTTTCTTATTTATCTCTTCCCCAGCTTTCTCTTTACCACATTTGCTGTATAGGTAGGACTGATAAGAGTAGATATTTAAGGTCATTTGCAGCACAAACCTGGAAACAGGGCAAAGACAGCAGGTTTTGTTGTTGTTGTTGTTTGTTGTTTGTTTTTTATTTTTTTTGCTTTTTAGTTTGCAGGATTGCTTTTCCTACTTGGTTTTGTGGAGTGCAAGTTTTCAGTGAAGCATCCCTTGATATGATTATGATCTTTTCATCTGTAGAATAGCCTCTGCAATCAAAAATCAATACTTATGTAATGGGCAAATCAGACTGTTCCTACCCACAAGTATCTGCAGCATTATGTTTTAAGCAGTCATTGATTTGCTTTGATTTGGAAAAATGGCTCGTCTGCAGAACTTTGTATATATTTACGCACATGGTAGTTTAAGCTGTAGTGAAAAATGTCAGAGCTTTAAAACCATAATCTTAAAAACAGGAATGGGAGAGATTTCTAGTTTCCAAATGACAAATGACATTTCCACTTCTGTCTCAGAATTGAGTACTTCTACCTTGTGTCATAGTAAAGACATTTTAATAAAGACTGTTTTAAATGCTTTTATAGAACTGTCTGTATCTTAGATAGGAATTGCACCTAACTTTACAGACAAACAACTATTAAAGGTAGTACTATCACTGCCATCAGTAAGAAAATAGAAAATATGTTTCTAAGTCACATTTCTGTAGCACTACAGAATGAATAAATACACAAATATTACATTTACCATAAAGTTTCTACTGACTGTCAATTTAGATAGTTGGTATAGATTTTTCATTAAAACATGGATAATCACAAATCCATGTAGCATTCATCACAAAATCATCACCTGGATATGCCCTTGGTTCATATTTTTTATTCAGAAACAAATCCACTAATGTGTATAAATGGATGCATTTGCGATTCACAGATAAAAAGCAATCCTGATGCAGATTTGGATCAGCACCCTTTTAGCATTAAGATTACATAAACAGCTGCCCATACGGAAGCAATCTTCAGTGCAGAACAAAAAAGCAGAAGTTTGTTAATCTTTAAAAATCTGGAAGCTATTTAGGGATGATATCTTTTGCAAGTTCAATTATTAGTCAATATATTCATGTATATGAAGGGTGCTCCAAAAGTAATGCCTCCTATTTTATAATGTTAGCCCATAATGCCTGTGGAGAATGTTGGTCATATGGTAGTAGAAACTGAACCTTCCTGCCAATATTCCATTGGAGGAATGGTCTTAAACTGAGACAGAGAAGGTTTAGGTTAGATATTAGGAGGAAGTTTTTCACTCAGAAGTTGGTGACACACTGGAACAGGTTGCCCAAAGATGTTGTGGATGCCTCATCCCTGGAGGCATTCAAAACCAGTCTGGATCTGGCTCTGGGCAGCCTGGTCTGGTGGCTGGCGGCCCTGCATATAGCAGAGGGGTTGAAACTAGATGATCATTGTGGTCCTTTTCAAGCCTGACCATTCTATGATATGATATGATATTATATGTTTTGCTGTAATGTGACAGATGGCAGCAGAGGGAACTGTCTTACAAAATGGCATCTGACATGGAAGTGCTCATGAGGAAAGGTGTGGCACTAAATTTCTCCATGTGGAAAAAATGACACTGACATTCAACGATGCTTACTGAATATTTATGGAGACCAAACAGTGGATGTGAGCATAGTGAGGTGGTGGGCGGTGTGTTTCAACAGTGACAATAGTGACAGAAGTTTACCTTCACTGGTGCCAATTTTTACAAGTGTGGCACACAGGTTCTTGTTCATCACTGGCAAAAACACGTATAATGGTGACCACATTGAGAAATAGTGTTTCATAGCTGAGAATATGAGTTATCAAATAGCATTATTCTCTTCTTTGTAGTTTGCATTGAAATAAATAGGAAGCATTACTTTTGGAGCAATTTATGTTTGGCCAGTACAAGGCAATATAAACAACGTGCACTTCAAACCTGCATTTTGGCTTTTTCAGAATTGCAGAGGTTTCAGTGAACTTTGAGTTCCCAAGCACTATTTCTATGTATTATTTGTACTTCTAGGTAAGCCTACAACGTATATAAGATGCATAGTAATTATTTTAAAATTGCAAACAGTTTCAGACAGCAATATCTTAAAACAGACCTAACGTAACTGATGTCAGTATCAAGCAAGTTTCTTACTCTGATTTAACTCAGAGTCATTTAGTTCATATTTTAGATTCTTATATTGAGCTCAGTACTGCTGCTACAGTCTTTAAGTGCCTGTGTCTGACTGCCTTCAATGTTTGAACCAGTGAGTGGTGTTTGTTATAAGGGGTACATCTTTTTAATTTTTTTTTCTGTGATTGTTGGATTCCTGTGCAAATAATGAGAACTGGTGGGAGACATTCTTCAAGGAATTGTGTCCAGCAACCAGCACAGCTGGCATCTGCAGGATCAGGGGAAGGTAAAGACAGATGGTGGTTTAACGGACAAGCCAAGCTCACTGCCAGACGGTAGCAGAATGGCACCACTTGTACCAAAATATATCTAGCATCTGAGGGAATGAAATGAAAAATGACAGATACACCTTAGTGTAAGAAGAAGTCTGAAATCCCGGGAAGTGGACAGAGCAAATATATTGCTGTAGAAATCTGTTTCAGATCTCCTGCTATAAATCACAGGAATAACAATCCAGCTGGAGGCTGAATTCAGACAGAGGTACTGGATGAAAAGTTCAAAAAGAAAAATTAGCATTGCTCTCAGGAGTAGTTAACATTGTGTAATGTCAGTGCATTTTTAGTCAGTCAAGCTTGGGCTTTGGAATAGACAGCACTGGGCATTCTCAGAAGGCCATCTACCTTTTGTTTACTTGATCTTACAGATGCTGAGCATTTCCGTTGTAGGGCTGTGTGTGAGCAAGTCTCCGCTTTCTGTGTCAGTCCAGGGCACTCAGAACATTGTGGGAGGGATCTGCACCTTCCAAAGTCAAACTCATGGGGCCTCATTTCTGTGAAGCAAGATACAGCTGGAAGCGACTTGAATAAGCTTGATCTGCAATAGTTCAAAATGTCGTTCATATTATCAAAGAGCCCCAGTTCTGCTGTTACCATATACTAGTCCTTAATTAAAAGCGTGCTTGTATTTTTCACATCTCTGCAAGAGTGTTTTTTTTACTGGAGCCCTCTTAATGGGGATTGTTTGTCTGAAATGATGCATCTTACAGCCTGGAGGCAAATTGCTTCTGCTGCTTCTGTTTTCTTTAGCAGTGGAATCTGGCTGCGATACACCCTGCTGTGCAAGGGAGGAGGTTTGCCAAGTTCTGCAGCCAGGAATTGTGTGGTAGGAGCAGAAGTTCAGCCTTTCTCTAGGGATGGCAACTTCATAGCCTGTCAGAGAGCCATGGGGCTTTGATGTGGCAGACTGCTTGAAACCAGAGTTGATGTTTTGCTTTCGATATACAAGAAGTAAATATATATTACAAATCTAAATGGCTTTTATTTTAGATTAAAGGTAGCAGCCAAACAGGGAAGAATAAAAGAACCATCTCCTGGAACGACAATTCTTTTATGTCTGCAAAAGATCTAGCACACTTCTGCCTGTTGTGTATAAACAGTACAAAATGAAATATGCTTTTACCATATCCTGTAGATGTGGTAAAGAAAGTTAATAGGAATCAGCATTAGTCATTTCTACATGCAAATATTTGAAGTTTTTGCTTTGTTGGTGTCCTATATAACACTACTGGTAACTGTTTTGCTAAATTAAACAATTTATTGTCAGTTTAGTCTGTTTAGTAGGTTTGCTTTCTCTTCTTCTCTCTGCATTTTTCCTACTCCTTGTTTTAAACATGTTCTTAATAAACAACACTATTGACCTGCCCTCCAAATGGGTCAGTTGTTCTAAAAAGTTCCCACATTTATCGTTTCCCTTTTTTTGCTTTCTTTTTTTTTCCCCAAAAAATAAGATGGAGATTTTTGAATTTAATAATGTCCAGATAATGGGATCATCTGAACTCTCTTACTTTAATGTAAGAGAGTAAGTTACTTATTAAGTAAGTTACTTATTAAGTAATGTATTGTTACTTTATTATATTTTAATTTGTATTTCTCACCGTTTTAAATTTGTCTAGAAAAGTAAGAACGAGTGGAAAAAAATTGTTCTACAAATGACACTATAATAAACTCAGTTATTTTCAATTACTCTCTCTAACACATGCTGACAATACAGTGTTATTACAAGTGAGTCCCATTTTCCAATTTCATTAAAAGTTCATGTGGTCACTTGGTGTTCTTAGGTTGTTATGCAGACACTAAACACTGGTACACAGTATGATCAAAGAGTAGTCAAAGTAATCTTCAACAAGACTGTTTCTATTGATAAGTAATGATTTCTTCGTGCTTGTACCTGCTTTCACTTGAATTATATCTAAGCCATATTCTTTCCCAACTGAGCAAGGATATTTTCTTTTTTTTTTGCTGAATAACAATGAGGAATTGAGGCCAATGAATAAATTCCAAATACAGGGATTATCTGTTCATGTATAATTATCAATATAGACCTGTGAATGACACACTATAGTAACGTTTCACACAAAGCCTGACAAAGTGCACAGGTTTTATTTGTCCATGTGTTTGAAGTTCAAAGCATGCATAAATCCTTTGGTTAGCAGCTAAGTCATTAAAAAGAATTCTTTCCTGACATTTAAGTAGGCTTGAAACTTTCTGAATGTTATTAATGCTGGGTGATTTTCACTGAATCAGCACAAACAATTGTCAGTTCATAAACAAGTGTCCCTATGCCTCACATTAAGCCACAACAGGATGTAGCTTCAAGTTCAGCCTTCATTGTTAACTTGAGTACTACAAAAAAATTGAATGATCAGAAGGATATCCTTTTATTATGAAACTCATAATATAAAAATACACAATCAGAAAAAATCTTGTGATAAAAGATGCCAAATAGGAATACTTTCATTGGAAATCAGGATAGCTACTGTATATGTGTTACCTTGGGAGACAATGACTAGGGATTTTATTCAGTTGTGATCCAGAGATTTCTGATCTTAAAGTAATATAACTGAAATATATAAGGAATTCTGAGTAACTTGGGAAGGTGCTACTATTAAGTAATTTTGGCATCATCGTTACTTCAGGTCTGTTCAGATAAGCTGAAGAGTTTTAAATGTAAGCATAATGAAAAAGTGTGGAGCAGAGTACGTGTTGCCCATGACACAGTGACAACCATGCAGTTCTGCTAACAGGTAACACCCAAAGATGTCTCCTAAAGCAATGACTGACAAAACAGCATATCTATCTATTCAGGATCAAGCTCTAAAACTTGTCCTCAATGATGACAGAAAACAGTAGGAATTAATTACTAGGAAGCTTCATCTAGCAAGGAGTCACCTCCTTCCTCTGTCAAAGATATCCTTACAATGCTATTGTTAGACAATAAGGGATGGGGGAATAATGCCCCTATTTTATTTATTTATTTATTTATTTGTGAGTATATGCTCATTGTTTTAAAAAGTTTCCCACAGACAAAAATGTAAAAGCCAGGTCCTCCACAGCCTTAACTGATTGAATGCATTGAACACAGGCTAAAATACCTCTTTGAAGCAGAGCTCTCCCACAGGTAGTGGTGCTAGGGTTAAGTGCCCAGCGATGAGAGAAATGAGATGACTGAAAAAAGTTAAAGTTGCATTTCGCAGTAGCTGTTGAAGGGAGTTGAAGGGAGAAGTTGATCCTATGCCTTTTCCTTTGATAAGGGTCCATGATTAAGACCACAGGACAAGATTTGCTCCTGTGTGTACTCTCTTATTCCTGTGTCTCATGCATTGCATTTCAGGCAGGCAGCTTGAACATGCTTTCATTCAGAACACCTCCAAGTACACTAGTTCTGGCCTGCAGGTTGTATGCAGAATGGGATGAGTATGCTTGGAGGTTCACCATCCTCCTTTTTTTTGGTGTGTCCTTAGAGCAGAACTTACTCTGGGTAAGATGTCATCTGCACTTGTCACAGCAGTTTTGAACACTTTTCCATAGCAATGGGTGGCTATACAATATACAAATAGCTGACTTCAGGAACTTAATGTCAGACAATTGTGCAAAACTAAGAGAATTAATTTCATAATGAAAGTTAAGCCATCTCTTCTAGGGAGGTAGAATGTACTGAAGTCTATGATACTCAACTAAACATCCACATTACTTACTAAAAACCAAAGTCTTGCCATATTCTTAGTTGTTATTTTCTTAACCTTCACTCTTTACAGAAAGAAAGAAAGCACTGAAATCTTCAGTCTCTTTTGGGAGTTTTTACACCTTTGAGAAATTCCTCATGGAAGGTCTTGTTAACTTGAAGTCTCAATATTTTTTATGGTTCTGCCTCATTTGTGTCAACAGAAGTTATTGCTTGAAGTTTAAAAGGCATTGTTTCCAACAGAATTCTTAAAATTCACATCAATATCCAACTGTGGAAATTCGTTCCTCAGCAGCATGAATAACTTCTTTAGCTGAATTAAAATAATACTGCCCTTTAGAAAAGTATTATAAACCCTATTACATGGTTATTTGTAACTTAGACTAGAAAGAATAATTTAGTTACCCAACTCCCACCCATCATGAGTGGACATACACTATTTCTAATGCAATCTTTTATCTTTTGCCTAGGTACAACCTCTAACTGATAAATTCTACGCTTTTAATGTCTTCTAAATATCAATTAAGGTGTTTTTTCTACTTGTGAAGAAATAATTTTATGGTTATTGGGCAATACATGATCATAAACATTTATTTACACAAGTTGTTATAATCTGAGATGAATAACACAATTATAGCTGGTCTGATTTTGAATCAGAGAATCAAGTAGGCAACTTACGTTATATGTCTCTGATTCAGTTGAGAAAAGACGCTCCCACTTGTCAATTTTTTACCTTCTAATAGTAGTAGATTTTAATTCATTTATTCAAAAAATCAACAAGCTCTCATGTGAGGCAAGGATTTAATTGATAGTCTTCTTGACTATAAGCACTTAGATGTTAAATAACAGGGATATCTAAATCCCAGTGTGTGGTTCAATACCTCTACTGTGTATACTGGGCAGTTATGGGAATTCATAGAAGTAATAATTACAGCTATGGTAAGAAAAATTTGAATGAATGAATCCCTTGCTTGCAGAGTAAATTCAGGCATTCAAAAAATTCTTTAAAAGTAGTTATTGTAAACATGATAAACTACAATTATTTTTCACCATTCTGTATCCAGTTTCCTCTGAACTAGAATATTCTTTTGTACACAATAACATGCTCAGTAGATCTAGTCTATGTACTCCAACAGAAACTGGTTTTCTACAAGTAATTTGTAATTGATTGCTGCTGACCAAATCAAAATTTAAAAGTGATGCTAAGACTCCTGAACAAGAACAAACTGTCATATTTTAAAAGTAAAAATAATCTGCAATTTAACCTTTTTTTCCTTTTATGATTTCAATTTGATATAAGCTTGCTTTTCTGTCTTGTTATTTCTCATCTATGCTGAGTTTTCAGATGTAACCTATTAAGAATGGAGGGATTAATTACTCTTCAAGTGGAGAACACAGGTCTCCAAGTGACATTATATCTTATTATAAGTGTGATGACACTCAAAAGAAAGAGTAATTGTATACACTAGACATATTTCGTAGCCCAAGGAAATATTTTCTTCTCTTTGGTGACCCATTTCTCATACTTAATAAAAGGTTTGTTGTTTTTTTTTTCTTCATCTGTTTTTAATATTGTCTTTCATACACAGATAAAAGATATTGTAATATATGGTAGATTCTGACTACTTTAAATCATTTCTTTTTTTTCCTCCTGATATTATTTTTCATCTTAAATGTGGCATAATTGTCCTCTGAGATAACTTTGAGCACATTCTTATTCAAGCAGCAAGGCAAATAACAACCCAAAGGTCTAGTTCAGAGCAGTGTTCATTATCAACTTGTTTTGTACTGTAAATTACAAGAATTCACTCTGTCAAAGTGTTCTGTGCTTAAGTCGCAATGTTAAATCTATGTGATACTTAGAGGAGTTGTACACAACAGAATAAAGGAGACACGTGAAATGACTATTATTGTTAACAGAATTAATAGTGGTGTGAGGCTAGTATGTAAAAAGATTTTACTGATAAGGACAATTACAATATAACATGGAAAAATATAGGTCATTGAAGCCAGAAATGGGTTATCAATTGTTTATGGGGCTATGGATCTCATGCTAGAAGCAGCACAAAAGCATAGTAAGAATCATAATATAATACCATTATAAGTTCAGATATCCTTCAGCAAACAGCATTAATCAAACTGACTAATGCCATGGGGAAAATGACAACATTTTGAGACTTTGCTGTGTAACAAACTGTATTAGAGCAAATATGTATTTTTACATACACCAAGCGAATAGATATAAAACCATACTAGAAGATCATAATATTTAGAAGATACAATTTACATTGTAAGGTGTAGGCATAGATAGTCTACCAGACGCACAGTCAAATGCAATTGAAATAGGTAGTTTAGCTATGTAACTGTCAGTAGAAGTATAAATGCAAAATAGATTTCCTTCAAGCATTTCATTTTTGTTCCTCCTTTTTCAGTAAACATATAATTCCAGCCCCTGACCTCTTAAGATACCGTTAAAAAATTATGAGAAGGACATAGGAAAGAATAAGTGGAATAGGAGGAAAAAAACAGAACAACTTTTAGTGTTATTGATTAACACATCACAGAAAGCTATTCTAAAACTTTAATGTGTTTGATAATTATTTATAATTATGTGACATAGTAAATTCTTAGAATAGAAAAGTCAAGGAGAATTTAGTACTTACAGCATAACTAGGCACTGCTATCACATACGTCCAACCTAAGAAGTTCTAAGATCTTTCAGTAAATGGAGGTAGATGCTTTCTTAGAAAGTGAGGAAATTGTGATGCAGTCTTCTCCAACAGAGGGGTTTACTTATGCTTAAGTGCATGATTTAACTATATAGGTTGGAGTCCCAAGACACAATTTTCTAATGTAATGAAACAAAAATGAGCACCTCTCCATGGACACCGGCTAGATTTATGAAGTGAGATGAGAGAGGGTTAGTTTGGTGTCAGGAAAAGCTTTGTGTATACACTCATTTGAGTGCAGAGTGGGAATTAGCCAAGACCCCCCAACACCTCTTTGTTGGATCAGCACAGCCTGGCCTAGAGAAACTTGGCGTTCACCCCATCTGGACTCAGAGTCAGGCTCCAGGCAGTAGCTGGGCCCTGACACATTCCCTGGTCATGTACTGTATCCAAGTTCCCTGCAGCATTATTTCTCACAGCCTTTATCCTTGAGGTAGAGGACTGTGAGAGAACAAAATACTGACTATTCAGACAAAAATTCTGGATAAAGAAAACTCCTGATGAGGACTGAAGCCCAAAGGCTGATTTTCAGATTGCCTTTAGGGGCGAGGATAGCTGATCTCAACAGTGTTCAAGCTCAGTTCAAATCCTTTAAGTCTTATTATTATATAAATTCTAAATGAACACATTTTTATGAACATTAGATAATAACTAATAAAAGCGGGTAATTTACATTCAGTTTCCTAGAGAAGTGTAGACATCGTCATTCTCTCTCACAAAACCAAACAGTAGCTTTCATCAGACGTTTAGCAACTAGAGATGAAGTCACCATATACAATTTTTTTATTTTCTTCACCCTTCCTCTGCTGCAGAAAGCATGCTTTGGCTTTACCTGGGTGAACTTCTGTATTTTCCTCTATAATCAGGTTACTTACTTGCTTTCTTAGTCTGCTGTAATCTGCCTTCAGTATCTTATTTAATTAAGTAAAATGTGATTCCTTAAGTGAAAACTGAAAATTCCTGTGCTGCCTTACTAGAATTTCAAGGTTTATTTCTAATTCCTTGATAAGTAATAAATAGGTATTTCAGGTTCAACACTTGCAGTATGTAAGGCAACAATAGTATCAGTGTATCCAGGGCAGTGCGCAGTGTCATTTTTAAGTAAGAAATTGTCAGGAAGTCTGTTGCACAGAATAACTGCAAACAGCATATGCAGGATTATTGTCAAAAAATTATACAGATAAAAATATTCAGTATATATATTATGAAATCTGTAAATATACAATAGGAGGGCTTCTTGACCAGTTATTTTAATAATACTTATGGATCACAGGAATAGAGTGACTACTGAACAAAAAAGTGTCAATGGTTTATGGACTGGTTCGGCCAAGTTCCATGACTAATGGGCTGAGGGACCAACAGCCTGGGAAAGGGAGAAAAAGAGAGAGGGTAGGGAAATGGGCCTAAAAACAAAGCAGTGACAATGATCTGAGGAGGAAAGCTAATTTACTAAATAAGATATTGGAATGCAAAGTAACACAATATAATACAATAATACTGGAATTGAAGCTAATAAATCAAATAAAATGAGAGAGTGCACCTGAAACTGAAGGCCTTACTCTAAAGTGAAGGCAAGGTGGCTAGGAAGCTCCCACTACACACGAGCAGCAAAAAGAGGAAGTCTCAGGACTTGCATGCACTTTTATCTTTCCTTGTGAGTGGAAAACAGGAATGCAAAGCCTTCTGTGGTATGTACTTCTCATCTGAGAACCTGGTAGCCAGAGTTTCGGCAATCCTCAGAACTGGAACATTAATTCTTTAACTCCCAGTGCCTTACATGATGTTATGATGTGGAATACTGATAACAAAAGTCATAAAACCATGACAAAAAGAGAAATCAGACAAACCTTAAGCTCATAGCCTGTATTTATATAGGGGTGCTATTGGTATTCTCTGGTATAGTACTTCTGGTCCTTTTGAATTAATTGCTGATGTAACCTAAAAGATATTTTTTGTGTGAAATTCTATTTTTACTTTATTTTGAATATCTATGTTAAAAAAAATTGAAAATTGCTGAAGCTATCAATTTCATAGAATGCAGTTTTCTTGTACTGATTTCAACTTCTGTTTTGATCAGGGAAAAAAAAAGTTAGCTTATCTTGTTAAATGTAGAACATGACATTGTCCAAAGGGCTGCTGGTTTAGTATTTCTATATGCCTTATGAGACCTTCAGCACTACATGTTTTTAGGTTGGAAAAATTAACACCTTTTGGATAGAATGAAACTCATACTATTATAGCAAAGCAGTCTACACAGCTTAGTTAAACATCCTGATAAAAAAATTGGATTATCTGAAATAGGATTCTTCCCCAGTGCCTTTGCTGCCAGCTGCTATTAATCTCCATTTAAAACTGCACGGGCAAAATATCAACTGGAACACTGAAACGTATTTGAGTTGTTGCCAATGCATCAACAGAAGACTGCTGAGAAGAACTGAGATGCTGCAGAAACAGACATATAAACAGAGATTGAAACATTTGGAGTTCAGTTCAGGGAGGGAACGATGATGGAAATGTGTCAGTCCTTAAGTACATAAAAGTTTGGTGCAGGCAAGAAGGAAGCAATCTATTATTCAACTGAAAAAGAAACAGAATTAGTTTATATAAAGAATTCATGTTGTACATTAGGTAAATAAATAAATAAATAAATAAAAATAAAACTGACAAGGAAGTGCTGAAATAGATTGCCAGAAATTGTGGAGTTTAAATATAGATCTTCAAAAATGGATTAGAACAATCAAAGAATGAGAAAGAACGCATGAAAACCTCCTTTTGGGCAGGAACATAAATTTAGATTAGCTTCTGAAGGTTTTTTAACCTATATTTTTTATAATCTTTTCTTTCAAAAAGCATATACTCCTAAACAAGTATAGGTAGGTCTTAAAAAGGATTTTCTAACCCCAAGGATGAAATAAACAATGGATACCTGGATAGGGATGAATGACCTGCCAAGTATTACCTTTTTCTTGACATCCTTGTGATTTATGTAGATATGGCAGCATTTAAAACATCATTTTATGCCCAGGACTTCTGAAAGTTATTAGATCTGAGACATTTGAGCGTTACTCTAATATGGACTAGGGTATGTTACTGATAATGATTAAGTTTCTAACTGTTATGTTCAAGAGTTGGATAGCAACACTGAATGACACTGAAATAATCAAATTTTCACTACTGATTCCTGTAGAAACTGTCAGATGTATAATACATAAAGATATTTTGGGACATTTTTTTTTTTTCTCCAATAGGCAATCCTTTTCACCTCTAAAAAAGAAATTGAGCTTTGAATAATTTAAAAATATTGAAGTGATGGAATCTATGTGCTGCAGAATTTCACTATCCTAATACGAGAAACCCTAACCTGGTAACTGTGGAATTTTGTCTAAATACAGAAAGAAAGATCAGGGCCTTAGAGACCGATGGAAATGCTCAGGGTGATCTATATGACATATATCATGTCAGAGCCAGAACACAACTCACACTGCTTCCTGACCTGACACACTTGGCAACTGCCAGCTCTCAGATCCCTGGGTAGCATGTTTTATAGGACTGAGGCTCATTTATAAGGCATCAACTGTAAGAAGATAGTTCATTAGAAAAGTTAGGACATACATTGTATTTTGCAGTGGCTATATTGCTCTACTTCCACACATGCCTCTCTTGGGTGGTAGCTGCTGGGGATTACTTTTGAGGTTGAGAAGAAAAAACTTGATTATCTGGAAAATGAAAGCCTGTTTGTGAAACTTTTTAGTGTTAACTACTATCTTACTATATTCTATTTGAGATTTCTTTCTATTTCTTTCTATTTCCAAACAAGAAGAAAGGTGGAAAGGACTTCAGAGAAGGAAAATGTCCTTCAAAATAAAATTTAAACATTAGTTAACAACTAAATATCCCACCATCAGGCAGAAATTCCAGTGACACCGTGATGGTACACGTAGGCCAGATAAGACAAACAAACATCCTCGCGATGCCCTTCAGTGTGTAAAGGCAACTTTAGCTCTTTTCAGGTTTACTTTGTTCCTTGCTTTAAAACTGTTTTTGCATTAGAAAGACTTAAGAAGTGTTCAGAGCTGAGGCAGCCTGCAGACAAGAGACACTTCATGTTATCAGTGTTTCTATAGAGTTGAATGTTTTTGTTTGCGGCATTTCCTGCTCAAAAGTGTATGTAATGCATTTTAGAAGTAGTGTGTTTTGTAATAAACACTGTAAAACACCACTGTGATAGGATATCCTTAGTATGATGAGGACATCCTTTGCTGTTGTTTCTGATCACGTTTAAGAGAGGACGTTTTGTAAGAGGAGTTAATATGACACATGTAACCACAATTTCCATTATCACTTAATGACCAACAAGACCTTTCTGACAGTTGAAAGAATAACATTACAGATGTTATAAATGTCATGCTTGCTCAGATTTCACCTCTTACTGTGAGTGCCAACCACAAAAAGAAAGGATTCTTCAAATTGGATTCCAATTATTCTGACATGAAAAGGCATCTTAAAATCACCCAAGAATTTCATCAGAATTAGAATAGTAAACATATGAATAACAGAAACAATATTTTATATCAGTAGTTTATGAAATTTATTGCAGTGACATTGCCAGTCACAAAATTTCAGAAATGTTTTGGTAAACAAATAAGATTGTTTGGATTTGAGATCTGATTCTAGAGGCATGTGCCAAGCATTCAAACCAGTTCTATTTTTCTAATCATTAATTACAGATTTCTTAGTTTGGTTAGCTAAATGGCTTTGCTTGTAAATCCCATCTTTCACTCACACTCCAGAAAAAGAGGCAAATAGTAGGTAAAAGAATGGGGGTTGGACTCGATCTCTTGAGGTCCCTTCCAACCCCTATGATTCTATGATTCTATGAACTAAGTAAAAGATCTTAGTCATTTGATGACAGAACCAGGAGTTGCTAGCTAGTTCTTTTCAGACAAGAAAGGCACAAACTTTTCCAAGACAGATAATCATTGGTAGATATAATAATGGAAAAGGTGTTAAGAAGTTATAAAACAACATTTTGATGCTGATAATCCTGAGACATTAGAGTATCAGATGAAATTCTGGTCAAGACATAGCATACTGCACAATTCCTGTCCCTGATAAGGTTTGGCAGCTCACAGTACCAATCAGTCAGACCCTAACAGCAGTCAAGCTGTTGAGTTTGGTATAAAGAAATATCTTTAGCTTCAAGTATTTCTTAAGATTTTTAATGTGTATAACTTTTTTTTTTTTTTTTCCCCTGTTAAAGAGGCAATTTGATCTAGTGAAATTGAATAAAATTCACTGTTTTCATCTACCCATGTATCCATCTGTTGTTTTATTTGGAAAAAAAGAATAAAAACATGTGCTATATGTAAAAAAAGAGACCCATCTATACTTAATTTCTTGCTCTATTCTAAATACATTTTATGATTTCAACCAGATTTCCTGGATGAAGATCCAGAGAGAGTTTTAGATGACATTTCTGAACATTCAGTGGCTGAGGGTCTCCAGTTTTGCTGTGAGGACTACTCTCTCTGGCCTGTGGTCATACTCCCCCAGATGTTAGAATGCCACATTGGTCTCAAAATATTCTGCCTCGGAAAATGCTATTTGGGACACTAAAGCAAATCCATGGATGAGATACCTAAGCTTGCTGAGAAAGCCAGCACTCAAGGCCTTTGCAGCACAGAGGTCATAGGTGGAAAGCAAGATAGTATGGTTTATTTTTACCCCGGCTAGTTGGTCATGTTTTTCAGTAGGTACAGTTATCATAAGGAATGGTCAGATCAAGATGCACCACCTTCTGAATCTTTGTTGGAGATGAACTGTTAACATAGCATCAGTACTTTCTTTTACATGATCTTACATATACTAAAGTACTCTCTATACAACAATAGATGTATGTACAAAAGTTGGAGGTCTAACAGAGAAGAGAAAGGAAAGCAAAATGTGACAAACTGTTGCACCTAAAGTATTTGTCATTAACAAAATAATCCAAAATAATTTGTTACACAGTGAGTAATACATTCTGTGTCTGTGTAATGGTAGGATGTGGGACAGAACTTGTGCTTCTTAATAGGATTTGCAAAGAGACTCATTTGGCTTGCTATCACAAACTTTTCTATCATATCAAATTAAGTCAGCAAACCAGCATGCTCTGCTGTTAAACCTGCCCTTCAATGCAGACACCAATACCTCTCTACGTTGCTCAAAGCATCTCTCATTCTGTAATTTAGAAAATGATCCCTGGGAATGTTTTATATCTGAGGACTCAGTTCAGACAGGCTTTTGTCTAATAACAATGTTGCCATATAAAGCATGATACTAGAAATGTCATCATACATTAGTAAAGGGTCAGCACAGAATAAAGCTATTGTTGTCATTGCTAATCAAACTCAAAAGTGGAACCAGAGTAACACCAAAAATATTGTCAAATTTTTTTCATTAAATGATTTGCTTTGATTCTGCTTATGTCCCTATCATATTCTCTCTCCACTGCTGCTGACAAGAATACAAATACAGATTGTGCATCCCAAGAGAACAAATTTAGAAACCTCTACTAAAAGAGAATTGAGTAAACATCCTCATTTGAGCAAGGCAGCATCATAATGAGGTACAGTCAGGAAAAGTAATTTTACTGTTACACAAAGATGTCAAAATATAATAAGATATGGTAATACAAAGCTAAGATGAACAATATAAACTCTGCTTGTAATGACCTCATATAATAGCCATACCTTTGAATTGCATCGTAATAATTTAAAATTACATTCATCCTCCACACCATAGCATCACAAAAGCTTCAGAATAATATTGTTGTTTTCAAATATAGAAAAATGTTTGTGATTGGTTTAATTATGTAAGTAAGAAAAGAACAGACCTAATAGTTACTGAAGTGTTAAGATGAACTTTTTCATTTCTAAGCATTACATTTGACTACTAATAACTATTGGATTTACTTTTAATTTTTTTTCCTCCCATACAGATCCACAAATAAGATAATTATATAGGAAAACTGAATGCATTATAATTGAAAAAAAAAAATAATGAAAAAGCACAATTTACGAACTATTTACACAGAAGTATTTGGCACTCCCAGTGTTTCTAAATGATTTTAAAAGAACAGTTGCATAAACTGTTATTTCTCATGAAATGCATGGAAGAGGCAGAAAGTTACAATTTCATCTGGGATACATTATTTTCTTTTCTACATAGCAAAGAAGTAAAATTGTTCTTCAACTATAAGTCAGACCCTGACATGCCCTGCAGGGCCTAGACTAATGCCTTAGCAATGCATTTACATGCTGTGCCTGCATGCAATACTACAAGTATCAAGTTACAGATAGAAGTTCCAACGAGACAGTTGGCCAGGGAAGTGACATTTGTCTTTTGATACTGAAGGTGTAATTCCTCTAATCTCACTTGTCTAATTGATCTCTTTCAAGCTTGTTCTATAAATATAAGAGAAAGGATCTAGGAGAAGATAATTTAACAGATATTTGAAACAGATGAGATGAATAATCTTTTAAAGTTTCTGAGTGCTATTGGAAAGTTTAGGTGAATAATGCCTATGACAAATATATTATTCATTAGATTTTCCAGATTAAGTATATAGTTACATATGGTACTTACAATTCTGGTGAAATTTATCTTTTCATGTAGCAATCTAAAGATATCACAGAATCACAGAATTATAGGGGTTAGGAAGGAACCTCTGGAGATCTGCTAAAGCAGGTTCCCTACAGTAAGTTACTCAGGAAAATATCCAGGTGGATTTTGAATGTCTTCAGAGAAGGCAATTTCACAACCCCTCTGCAAAGCTTGTTTCAGTGCTCCGTCACCTTCAAAGTAAATAAGTTCTTCCTCATATTTATATCGAACTTCCTATATTCCAGTTTTTGCCCATTGCCATTGTTCAGTCACTGGGCACCACCAAAAAGAGCCCAGGCTCATTCACTTCACTCCCACTTATTAGATATTTATAAGCATTGATGAGTTCCTTCTCAATTTTTTTTTTTCCTCCAGGCTGAACATTCAGGGGTGTTTCTGTCCTTCCTGATAAGGAAGATACATCATCTTTGTGGCCCTTTGTTGGACTGTTCCTCATGAACTGAAGAGCCCTGAGATGGACACAATACTCCAGATTGTCCTCACCAGGATAGAGTAGAGAGGGAGGAGAACTTTCCTCAACCTGCTGGCCATGAATCTTTTTAATGTGCCCCAGGATAGCATTGGCCTATCTGGCCACTGGTTCACACTACAAACTCATGCTCAACCTGATGTCCACCAGGACATCTAGGTCCTTCTCAGCAGAGCTCCTTTCCAGCAGCAAAAGCTCTAATCCAGGTACATTCGACCCGCAGACCACTGGCTGCATGTAGCCTGGCACAGCTCACACTGTGGCCACTCCTGCCCTGTACCATCATGGTGGCAGCTTTTCCCACCAAATTAAGCAGCCTCACTCAGGCACACAGCCCTTACTCAACACCAACTGAACACTGGTGTACTTTTTACTCCCTCTGGCCTGGAACAAGGACATGTGGTGCTGTGCAGTTCTAACACAAGTTAAGACAAGTGAGTTTATACATTTTGTTACACTGGTTAAACACAGTCCCATGAACAACAAAAAATACGCAGACACGCTTTCCATTGTGATAAAGGAATTTGAGAATGTTTCCAGATTGCCAAAAATTGTTTAATTCTGGTAGACTTGCAACTCCATTTTCAGTCAACTTAAATAGATGACCTGCAAATTTTCTAATTCGATATATAGAGCTGTAATCAGATATTCAAGTAAATCTGACCATATCTCTCAATTGGACTTTTAGAAACCCTATCTTAGCAGAGAGAAATATCTCCCCAGTTTGCAGTCATGCCTTATATGTCATTGCTTTTTGGCAGTACATACATTTGTAAACAACTATTCTTAAGAACAGACAAAATACAATTTCATCCAAAACTTGATGAACACTTTGAGTACTCACTGAGAATTAAAACCACTGCCACTGGATTTGACTAATCATAGAAACACAGAATAGCTGGGTTGGAAGGGACCTGAAGGATCATCAAGTTGCAACTCCCTTGCCACAGGCATGGTTGCCAATCACTACATCAACTACTAGATGAGATTGTCCAGGTTCCTGTCCAAACTGGCCTTAAACATCTCCAGGGATGGGGCACTGCCCCATAACTGATGCATTAGTTTCAGAAAAAACAAGCTTAAATATCCTAGATTTATTGTTTTGTTGCTTTCTTTTGTGTTTTAATTAAAAATATTAACAATTAAAATTAAAATATTTTAATTACATTAACTATATTATGTTTTATGAAGGCTGCACCAAAAGTAATGTCTGTTTTATATTGTTGGCCCATGGCATAAGAGGTCAATATTGGTGGTATGGCAGTAGATGTTGAACCTTTCCACCAATTTTCCATTTGATTTTGTTGCTGTGTGACAGATGGCAGCAGAGGGTCAATCTGACAAGTTGGCATTTTACATGGAAGTGTATATGAGGCAAAGGGGTATCACTGAATTCATCCATGCTGAGAATACGGCACCCACCCTTTCAACCAAGAGGAATTCTTCCTGTCCCTAAACATTCTCTTTTCACCAGGGTCTGGGATTCTCAAGGGACTGTCCTATCTCTAAAGACTGTAGTAAAGAAGACGTTCAATAACTCCACCTTCTGCGTCCTCTGTTAGCACTCACCTCATTCAGCAGCATGCTCACATTTTCTCCAGTCTTCCTTTTATTACTAACATACTTAAAGTAGCATTTATTGATGTCCTTGACCTCCCTCACCAGACTTAGCTCCAAGAAGGCCTTAGCTTTCCTTGTCATATTATGTATTTGTTTAGCAGTATGCTAAAATTTATGCTAAAAATTTATATTTCTATTTTTATTTTATCCAGAAAGATACTGTGAGAAACAGAATCTAAAGCTTTGTTGAAAGACAAAATAATTACATCAACTGGATTTCCTTGGTCTACTCAATAGGTAAACTTATTATAAAAGGAAAAATAAGTTCATTAAGCAGAACTTTCCTCTTGCAAACCTGTGTTGGCTGTGACCTATGACTTTGCTGTCATTTAAATTTTTTTTTTCAATAACCCTGAGAATTAACTTATCTGTAATTTTACCACACACTGAATTGAGAATGACAAACCTGTAATTTTCTGTCTTTCTGAAAACTGGAATGGTATTTGCCAGCTTCCAGTCAAACGGTATCTCTCCTGATTCCCAAGACTGTTGAAAAAGGTGCTAAAAATAATAGTTTTCATGACAGACATCTGTTGCACTCTACTTCTTAGCACAATTAATGCAGAGAATGACCTGCTGACCCTCTGAACCAGATTATCTAGTCTTTCCAGCCTGGTTATTTACCCGTATAAATCATATTAAATACAAATCTGAAGTGCGCAAGAGGAAATCACATGTGAAAAATAAGACTTTCTTTTCTAAATTAGAAAAAATATAACAATATCTGGAATAACATCTAAAATAATTGTAAATTCTCAGCTATACTTTTGCTTTTTTCTTCTAAATGTGAATATGAATATTAATTACAGATTAAGTTTCGTACTAAATGTTTTTTTACAGATGTAAGTTAAGAAATAACTTATGGAAAATGAATGCACAGCATGCTTTATTGTCAATTGCATGGCTCTAATTCAAAGTTAATAGGTCAAGAAGAGAGAACCTTAAATTTTGGAAACAATTTGTTGTAATTATTTTTTGCAAGTGAATTCAAAGCTCATAACCATACTACTCAGTTGTAGAGATGCATCTCAAGAAGAAGCAACGTACATTCTTGTTTTGCCCAGTCAATATTCTTCAGCTGTGACTAGAAAGATTTGCCTTTGGGAAGTTCAGTCTCTGTGCCTATTTTTCTTAGGGTCACTGCTTAATCTTACACAAGAATGTCAGTTACTGTCAGTTTTCTTGGTGTTTGTTTGTAATACAGACATCTGTCTACTAGGAACTGGGCAAACTGCCAATTTATTACATCGAAGCTGTGAAATAGATATCATATGGCCACAGTTTTCAATAACCAGGATAACGGGATACTGAGATTTCCGATTACACCCTAGGACCACTTGTACAATTCTGCATTTACACTTCTAGCACATCAAACATAGGTCAGTCTACAGTGGAACAACTATCTACATTATAAGCTCTATCTAAACTAGACCAAAACTGACTGCTTAGACAACAGTTATCACAGCTGAAACAATGCTTACATATGCCGAGAAAATACCAAACATGTCCCGAGACATGTTTTTATTAGAAATGAGAAAATATCCTATTTATTAGGATATCATGATGATGAATGGAAGACCAAAAACGGCCCAGGCTTTTATCTGGACTTCTCAGAAGTTAGACTTTTCCTAGATTTTTATCTATGATTTGCTGAAGTTCACAGGGCACAGAGAACTGAATAATCCCAATGACAATCAAATAGCCTGAGCAAAAACCTTGCACCTAAAGAGTTTCATATTTTAAGAACCTGCTACCAGCCCTGCAGCAATTGGATATGATTCCTAAATGTCATGCATAAATGTTTGTTTTCCAATGCAGTAATCAGCTGAAAAGAACATTCACTTCAACAAGTGATAAGTAATACAAATTAAATGCAAATTCTGCTTTAAATTTTTAATTAAGAGTACTACAAATTAAGCCAGCAATTTGATTTGGAATTCCATCAGTGAAGAGAAGCATATAGAAAAAAATACAGTTTTAGTTCTCTTTACTAGGTGTGCACATATCTGACACCTGTCAAGAAGAAGCAAAATCAGTGACCACAAATAAATTGAAAGTTCTGCTGAGATGGACTGCAATAACTCATTCTCTGCCTATCTTAAAAGCTGCAGGACAAGCAACAGTGAGTAGCAGGTAAGTGGAAAGGGTCAGTTCTGAAACTTTGCACTACTTTTCAGTAAGATATGGCTTTGAGAAAGCTTTCTCTGGTATGCTTTTACCTAGAATAAACAAGTGGACATTTTACCCTATTGTTATAGGCAAATAATACTGTAATCTTGGTCTTACCTTCCTGAGGTCTGAGTCATAGAGTATTTCTAACTGTCTTGGCTCAAAGGATAGTGTCCTTGAATTTGGCAAGTTTTCCTTGCCTACCTGTAGGAAAAATAAAAACAAACAAACAAACAAAAAAAGGAAAATCAACAAAACCACTACAGAACAAACAACATAGCGAACACAGGAATTAAATGAGTAACACTGTACTGCCACAGAAAGCACAGCTCAACAGAGTAGCAAACTCCCACAATAAGGAAGCATGGACTAGCTGAAATACAATAGCCGTAGGTACAGGAACAAAGAAGAGACGCTGCTCAACTCCAGAAAGCCTCAGGTATATAGGAACCTATAACAAGATACCCTTACCTCCACTGCCGACCCTTAAATAAGATCTGGGAAAGGTTAGATCCTGGCTCCATCTCTTCTGGTCACTCAGGTGTATTACTTGCAACTGAGCTCCCCTGCGTTGGCACTGCTTTCCTACCAGGTGCTCAATCACTTGTTCAATCTGTGAGTTAGCGTTTCTGCTATAAATTAGCTATTTTTTATCATTGGATATAGGCATGAAACTGAGGTATATTCAGGATGAAAATGGGTGTGGGTTTTATGTTGGATAAGGTTCAGTAAAATATACTACAATGACTGCATCTTGTCTACAGTGATTCCTCTTGAGGCTCCCAATACTGTCCATAAAGAATAATAGATACCCTAGCAAGCAGGGCATTATTGAACTCCTACACCAGTTCACAGCCAGCTCACTACATATAGCTATGGATTTAAGGCAAGTGTTAATACTTAGCATCACCAAAATTGCATTGATGAGACGCAATAAAGGCCAAGATTTAGACCTTCATAGAATCATAGAATGGTTTGGGTTGGAAGGGACCCCAAGGATCAGCAAGCTCCAACCTCTGTGCCACGGGCAGGGACATCAGCCTCCAGATCTGATACTAGATCAGGTTCCGCAGGGCCCCATCTAACCTGGTCTTGAACACCTCCTGAGATAGAGCACCCACAACTTATCTGGGCAGTCTGTTCCAGCAACCCACCGCTCTTTCTATAGGGAACTTCCCCCTGACATCCAATGTAACCCATCTAACCTTGAGCTTAAAACTGTCTACCCTTGTAAAAAGTTGATTCCCCTCATGTTTATAATCCCCTTTGAAAAGATGGAAGGCTGCAGTGAGGTATCCTCGCAGCCTTCTCTTCTCTAGACTGAACAAGCCCAGCTCCCTCAGCCTGTCTTTGTAGGGGAGGTGCTCCAGCCCTCTGATCATCTTTGTGGCCCTCCTCTGGACCACGTATAGCTTGATATATGCTGCTAAACAGTCTCCTACAAGAAAGCCCATAATGTTTTGTAGTCTATTACAGTTATTACTAGTTAAATCACTCAGTAATGAAGCACTACTGCATTACTGCTCTTGCATTAGTTTGAATTTTGTACAGCTAGTATATTGTTCTTTTATCCATGTCTTTTAGCAGCAATGAGGGAATTTTGCAGGTTATGTAATACACAAATTACTTACACAGATGTGGAGGGAATATTGCTCCATTAGCTAACCCAACCTAAATAAGTAATTAATGTCGTGTTTTCATTACTATTCCTCTACATCCATGCTATTTAAATGAAGAAAATCTAACTTTTCATACTGATGCCCTAAATATACTATGGAAATATTGTGAAAATATCAGTTTAGAAACAATATCTGATCTGCAGTAGCATTTTATCACATCTACTGAAAGCAGTAGTGAAAAATTACATTCCAGTGAAGTCTCAAGCTAGTGGTTATCTCACTGTGTGCTTCTCCGAATAAAACAAGATTACAACACCTGCCAGGGACAGAAGTTTTCATCTGTCACAACAGTCGATGAGTATCCCACAATACAATATACTGTGTTAAAATAAGCCCAAAGGCGAATATACTAAGAATTTACACATTTTTAGTTAAATTACTTGTTGTACCATCTGGATTTCAGCTGCTGAAGTTCTCTGTTTTTTTTTTTCAAAATCAGAAGGGCGTTCTCCACCTGCTGGCACCTGAGCAACTAAAGCAGAACTAAGATTCTATCTTTAAGTATTTTAGAATATTCCTCAAAAAGTATTTCTGATTGATGAATTTGAAGCAGTATCTTTT
>VXAB01011180.1:221283-231810 GCA_013399175.1 Odontophorus gujanensis
TCACCAGTGCCAAGTACAGGGGGAGGATTACTTCCCTAGTCCTTCTCAACACACCATTTCTGACACAGGTCAGGATGCCGTTGACCTTCTTGCCCGCTTGGGCACGCTGCTGGCTCCTGTTCAGCCAACTGTCCATCAGCACAGCAAGGTCCCTTTTCATCAGACGGCTTTCCAGTCACTCCTCCCCAAGCATGTAGGGTTGACTGGGGTTGTTGTGACCAAAATGAAGTACTCTACAATTGGTCCTATTGAAACATACAACCTTGGACCATTGATCCAGTCAATCCAGGTCCCCCTGTCATGCCCTTCTTCCCTTCAGCCGATCAATACTCCCTCCCAATTTGATGCCGTCTGCAAAGTTACTGAGGATGCACTCGATCCCTCCATCAAGATAATTGACAAAGATGTTAAATCGAAGTGGCCCCAGTACTGAACCCTGAGGGACACCACTTGTGACTGTCTGCCAACTGGATTTAGCTCCACTGACTACAACTCTTCGGGCCCAGCCCGGCCTTCCAGCCATTGTTTCACCCAGGAGAGGATATACACGTCCAAACCATGGGCAGCCAGCTTTTCTATGAGGATGTTGTGGGGGACAGTGTCAAAAGCTTTACTGAAGTCCAGGAGCTTTGACAGCCTTACCCTAATCCACTAAGCGGGTCACCTTCTCATAAAATGAAATCAGGTTTGTCAGACAGGATCCCATGATGACTAGGCCTGATCCCATGGTTGACCTTTGATTGATCCATGATGGCTCCTGATATTAACTGTTCCATAACCATCCCTGGCACCAAGGTGAGTCTGATAGGTCTATAGCTACCAGGATCATCTTTCTGGTCCTTTTTGAAGATGGGCGCCACATTTGCCAATCTCTAGTCCACTGGAATGTCCCCGGTTAGCCAGGACTGTTGAAAGATGATGGAGAGTGGCTTGGCAACCACATCCAACAACTCCCTCAGCACTCTAGGGCGCAGTCCATCTGGTCGCTTGTACTTGTGAGCTTCCAGCTCTTGGTGTAGCTCCAAAACCATCTCATCATGGATTAAACAGGGCTAATTCTGTTCTCCATCCCTATCTTCCAGCACGAGGGGCAACTAGTCTTACTACTAAAGACTGAGGCAAAGAAGGCACGAACTATCTCTGCCTTGTCCTGATCCTTGGTCATCACGTTCCCCTCCACATCCAGCAAGGGATAGAGATTCTCCTTTGCCCTCCTCTTACTGTTGATACATTTATAGAAATATTATTATCTTTAACCTTTAATCTTTTGTGGACTGGAATAATATCTATCCCTTTTGAATCAGAACTGTGATTTTTATTTCTGTAGCTGTGCATTCTTGCCTAATTTTAGTATTCTTTATTTGTTACCACCAAACAGCAAATTGAAGAAGCATGTGAAATTGCATAGTACTAGACCTAGGACAGAACCCTGGAAATCTCTGCTTCATACAGCTTTTATTCTGGCAGAGAAATATTAATATTGTTTTTATTTCATATCATTATTTTCATCTCAATTGTGCCTCCCAAGGCTGCTTATAAGAACGTCTGTCAAAGCCTTACCTAGTCACATTATGCATAACCTCCTCTTAATTCTCTACTCAAAGATTTTGCTACTCTCTCCTGGAGAGAAATTATTTTTATTAACAAAATACATTAATGACAAATCCATTTCAATTGTCCATCACTTCCTTATTTACTTATGTCTGCCACTAATGACTTCCTACAGTTTCTAATTGCATTAGAGCTATGTTTTGAAAGCTAGCGCACAGTAACAGTAAATATACTACCGTTCTTCTTATTTCCTATGGTAACTTTGACAGTTTGCTAAATACAAGACTAGCCATTTCCTTTTTCCTTTTTTACTAATGTACTTGAAATTCTTCTTGTGTCCTTTGGTAATTATGACTTTTCTTTCCTCTGTGGTTTTCATTTTGTCCCAAAATTTTCATGCTATATTTTCATGTTCATCCTTATTAGCCTGGCCTAATTTCAACTTCCTTTCTGCTCATTTCTTTCTAAAATCCATGAAGTGTTTTTCATTTAGACAAGTAGGTCTTTTACTCTATTTTCTGTTTTTCCTCTTCAGGGGAATAGTTTGTTCCTGAGCCTTTTAAGTGTTTCTTTAAAGAACTGCCAGATTTTTTAAATGTCTTTTCACTCAGACTTACATCTTAGCATATAAAGTCCACCAATTCTCTAAGGCTATTGAAGAATTATTTCCTGAAATCCATTGTTTTCACTTCACACTTCTATCTTAAAAAATCTCACTGCGTTATGATTCTTTTTGTCTCAACATTCTTCAATATCTCCCTTTGATAGAGAAAGAAAGCCCAGAAGATATTTCTCTGATTGTTTTCTCCACTAATAGTGGCCATCAATACTCTCCACAACTTATTTGGCATCTGACACTACACTGTAAGAGAGAACAAGCAATATATATTTATTGATACAAAAAACTGATTTAACAGAGCTTAGATGAAAATAAGACAGCAAATTAACAAGATTTGAGAAGACTGGATACTCTTCTTATTTACTGCATATAAGGTAGGGTAAGCACACTCATACAATGGACCTTCATGGTCAGTCATGAGGTTCAAATCTCATGTAAAGAGCCTAGGTACAGCTGAATCCTACCCAGTCTGTTTTAAGTGATTAAAAAAAAAAAAAAAAAAAATTTTAAGGGCAAAGGGNGTAAGAGAGAACAAGCAATATATATTTATTGATACAAAAAACTGATTTAACAGAGCTTAGATGAAAATAAGACAGCAAATTAACAAGATTTGAGAAGACTGGATACTCTTCTTATTTACTGCATATAAGGTAGGGTAAGCACACTCATACAATGGACCTTCATGGTCAGTCATGAGGTTCAAATCTCACGTAAAGAGCCTAGGGACAGCTGAATCCTACCCAGTCTGTTTTAAGTGATTAAAAAAAAAAAAAAAAGAAATATTTGAAGGCAGAAGGGTGGGAGCAGGATATTGAAAAATGGGTCATTTCTTAGTTATTCTTAGATTTTGATTTAGTCTTTTTATTTTCTGCCTCAGTCCTTTCTGTCTGTTTTTCAGTTATCTAAGCATTTGATGAACTAGCAAAGCATCTCCTTGTCAGATATAGTACTGTCAACTAGGAAGATTTATTTACATTTCATGACTTGTCAGTGCATGTTCATTTTCATCTCCTGAAGATTTTCTATACTTTTTAACCAGATAGTATAATGCATTCAGCTTCACTTCTGGAGATTTCAATACAAATACAAAATTGTTGTCATTTATGGAAGATTTTTATCTAAACTTGACTGTTCAGCATTTCTGTTCTCTAAGTAGAGCTTTTGCTCCAGTAATTTCAGTGTTCTGAATTTTGTCAAGAACTGTCATAAGAACAAATATAATAAAAAATAGCAGTGCACAGAAAAGTCTGTGTTTCAGTGGATGGAACTAAAGCCAACATTGTTTTCCAAACTGAAAAGCAAACCATTAAGTTACCTCATATGTATCTTCTCCTAGGCGATGCACAGTTATTTCTAGAGAAGCACTGAATTCCTGCTCCTTGTAAATCATTAGCTAAAATGATCGGCTTTATTTGAGTGTTCTGCAGGACAATGACCTCAAATTTTTGTTGTTTTATCTTACTTTTCAAAAACACAGAGAAAAATTATTGAGTTCAATGGGTATATTCATTAGCTGAATTTTAATACAAAAAATAAATAAAATAAAAATAAATAAATAATAAAAAACACAAACACCAAAAACAAACGTACAGCTTGGTAGAAAACACTGTAGAAAGAATTCATATGATATTTATTCATCAGAAGAGATAATATAGAGCTTTTAATGGTTTTTTTAGGACAATGAGACTGATTGACAAAGATGCATACTAGTTATGAAAATAAAAATGTGCAAGCTTTTTCTGAAATATACTTTTTTTTTGTCAGATCATAACATTATATAAACAATAATTCTTAAGATTTGACAGAAAAGTGGATGAACATTTGAAAACCTCATTAAAGGCCTAATTTGTAGCCCAGTCTCAGAAGAAGTAATTAATTAATTTGATATCAGTGATGGTGGTATCAGACCCTGACAAACTACACTGAGAGAAAGGCCTGAAAAAAGATTTAAGTAAAAAATTTAAGTTTAAATCTAAGATTATGTACCAACAAGTCCTAGTGGTATGCAGATGCAGTAATTCCTTACTACTAAACAAAAGATCTCTAAGATCAGTTTAAGCACACAAACATACAATGTCTAAAGTCTCCTTGGCCTCTGGGTGACAGATGGAAGATATATGTCTTTAAGCATCCATATCCTGAGAAAGAAATTATTGGTAGTCTAGGAGAGAGAGGTCCAAATCACATATCTAGAAAGTCTCAGTATCTCAATTTTGAACATGACAATGAGTTTAACAGAATTTTTTTCAGTCATAACGCTTTAAAGACATGGAATATTATGGGAAATTAGTTTGCTCTGCTAGAAGGGAAACAGTGGTGATTGCTTAACCTACCTTTTCCAGTAATAGCCTCATATTTGTGGCAGCTGATTAAGAAGTGGATCACCCATTCTTGATCTCTTACTATGTTTGTTAGGGTTTAAATGTATCTTTTATTTCTTAAGATTTAAGGGAAAATATGAGAAGAAATGGGCTCTCTCTATCATATCTAATGTGAGAAAGTACGTGGTCTGTTTTCTTCCTCTGGGACCACTCAGGAGTTTTGTAAGTCAAGCATAGCATAAAAACACAGGGTGAATTTGAGAACTAGGAAACGTTTCTCAGAGACTTCTGAAGCCTATTGTGACAGAAATTTTTACAGACCAAAAGTTACAAGTTACTACATCTGTGATAAAATGCAATGGCCTTGCTTTGGTTTTAGATGTTTACTAGAGATGCTGTATACCTCTTACATATTAACATTATTCTCTACATTAAAAATGTATATATATCCAGAGAAAGTTCAGCAGTCTGTAAGAAGTGAAGGTTATCCCAGCTTTTTTATGGCTGGGTGTGTTTTGTGGGTTCAGACTGGGAGGCTATGGCATTTGAAACTGCTCAGCATGAGAACGAAATTAGCAACAAATTTTCAGACAGTTTTTTGAATGAGACAGTTGCCAGGAATTTATAACAAGAATGGTAGAATCATCTGCTTTTTTCTGTCTTGAAAGTCACCTTTCCGTTTCTTGAAGGTTGAAGGAGCCAGTCTCTGCATCCTGAAAGATCAGAGTTAGGAGCGTAAACAGAGACAGATACGATATATATCTCTGTACTTAATTTATCTTACGATACAGGCACTTCACAGTTGGTATTCAGGATTCTTATAGCACTGGTTGGAAACACTCTATGCCTATAGATATGACAGAAGCTCTATTGAGGCCATGGTTTCCATTTAATAGCAACAGCAAACACCAGGAATTGAAAGTTCTTAATGAGTTTGACTCAGTGATTTCATTAAGAAGCAGAATCTGAGAGGACTATTATTATCTGTAATTGAATCCTAAAGGCAATTTCTATTTATTCAGTGTTTTGTGAGTTTTTATAGATCAGGCTTGTTGTCATCTATTTCTTTTTGTGAAGCAAAAGGAAGAGCAACTTTTTGTATTTCTGGTCAGTGTGCTCTTCATGTACACCCAATATCTTGCAATGAACTTCTGTTATTTGTGTTACAATAGACAAAAAAAAAATAAAAAAAAAGAAAAGAACAATATCTTAAATGTGACACAACAATTTGGGAATATAAAATATAGAACCCGGGAGAAAAGGTGTATGAATTGCATTCAGAAACTAAAATGTGAAATGCATATTGATTGTTTTGTTATGACTACAGAATGCAAAATGAAAAAGCAATGGAAGGAGAATTATATTGCATGGGTCTTTCTTTTATGGCATCAGTGAATTTATGTCATCAGCCCTGTAATGGCAGACAATAAAATCTAATACTAAGGTCTATCTCCACTGTTAAGGAGAAGGTTTGGCTTCTCAACTTGATTGCTGAAACTTTCCCTGAATTCCTCCAAAAGGTGTCATTACAGTGTTTGTTAAAATTACCTGAAGACATCAAGATGTCGTTTTCAGAAACAATGAGCAAACAAAAAACTTATCAAAAATCAGTACAAAAACAAAAACAACAACAAACAAACAAACAAAAAAAAAACCAACAACATGGACACTGACAATGCTAGAGCCAGAGTTTCACTAGTGACTTTTCAAAAATACCTCTGTAATTTTAGTTTATGGTCCTTCTTTATCTCACACTGTCCCATGAAAAACATTGCCTCAGGTAAATTATTTGCCATTTACTTCCTTGTATTTTTTCAGTGTAATATAATAGTGAAGATAAACTCTGATTTTAGACTTCAAGAAAAATAATTCTGCCCTTACCATTCTTTGAAATATTCAAATCTGCTTGATTGCCTCTATTTATTAAGCTTTGCAATTCCTTTATCTTCTCTTCCTAGAACAGTTTCTTCAATGGGGACAATCACCTATACTAATTTTAAGTTTAAATTGTATCTGTGTGACGTGAGATATGGGACAAGAACAAAATTTTCCCATACTTTTTTTTAGTGGACCTCTGATTACCTGCAGACAAATTATTCAAAGCACTCACACATTTCTTGACATTATTCTATATATTGTAAAATCATAATGCACTTAAAGTGTGGTTAATTTTTACAAGAAAATATGGTTTTGATTCTGAATACCACTCTTTTAATGTAAAAAGTGAGAAACTGATTTATCCCAAATAATTGAAATGATTATGAATTTAACCGAGTAAAGTTTGTATTTGTAAACAGTGGCAGTTTTATACATTTACAGACTGCTATATCTAAGACAAGAACTAAAATCTGTTATATTATGGAATTCTTGATCTCATATAGTTTTTTAATTTCTAAAATACTGAACCCTTTAAAAAAGAACAAGAAAATCTACAGTATTTAACAGAACTGTGATGCTGCATAAAGATCCAGGGTATCATCTTAATGGAAATATTTCATAATGCTGAAAACATATCTATTATGTACTTGAAATACAACTTATTCCCCATAAAAAGAGTTCATTTGACCCAAGCTAAAATGAACAGAGGGTATGTATGAGGAGATTTTTTTGCCTCCACTTTAGTTGCAAAAATATGTTTTGTATGAGTTGCTTTAAGAGGGATTTTATTGGTTCTCCTAAGAAAAGTTAACCAGAAAAGTAGATTAATAAAAAGCAATGGCTTCCACAGAGCCTTCTCTTCTCCAGGCTGTATAGCCCCAGCTCTCCCAGCCTGTCCATTCCTTGAATCATTTTTATGACCCTCTCCTGGATGCTCTCCAACAGTTGTGCGTCTCTCCTGTACTGAAGGCTCCATATCTGGATGCAGTACTCCAGGTGAGGATTCATTAGCACCGAGTAGAGGGGTAGAATCACCTCCCTCTACCTGCTGATTACAATTCTTTGGATGCAGCCCAAAATACAGCTGGCTTTCAGGGCTGCAAGGGCACACTGCCATCCACCAGTACCCCCAAGTCCTTTTCATCAGGGCTGTGCTCAATTCTTTTGTCCTCCAGATTGTATTGACAGTAGGAGTTGCCGTGGCCCATGTGCAAGACCTTGCACTTGAATTTGTTGAACCTTGTGAAGTTTTCCTAGGCTCATTGCTGTTTAGGTTAGACTGTTTAGGTCCCTCTGGATGGAATCCCATCTTTCAGGCATGTCCGCTGCACCACACGGCTCAGCATCATCTGCGAATTTGCTTGTATTAGATATGGCAAATTTAGAAGAACAGATCTTAAATAAAACTGTAAACTTACTATATACAGTATGTTAATGCTGAATTTACAGTAAAATCAGTGAAAACTTTGGAGCAGTAAAAATGGTTGATTCAAGCAATTATTCATTATGAAGCCTAAAATAAAAGAGCAGATTGTTCTATAAATGTTAAATTGTTTATTATTTTTCACAGTCCATGGGAAACATCTCCCTGCAGTTTTCCACACTCATTTATTTTTTTTATCTGATTTTTTCAGTTTTGCAATGAAAACAACGCATTTGGCATTCTAGGTACAATCACGTTGAAAGAAAATTAGTGCAGTACAGCTTGCCTCAGTTACCTCAAGGATTTTAAAAGTAAATAAAAAATCTTTACATTGTAGTAGTCCTGTCAAGCCTTAACTAACTGCTATGTTTTTGTGAGCTGAGAAAAATATGATTGATTTTATGGTATGCCCTAAAAAGTCTACCATATTCCAGATGCTATGAACCAAGACAGGAAACAATGCCAGAGATAGTGAACTAGTAATAAAAAGAGGCCAGCCACTTTCTGTTATATGTACTAAAGTTCAGGTCAGCTTTGTTTCATCTCAGAATTATAGAGATGCAGCAGAGTGTGAAAGACAGGTAAGTCTCATATATGTGGATCTCCAGCTGCTCTAGATCTAAACTCCAGTTGTAATATCAGCCTGACAACTCTAACAGCTAATACAGATCACAGTGCACAAATATAGTATGCTCATAAAGAAAAAAGCACTGTTTAGCAAATGATGCACTACAGTGCATCATATCTGGATGCAGTATCTTTTGACTGTACCAGTATAACTTAAGTCTTGAAATAACACTGGTGTGGATGAAATTGCAAGGTTGACTTCCTAAATGAGTCCAGGCTTCAAGCAGACTATAAATAAAAATAGTCATCCTATCTGTGCCATTTATATGACTACTCTGAAACAGCTGAAGTCATGTGGAATGCCTGTAGGTTTCATAATCCTTAAAATAAACTATGGACAAACCTTTCTGTTTCTGTTACAGATATCCCCTGCCTTTGAATGTTCTTTTCCCAGACAGTTCATCGTACATCAGAGAACATAGGGTCTCAGCTTTTTTATCTTCCATCCAAGCCTTAACCTTTCTTAAACCATGTAATTCACAATGTATATATTGAGAGAAGGTACTTGTAAGAGATAGATAGAAAAATAGAATGTAGAATCATAGAATCATAGAATGGTTTGGGTTGGAAGGGACCTTTAAGATCATCTAGTTTCAACCCCCCTGCTAAAAACATCTTTAAGTGTTGCCTAGAACAACTCAAAGGACAACACCCTGGAAACCCAGTTGTAGAATAAGAATCAGAATTTGTTTTTAGATAATCTTTAGATTTTAGGAAGTCCAACACATTGTTTTAGAATACTCATTTTCAATAAGAGCCGACTGTGGCATTTTGCATCCAGAAATGTTTGTGTATTCAAACGAATAAAGCAAGAAAGAAAAATGTGCACAAACAAATTAATTAGCCACACATATAATAAACACTAAATGAATTATTTTATCTGAAATTTCAGTGTGGAAGGAGCAAAACGTTTTCATTTTGTATTTTTAAATTATTTTACATAGGTGTTCCAATTTGCAGTAGATAACTGTTTCATATAGGAGTCTGTGCTTAGTTGGTTGTAATAAATAGGGGAACTTACAGCTGTATTTAAACAGTAAGGTTTTGATAACATTTTCATTGTGAAACTGATGAAGTAAGGATTGGCTGAGCAAAGAGTGAAGTGAATTAAAAAATGGATGAAGAGGTTTAAAAGGATAAGTGGAGTGAAAACAAACTGAGAACTAATAATGTACTCCAGGAATTAATACTGGACCCAATCTTGTTCAATGCCTTCAGAATGATTTGGATGAAGAAGCGGGGTGCACTCAGAAAGACTGCTGATGATACAAAAATGGAAGCAGTTGCTGGTACACAAGACAGCTGTGCTACCATCCAGAGGGACCTGATGAACTCTGTATGGGTTGGAAGGGACCTCTAGAGAGCACGTAGTCCAGCCCCCCTTCCAAAGCAGCTCCCTAGCCCAGGTTGCACAGGTAGGCATCCAGGTGGGGCTTCAACATCTCCAGAGAAGAAGACTCCACCACCTCTCTGTGCAGCCTGTGCTAGTGCTCCGTCACTGCACTGTGAAGAAATTCCCACTCACATTTGTGTGGAACTTTCTATGTTTCAGTTTGTGACCATTTCCTCCCGTCCTACCACCACACACTGCTGAGAAGAGTTTGGCCTTGTCCCTTTGCCTCCCGCTCTGTAGATATTTATAGACATGGATCAGATCCCCTCTGAGACTTCTTTTCTCAAGGCTGAACAGACCCGGGTCTCTCATCCTATCCTCATAAGTGAGGTGCTGCAGGCCCTTTATCATCTTTGTGTCCCTCAGCTGGACTCTTTCAAAATGAGCCAGTAGCAACCTCATGAAGTCGAATGAGGGGAAATGCAGAGTCCTGAACCTGTGGATGTGTAACCTCAGGCATGAGGACATGCTGACCACCCAGCTGGAAAACACCATGACAGTAGAGGACCTGTGGCAACTGGTGGACGCCAAATTTAACATGAGCCAGCAATGGACCCTGATGGTAAAGAAGGCTAATGCATACCAGACTACATTAGGCAAAGCACTGCTGGCAGGTCAAGAGAGGTGACCCTTCTCCTCTTCTCAGCATTGGTGAGGCTACAGAGTCAGGCTCTTCTCAGCAGTTCCCAGTTACAGAACAAGAGACAATGGGCAC
>VXAB01011181.1:0-47360 GCA_013399175.1 Odontophorus gujanensis
GTTGTTGTTGTTTTTAATAGTATTAGGCAGCTCTTCAATCAATGAGACAGAGAGACTGCATGAAGGTGACTGCAGGATCCTCTCCTTTTTTTCCCCAGTGAGTAATATACAGTCTATCATCAGAGATCCGAAGCTTATACTCACAACAGGGTCCCCAAATGTAACTCAGATAAGTTTCTTAAAATATTTCTGTCCCATACCAATTTAATACATTTTTTTTTATTATTGTGGAAGTGATTATCAAAAGTCAAAAATAACTGAGAAACGTTTCCACATATGAGAAAGAACATAATTTGATAGAACTAACTAAAAGGAACTTAAGTGAAATATCCATAGCATAACAGTGTAATCCAACAAATTCACTCATATTCTGATTTCATCTGCATGACAAGAACATTTATAAAGCAAGCATGCTTGCAGGACTGAAGATGAGCAATATAATCATGTTATATCCAGGCACAATCTCGTTTATTTTTCCTTTCTTCTCCTGTTAAATGTTGCTTTTTCTCCTTTCAGTAGGTGAAAATAATGAAGTTTGTAATTTCCTTGAAAAATCAAATATGGGTGATATGAAAGCACTTAATATATGCAAAATCTGCACTTTTCTACTTTAAAAAGTTTACTTTACTGACTTTTGAATGGGAATATTAAATTGCAGTTCATTTTTAAAGAAACTTTTACTTTTCATGATGTAACAAACTTCAAATTTATCTCCAGATATTACAAATAACATTATAAAGTTACATTAAATAACCACTTGGAAGATAAGATTCACAAGTTTTGGTACTTGGAAGTATGCCAAGCATCTTCAGATAATTTGACACTGGCTAGAACAAGACTGCTTGAAAGTAAATCATAACATCATGAAATTTTAAACCATGCCACTTCTCCTTTCTAAAACGAAAACTTTCCATATTGTGCTATTTACATTTGAATTCACTGACCCCACAGAGAGAAAAAGTTATTTAACTGTATTATGAGAGAAGACAGTAACTACATGGTCTATTCTCTACAGTTGTCTTAAGAGTTTGAGGGCTTCATATTTCGTTCGTGTGTAACTTCCAATGCATTGGTTGCAGATCAGATCACATACGCAATACCTTCTTTCTCCTCTGATATTTTCACAGTATAATTTAAGATTATGGTATAAGCTTTTAAAATAGCATAAAATTTCATATGCATACATTGTTAAAATTCAAATTACCTTCATAAAATTGCCCACTATTATTCAGTTGATAAGAACTGTAGCACTGAATGACAATTTTCAGTGTAGATGAAATGTGTGAAACTGTATTGAATTAAAATACTAATATTTAGTGAAACATTTGTATAGAGCAAATATAATTTTATACTACTTATGCATTCCTTTGGTTTACAATTAAAGGCAAATTCATGAAAGCACAAGATTATATTCTGCTACTAGTATATTCATTAGTAATACAAGCAATAACATAATTACAAAATAATGCACTCTTCACTGAGTTATTAACAGAGAAGATTCCTACTTTTATTTCCCTATATTGCCACAAATATCATAGGCATCAGAATAACCAATTCTGATCCATCCTCCAGAGTAATGTATTCATCTCTCTCTGTTTGTATAGAAGAATCTCAGGAAGACAAGCCTTCTAATTTCTGCCCTACTTTTCCAAAGTTCTATATTGTGTGCTAGGGGGAGAAAGGGATGTGAATATCCCCATGTCTGTATTACAGTTGTACCCAATCATCCCATTATGGTGGGATGCTGTGTTTGGCCTTTCTGTTTGACACAAAAAGATGTATTACAACTAGCCAGCGTAGTGCCCTGTTACAAGAGAACGCATGGGCATAGTTGTATGGTGCCACACAATGCTTCTCAACTGGTGCTACTTCTCAAGACTGCAGAAGTATCTGCACACGTTCACTTGCTACTTGTGGTATGACTACCCCCTGTTCAGGGACCTTTCTAAAGTGCCCCACCGTTCAGTTCCTCAGATTTCTTACTTATCTTTTCAACTAGTGAAGCAAACACACATAGAAACACACTAGAAAGTAGATGCACACAGTCTGGTCATGATCTGTCTAATTCTCTATGCTAAGTGAGACCTGTACTGCCTAACAAGGCAAGTTCACTTTTCCCTATCTGATACTGTCTTCTAATCTTCTCCCAGGGAAAAAGTAAATTTTATATATATATATATATATATCCTGACAGGAAATTTAATTGTACAAAGAATAATTCTCCAGAAATAGAAGACAGCCAATAAGCTAAAAATAGCTAACTAGCATAAAAGTGTAAGCAACCTAGATAAATTGAGNGTAAAAGTTTCTTTAAAAATGAACTGCAATTTAATATTCCCATTCAAAAGTCAGTAAAGTAAACTTTTTAAAGTAGAAAAGTGCAGATTTTGCATATATTAAGTGCTTTCATATCACCCATATTTGATTTTTCAAGGAAATTACAAACTTCATTATTTTCACCTACTGAAAGGAGAAAAAGCAACATTTAACAGGAGAAGAAAGGAAAAATAAACGAGATTGTGCCTGGATATAACATGATTATATTGCTCATCTTCAGTCCTGCAAGCATGCTTGCTTTATAAATGTTCTTGTCATGCAGATGAAATCAGAATATGAGTGAATTTGTTGGATTACACTGTTATGCTATGGATATTTCACTTAAGTTCCTTTTAGTTAGTTCTATCAAATTATGTTCTTTCTCATATGTGGAAACGTTTCTCAGTTATTTTTGACTTTTGATAATCACTTCCACAATAATAAAAAAAAATGTATTAAATTGGTATGGGACAGAAATATTTTAAGAAACTTATCTGAGTTACATTTGGGGACCCTGTTGTGAGTATAAGCTTCGGATCTCTGATGATAGACTGTATATTACTCACTGGGGAAAAAAAGGAGAGGATCCTGCAGTCACCTTCATGCAGTCTCTCTGTCTCATTGATTGAAGAGCTGCCTAATACTATTAAAAACAACAACAACAACAACAAAAGCACTTCAATACTGGAAAAAATGTAACTTTTGTCTATCTAGTTTCAGTTAAGTTAGAGATACTGTTTATTGCTCCCTGTTATATCTTTGGAATACTCAAGTTTAATCTGTTGTATTGTTATCTAGTACCGAGACAGTCAGTTATGAGTGTGTGTGTATTTGTGTGTATGTACACATAAACTACATGATGAATATATGTAAGTAATTTAGACATTCCTTTGCACTCTGGCTAATTCCAAATGTCTCTTCAGGAAAAAAAAGACAGTATTGTCACACAGTGCTCTGCCTTCCATCATCAACAAGCTGGAGGTGTCCAGGCTGTTGGCAGCTGAGTAGCAGAACTTGGTAATTCTAGCAATTGCAATTCTAGTGTACATAGCTGGACAAAGTATGGATGCACTAAAACATCAAAAACAGGTAGAAGCTCTTACAAAAACCTTAAGGTCATCAAATTGTTTATCAGGTTTTTTTAAAAAACAATAATCACCAGTGTGATGAGGAAAACTGCCTTACTCAAATTATGAAATAATGGACAGTAAAACTCTTGTGTGGAGAGTCTCACTCTCAAAAAGTTATTAAATACTAAGCTATAATGCTCTCCATATATATAGAGATTGACTGTCAAATCATGAGTTCCAAATTAAAGTGATACATGAATCGAAGTATTTAATAAATGAACTGTAGTTAACTTAAAACAAAATACAGATATTTGGGGATGCACATAATATCGCATCACTTTTGTATCTGATGATATGAGCTACAGTTGCTCAAGTAAATTATCAAGGAAAATGGATAGGTATAGATATGAAGAAAACAAATCATAGGCTAAATTCGTACTGAAAAAGAGCAGCTTTCAGTAACAATATTAAGATGATCAGTGTTTCTGAATGCGATCAATCAGAAATGGCTTGAAAAAAGACAGTACAATATGCAACCAAATATTAATGCAAACAGAATTTTAATCTCTAAGGATGAATTACCTGCTCTGCCTAAGTAGATACTTCCTAGTTTTAGTCCTGTATAGCATGAAACCCTCTGTCTTCCATTGTAAAATTGATTTATCTATCCTTACCTAATCTATTAAAGTACAGTAATGACATGTATTACTGGCATATCTAAGCAATGAAAGAAAAGTTATACAGTTGGAAATGTATGTGCACTGTAACTTCAACTCTTTCTTCTGAGTACTGGAAGTTGGAAAGAAGAAAAAAAGACTGTGCTAAGGAAGTATTTTCCTAAATAAAAGTCTTGTCTAGAGTCTAAATAGGGTCAGATTTGTATTTACAATTGCAGATTGGCTTCTTGATATTTTGATACAGGAAAGAAAGTCACTGATTGTATTTAAGCTTTCCAAGCATTGTTTTGTTTGTTTTCCTTTGTTGTTGTAACAAAAAATGAGCTGCCATTACGCTTAGAACTATGTTCTTCTGCCTACTTGAACCTCAAGCCTAAATGAAGGACAACATATTTTGCTCTGTCCTTGTATTCAAACTTCACCCTTTATGAAGCTAAATACTATAGACAAAAGAGTGCTGTTTTAGCATCTAGCACAGGCAGAAAATGGGGGTGAATGAGGCAGCACTTAATGCCCTAAGCTTGTATGATGACAAGGCATCTTGAGAGATCTAAGACTCTAGAGAACTGTACTGGGAGATGTCTTTTGGTTTGTCTTTCTTTGCAACAGGACAGAGGCTTGGAAGGAGAAATGAATTGTCTTCAGAGGCAGACAAGGAAGAAACTGTCTGTTTCTGCAAGCTATAGAGACAGTCAGAGTTCCTGTCTTGACAGTATGGTAGTTAGAACAAAACTTGACACAGGATCAGAATAAAACAATGAAATTAATGAGAGATTATATCAGTCACTTCAATAACACCACAGAGTTGAAAAAAGCCTAGTCTTGTGCAAAATTTGGCACTTTCTTGAAGCTCCTGTGCGTATTTTTAGTGCATCCCCTTTCTGACTCCATCAGATATAAGCTGCAGATCTTGACTTCCAAAGCTCTTTACAGCTCTTCTCTGCCCTATCTGACCTTTAAATAACGGTGAATTCCTGTCTGTCAGGTTTTACTACACACTTTCTTATTTAATGTTCTCTAACCTTTTTCCTATTATTTCAGAAAATGTCCGTATTTATTTCTGTAAGTCTATCTGATTATCATTCCATAAATCAAATCATTTCTAACGAGTATCTTCAGATATTTGGGTGTTTGTTTTTTTGCGTTTTTTTTTTTTTAACTTTGTTTCGTTGTTTTTCTTGTGTGTGGGGGGGGTTGGGTTGTTTTTTTTGTTGTTTGTTTTTTAAAGTGTAACTCTTTAAATTATTCTTGTTATAGCACATAGTTATACTGTTTCTCATCTGATATTTCCCTTATGCACTGCAGCATCTTAGTACACCATTATGTCTTTATTTAATACTCCAGCAGTGAGCTCTGTAGATCAGCAACTGTTTGGTGTTGGTTTTTTTTCCTGTGTTTATAGAATGCCTAGCCCTGGGGAGTTCTGGTCCAAGATCGATTCTTAAGTACTATGATAATGCCAATTACAATTTTAAATTGGATATGAGTGCTATTATATGACTTGCAGTTATAAATAATGACCTTGGTATCTTATTTGACTTTGTCTCAAATGATACTCTCCTCAGTAAGCTAGGAAAACATGGGCTGGATGAAACCAAGATAACTATGCAAAACTGCACAGTTGGACTAGAAAGAATATATTTGAAAAAGACTGGCGTGTTTTCTCCATTTTCATCAGTGTTTCAAACAACAAAATAATGAATACCAATATTAAAAAATAGTGAATTTATGGTGAGCGTAGCAAATACTGATTTGGAAAGAAATGTAATTTTTTCAGTTGAAACAATAGTTACTAGTAAATAACTTGAACAAGTATGAGTGTGAAATACCACCCTTAAATAGGAATAAGCAGCTGTGCATTCATAGGGAATGACTTGTAATCTGGTGTGCAAATTTTGTCACAAAGCAAGCACAAGTCAACATCACTGTTCTTATTCAAGTAAGGCTCTCACTAAAAATGTGTTCAGAGTTCTTTCTAAAAATATACATGCTCATTCATAGAAATTAATGTTTTCTATTATCAGTAAAATTTCGGAAGGGGTATGTTTGATCTGCTCAATACTTTTATGACTTCAGCTAGATGTGCTTTCTGTGCTTCAATAAAGGTGAATTTTTGGAGAACAACATGGATGACCAGAGACAGGTGTGTGTAATGTTTCCAGGCTGTAGCCTGGGAAAGACTTTCTTGAACACAACAGCAGGAAGGCAAAGCAGGCTTATCATCAAGAAAGGACTGTCTGTTGTGGTAGGAAAACGAGCAGCTGACTGAGGAAGCACATAGGGTTTTAGATGTCCACACACTTCTGTTATAGGTGCTGGAGTTTCCAACCCAAAATAGCCCTTTTCTATGGGAGGATGGTCAGGGGTGCAGAGTGGCAGGTGCAGCTTCAGGCCTGCTGCCTGCAGCACCAACATTCTCACTGTTTCAAGACAGATGGAAAATATGCATCCCTCAACATCCCCTTTATCCGTAGTTGCACTTTGCAATAGGTTGTTGCTGTTGCTAGGGCTCACAGTCTGCCCTTCACAGAAGGCTGGGGAGGATCTGCAATGGGTCGTGGCGTTGCTGACATGCAGGCATTGTGCCTGACTGTGCAGTGAGGTGCAACACAGGCATGGGGACAAGGAGACATGTTTTCTGCAAGTATAGATTTTATCAGTATCAATACTCAACAGAGGTGGTCTATTTATAGCTACCATTCAGTCACTGTAAATAAATCCAGCAGACTACAAATATATGTCCTGGCACACCCCTCCTACTTTTTAATCCGTAGCAATCAGTTCCTCCTTGCAATGCCCTCTATCCTTGAATATAGCATGAAAAGCAGCCTGTAAAGCAATGTACTGCCTCTGTTCCAGTGTACTGGATATACACATTCAGTAAGTGATCAGAGACCCAGAAAGATCCACAAACTTTCCTGGGATGTGGGTGTGGACATAATGTGGAAATCATGCTTTTTACTGTTGCCTCTCCTAAGAATGACATGAGATGCTGCATTTCAAATAAGACACAAATGTCTCAGATTTCTTGTGAGGCATAAATATGCTCATTATTCTGCCTGGAGAGCCAGTTATGGCTCTAGGAGATCTAGCAGTGGTGTGAAAGCAGCCTTTGCCATAAGTGAAACCCTGGGCTGATAGCCTGTGCTACAGTATTTAGTTGCCGTGTTCAGCAGCAGGGCTGAATGTCTGAGCACTGTGTGTTCACTATGAGTTGCCAGCTCCAGGTGGAGGTGTCTGTGAGGGTGGGCCGCTGTAGTGCCTTCCCATTCCATAGGGATGCTGGGTCAGATGAAGTGCATTGGGCTCTATGCAGGTCAGTGTACTTATTTCCTTGTGGCCTTCCCTGTAGGTTTCTCTGATATGTCTTAGTGAAAAAGTAGGTGTATTAAAAACTGTTTTGTTTTTTTTTTTTTCCTAAGAAAAAGCCCTAGAAAGTTGGGAATTGACCCAAGTGGGGAGACTTCATACTATTATACTATTTAACCCTTCCTTAAGGTTGCAGTTTTGTTCATCTATTTAGGAAATTGTTTAGCTATTAGGAAAGAGAAAAGCACCGACACAGGAGAGTGGTGTGGAAAACTGTAAAAATTGAGATCCCTTATGCAAAAGCTTAGCACTTCCCTGCATCAAAAAAACTAAGTAAGTAACAGTACAATGTATTGGTCTGTTTCAACGCCCTGTAAGAGTACTCCATTAAGAGAGAAACACCTGATTTTTTTAAAAGTTCTTTTTGAAAACTGGGCGCTATACTTTGCAGCGGAGACTAGTTTCATTCTCCTATAGGAGAAACTGAGCTCTGCTATTTGCTTATCAACTATTCTGACAGGAAACAGTGAAGAATAGGTATCAGTAACTGATCAGAATTCTGATCATCTCCTAGACAATGCATTTTTCTTGTCAGTGGTGAAAGGTATGGGCTGTCTCTGGATTTCCAGTGTTTGAGACAGAAATTTTGTTTATTAAGGAGTCGATTTCTGTTTTTCTTCTCTAACTTTCTAGTTCCTTGGAAGTGTTTATTGACAAATGAGAAGGATTAATGTTTGCTTTCCTTCTGCTCCTGAACTGCAGTTGTTCTGTGATTTCCATATTTTCAGAGACTTCTGAATATTTATGTTACAAAAGATGGAAAAGGAAATGGTGAGAGGCTAGAGGTGCAACAGGGGCTTTGCATCATGACATGCTTCCAGCTCTACATTCATTCCTCTGTACTTGTCACAATTATACTTGTGGTCTGAATGGAGATGTAAGTGATGGTTTGTAAAAGAGTCTAGAGAGATTCATAAAAGAAGCCACAGAGAAATTATAGAAGTTCCACAATTACTTGCAGTAAAAATCAGGTTAATAATGGTGTATGTAAGTTATATTTTTTATTAAATATTATTTGTTGTTTTACTCATAAATCTGATTACATCAATTTCATTATGAATGGATAAAATGTGTAGATGGAAGCCTTAGTAACAGAACATTTTACAGCTATTTTGCGGAGCTGGTTTACAAGAAGTACAACTATTTTGCCTTTAGCTTAGCCATCTGCCTGATGCTCTTATCTCTGTGAGTTGTAAAAGTCTATCCCCATGGCATTTGTGTCAACCAATAATCCAGGTGATGGCAAGCAGCCATTGTTTTCTACCCGGGGACAAAACTAATATTACGTTGTCCAACAGAGCTTTTATGAAAGTTCTGACAGGCATATCTTCCTCCTTTCTTGGCCTGTGGAGATGAGCAGCTGGACTGATCCTTTGAGTGGTTGCAGAGAGACTTAGGGCAGAGGCTATATACACGACAAGGGGGAGTACAAATGACAACTTCTTTGCTGCATTTCAGTTTGCTTTTGAGTGATCTCTAGGATACTTTGTATCTTGTTAGACATGACTGACTATATAATGGATCCATATTAATATTTAGGTATGTCCACAAATAGCACTGTTATGTTGATGGTAAAGATCTGTGATACTATTCCTGACAAAAGATACTCTGTCTCTAATTCTTATCTGCAAGTTTCTGAATCTTTCAGAAGTTTAGAATCAGGGTGTAGGTAAAAGTTATTTTCCCTTGTTTATCCCAATGAAAGCATCTTCTAAACACAATGCATAAAATGCACAGGTCAGAGTTAATTCTCAATTTTGTTTAAAGAATGCTTATTGTCGCCTCAGAACTCAGTGTCATCCCTAGAGAGCCTGAAGTCTGTTATTTTGATTCTTTCTGTGCTACTTCCACTCAATTTTGTTTTCCCGTGATAAAGGATATAGATTACAGCAAATTTTATGTCTTTGTACAGAGTTTTCAGTTTATTATCTCTTTTTATCATAGAATCATAGAATGGCCTATGATCATCAAGTTTCAACACCCCTGCCATGGGCAGAGTTGCCAACCACTAGACAAGGCTACCCAGAGCCACATCTACCCTTGCCTTGCTGTTATTCAAAAAGTTTAGACTTCAGTGCTTTCCTTTTTGATTTTGTGTATTTTCCTTTTTGGGAATTGCCAGTGTAATATTGTAGAATAATTTGTTTTTTTAATTTTCTTTTTAATCCCATTAGGAGAAAATCACTGTGATCTTCTCTGATCCTAGCATCTTTTCTGTGCTTGTAAAAGATACTGAAAATAGGGATTAGTGTGGGTCTTTATTATGGAAATAAAAGTCAAAATGTGGGAACAAAGAATGATTTCAAAAAGCGTTATTGTTGAGGTTAAATTGTATATAGCATTACAGAATACCTTTGGAAAGAAGTTGCCAGGAAACTTGCGCAGTTGTTTTTTTTGTTGTTTCTTTTTTTTTTTTTTTTCTTGATGTTTAGTAGCCTGAAGTAGCTCTGAAAGCATTTGTAGTNTATTCTTATTGCAGAAATACCAAGATGAATTAGTAGGCAAACACTGCTTACGAGATTTATTCTCACTCTGCCCTTGTAATAGTTTTAACAAGTGTTATTTTCATACTTGCTTAGATCAATTTCTCATTGCAGAATTTGCATTAGAAGTATTTCCTTTCCATTTTTTCTTTAATCACAGATAGCTTTGCTGTAACACTTAAACTGTGACTAACAATTCCTGTTAACAGTTAATCCTTTAAATGATACTTTAAAATTGTTTAAATCAGTGTTTTAAATTGAACAAGGCTTAGAACCATTCTGTAGGATTGTGTCATTAACCTGTAATTCTGCATTGCATCAAGTACTGTGTTTTCATTACTTTGCAAAAAAAAATAATGACCTTGCAATTGACTCCAATATTTAACATTTTCATCTCAGCCTTAACACCATTAGAAGTAAATGCTTACATTGACCACAGAAGGAGCCAGAGAAGCAATATATCGCAGTCAAATCTAATTCAGTTTAAAGATAATGAAGTTAATGTTATTTGGTGATTTACCAAGTCAAGGGCTCCAGTTAAATAAAAGTTGAGGCATTACCAACCTTGGGTTTTAAAATACATGGCGCTGACTGTGATTTTCACATTAGATTACCTCAAATCTGAATAGCCAGTAGGTCTGTACTGCCTTAAATTATTAATATAAACTGTTGAAAGTGGGTATTGACTATGGAAAATATTCTTGTTAGTGAGCCTCATTTCATGCCAAAGTTATCTGTAAAGTACTCTGAAAAGATACTTTATTCCTTATTTGCCTGGAGCATACTTCTCGTCAAAGTCTGTCAGTACTAAATTGTCATTAGGCCTCACAGTCTTTACTCATGTTGATGGGCAGCATGAAAAGCCTCATGTGCCTCCCATTCATCTGTTATCAGCATCATCAGACATGCAGAGGGCAGAGCAGACTGTCCAAACTGGCTGTGATTTCAGCATGGGACACATGAAAGCAATAACTAATGATGACTTAGCTGTGTGAGTGAGCATTCTGGTCTGCATGAAAAGCGTATTCCACCTTAAACTCTGAAACCTGACAGATAAACTTACGATTTACTAAGGCAAATCCAAACCAAAGGCAAATACGATGCTTTCAGATTGCCTACTGGAGAAAATTGAGCTCTTCAGCTCTTCTGATTCCTGTTTTCCACAGGTTTTTAAAGATGGAAGTAAGAAAATTGTAGTGATGTTGTACATATGATTAATGTCATCCTCCATGAAAGAAGAACCCCACTTGTCCTGATCTGTATCCAGAAAATAAAATGACTAGGATAGTTCTTTTTAAAACTTTTGGGCTGAGAAAATTAATAATTACTGAGAAGAAGTTGCGCAGGGACAGAGTAATTTTTGAAATACATCAGGCGTAGAATCAACTTGGAGGAGTAGTCTTTAATTGACATCCAGAGAGAACAGCAGATGAACAATTTACAGATTTTCTTATTTTTCTGTAATATGCATACTTTTAATCAAAATGGTCAGGAGATGGTGTAAGAACTACTCCCCAAATATTTTTTTGCTGGCACATTTATTGACCATGAAATAGAAGCTCAATAACCACAGAATTTTACATGTTTGTAAACACTTGGTCACATTAGAGGATGAGGCATATATTTCAGGTTTTTGCTGAAGAAGTGCAAGGCACAGTTTCTTGTGAGTCAGTTTGTTTCCCCAAGCCTCTTCTGGCAGTTCTCAGTAATCTTGTGAAACTTCAGGAAGTCAATCTGTCAGCCAAACTTGATCAGACTCAATAGGGCAAGAACTGATATCAACACCTGCTTTCTGGAGTGGTTTGAAAGGGAAAAAGCTCTGAAAATCCCTTTGTATCTTCATAAAATTTGAAATAGGCTTGTGTCTGTCTTTTATTCAGTGAGCTAGAGCAAATTGGGGTCGATATTCCAGTTACAAGGAGAGGATGCTTTCAGTGTGCACATCTTTAAAAACAGCATGTTGTCTAGCTCCCTATTGTTCATATTTTTAACTGTTAATTAAATCCACTGACATTGCAGCTGTTTAGATTATTAAAAGCATCATTGATATTTGAAAATAATTAGATTGATAATATTTTTAAGACCTCACTAAATAGTTTTCACATGGGACTAAAATATGCTCAGTTTAAAAGGAAACATAGTATACTTATGTCTTGAATGCTTACAGTAATTAAAACTTGACTTTCATGGTTAAACCATTGCTTTGAATTGTTGTATAAAGTAAAAGACATTTCAGAACCAGGTTGTTTTTTTTCTACATTCTATTTCTTAACATAGATTCACAAATGTCTTTGACAGCCTGAGGGCACTCTTAAAAAGTTGTGTAACTCAGTGATCACAGACCAATAAATTGCCATACAGTCGAATGGAGGATATACTGTGCAAATGTTAGCTACCTTGAACTTGGAGAGATAGGCATACCCTTAGCAAATCCTAGGAATTTTTGTCCTAATCTGATGAATGCTAAAACTATTCGTTTGAAAAGTGTTTGTAAAATTAATTGCAATGAAGTTTGCAATTGCATCATCTCTTCATCAAGTCAGATGATTTGTTTGTTTAATGCACTACTTCTGATAAATCTGATAAAACAACTTCCTTCGCCAGTGCTGTTGTTTCCTAATGAGCTGCTTCTCTGAAGGCACACACTTGCGCCTAGGCTATTCCATTTCATTAGCAAAAAAAAAACCTTGGAAATGTTACAAGCATTTTGCACTTAAGAAATGGACGAAATTGACATAGCTAAGATGTATACAGTTTTCTTTCTTGTCTCATCATGTCTTTGCTGATAACAGATGCAGAAAACATCATCTAGTATTTGTAGAAGACCAAGCATTGAAATTAATCAATATCAAAGTTATACATCTATTTCTGGAAAACAAACAAACAAACAAACAAATGTTGCCATGTAACTGCAGAGGTGAGAACACCAGATGCTTGTTTTACTTTTTAAAGGCTGAGTCTCATGATTCTTATAGTACCTGAGAGAAGGTTACATAAACGTGGCCAGTAAGGTACCTTTAAAGGAAGACAGTAGTAGTTTGCTGAGTCTGCTTTTAAGGATAGTTTTCAGTCTTGATCCAGTAAGCTGTCACACTGAAACAAATGTGGAGTATTCTCTGTTACTATGGTACTTATGGTATTATGTTTGTTATCTCTGAGTGTTTTATACAGTACTTTATGAAAAACTGGCAACAGCAACAGAAAAGTAGAGAAATAGACTTTGGCAACAGCTGAAGATCTGTACAGTCTCTGTGCTGGGAAACTAGACAAAATGTTTATCATTGAACTATTTTTTTTGTTTTGTCCACCACTTCATCTCTGCACTCAAGTAAATCTCTTAAGATGAAGGTGAGAAAAGTTAAGCTCGGTCTAATAATGGAATAAACCATGAAACTTGGTAGGAGAAACCTGATGTCTTATTTTAAAGTGCTCATTTCTTATGTGAACAGTATTTAGCTTTGGACTAGCATGTGTTCAAGTACAGATATCTTAATTGCCCATGCTACTGGAAAAGATTTCATGAGAGCAGTCATAATGCAGAAAAAAATAATTTCAGGAGATGACCATAATGATTATATGCAACTTAATGTAATGAATGAAGACCATCTGGTGCAAAGCCCATAAACTCTACCGAATAAACTATAGAATAACTTCCTAAATAATTTAATGAACCTTTTGTAAACAAGCTGCAGTGAGTAGAGTGCTAAGGGCTCTGTAAATATCAGTTTCTCTATGAATAAAAACATGCTGAGGCTGGAATTGAATTAATATGTAGATTACAGAAGTGTCTCAATTTTCAATCTGTACCTTCAGATGACACTATATTTCACTTACTTTATGTGAAAAAAATATGTTTATGTAATAGATTAAGATGTTAGATAAAAGTAAATAATTGCAAAAGGTAAAATTAGTTTGTCTTGTACAGTAAACGCAAAAGAAACCACAGTAATTTACAGTACCTCAAGAATTATATAAACTACATTTGTGACAGAAATAACTAATTAATATTAATATATCAGGCCTGTATTAGTCAATTTGTATGGAAATTCTTTTTCTGTCTAAAACTTAATTATGAAAATCTTGAGATAGGCAAAAAGCTTAACTCTGCAGACTCATAGCAATCCTCTTTTTAAGTACTTGAACAATGAATTTAAATGGACAATTTTAACAGAGAAAGAGGATAAATATTCATATAACTTCATATTGCACCTGTGCATTTTTATTCTTTCAAACTGCAGTTCATCACAGAGTAACTGCAGTCACTGTATTGAAAATCACTGTTCCTGCTCTGTACTGAATAGTTCAACTAGTCAAAACACCAAAAAAAGAAAGTCACATTCCTGTATCTCCTACATGTCAGTGCTGCGATATCACTTTATTGATTCACAATAAAAAGAATTTATTTTCTAGATTGAACATTTGCATTTGCTGTATCATGAGATTCAAAAGTGCTTTCCATTTCTGCCTTTCATTTTCCTGTGCTATAGTCTTGGGACTGTTACCATCTGCAAAACTTTATTAAAAAGAGTTCTGCTAAGGTAGAAGAGTTTTGCAACCAAAAGTTGTGAAATGTTCTTAATTTTGGTCTCCCTGTGCTTATGCACAGTGGCACAGGCTTTAATTACAGAATCACATACTGTGTTTTCTTCCCTCCTAGCAGTTACACTTCATTCAGTGCACAGGAGGGATAAAGCTCACTTAATGATTGTCTGCCTACATAGTTTTGTTTTATTCTCCTTGTTCTGTGTGTGACCATAGGCTTTACTTACTTTACCCTATTCAAAACATGCTGCAATGACAAAATCATTCCTTCAGGGGCTTTTTTGTGGTTCTTATCATGTAAGGCTCTCAGTAGTTCACAAAGGCTATTAATCTTTTTCTTTATGGTACCCAGTTTTCAGCATGGCGATAGTATTTCAGGTGAGCAGTTGAAGTACAAAAAGCAAACAAAAAAGTTTCTGCTGATTTTGGGTACTAAGGTTGTGACCAATAATACCTGGTAGTTCAGAGGACATTTTATTACATAGCATTTAATCTGTCCAAGGCAGAGGTCCCTTTTGATTCTAACTGAACTGTGAGTTTTTAGTGCTACTTCAAATTCAGTGCCCAAAGGTTCAAGGACACAAAATAGTCACCCTTAGGAGGCTGGTTTAAATGATATCATGCAAAGGAAAAGAAGGGGTAGACACCAGTCCCTCAGGGCAGTACTGCCTGTAGGAATATCATTTCATTTCACGTTTCCACATTTCCCACATGACTTCTATTCTGAGCAACAGTTCAGACAAGGGCCTATGGAAGGTAAGTTTATCATATAACATGGCTTTTGAGTCCAACCAGATGCCAGGTGTTCGCTGATTGGGAAAATGATAAGAGGTAAATATTAAACTCAGTTTAGGGCTGTAATGATGATATCTTATGACCGCTCTGGCAATGTGCAGTAGTAAACATTATACTTTCAGAGTAGAGTGGAAAAAATTAGACTAGAAAGAGAAGAGGAAGAAACCAGGACAAGTCTCACTAGACTCTCAGTACTTGAAAGAGGGAGGAGAGAAAGTAGTACTCAATGTGTAAGGGACAGCAGATGTGCAGTAGTTAAGCAAAAAGGAATTATGTGAGGTGGTGCATGTGTTGGGGCAGGCACTGATTGTCCACGCCCATCCAGACCCATTTTCTGAAGATTTCCTTCCCATGGATGGTTGATCTATTGATCCCTGTGTTGGTTTGATTTTGTTTTTTTCCTTCTGCTTTTTTTCCCCTCAAATACCAAACAGTTGTCTCCTCTCTTCCCAGATTTCCTATCTCACCACAGTCCTTGACACATCTTCACTTTCTTTCTTGTTCAACTCAAGCTCTAGAAAGAAGCAACTTCATGCTCAGTTCATCACGGGTGTTTGAAAATACATGTGGTCAGGCTTTCTGCTGTCACTTATCTGCCTGGTTCTTGTCTGGCTCACAAATGAAAGGAGGGAATCAGAAAAGCCAGAAAATGTCTTTCTAAGATCCTGGAGTATTAAGTATTAAGCCACAAAGAATTTAAATTCTTTGTGTTGCTGATAGGTAGAATTTTTAGATTTCTGAGAAGTATAACTGTTTGTCTTAACTGTGTGTTTCAAAGCTCTGATAAGCCTTTAAAAATGATAGTTTTGAACTTCTGTTCAGCAAATGGGGATAGTTTCATGGGTCTGTGAAAGTTTGCACTCACTATGCTGTCTATAACTCTCTCCTGCCTAATCTTCCTGCTCCAGATCAGTTAAATAACAGAGCAGCTCACCAATCATTCTTTAACATCTGCCAGATATTTCTAAAAGACCAGCAAAGCTGTTTTGCAGAATAATTCCCATTTCATTTCCACTTTTTCTCACACTTCCTCTGCTCTAAATTTAACAAGTAAACAAAATACAGAAACCAACACACCTCAAATATCAAAGATGGAGAAATAAATATATTAGCTACAGTACTAAGCAGCTAAAATCTATTTAAGAAAACATGAATTTCACAGCATCTTCACCATAGCCACTGCTGTCTATATTGTGGTAGTTTTGTTGAACTATTTTTTCTGAGATTGTGTCACCTGAAATTGTGCAAAAATGCAAAGTAGAAGAGTCTATGGAATTTCCTAATGTACAAGTTAAAAAAAAAAAAAGTTTTAACTACTTTCTCCTTCTGAAAAACTGTAGCTCTCTTGAGTACAATAATGTCTGTGTGCAGCAATATATCTTCTGTCTATATTGCATGCTTCAAATGGATGCTGCATACCATGGCACCTGGAGTTGGTACAGGCTGAAGAAGTAAAGTGTTTTTATATTCCATGTGCAGATAGAAAATTTATCATTCTTTTATTTCTAAATGATTTACTAATGTTCTATTGAATGTAGTACAATGCAAACATTACATTTAAGTGTTTTTTTTTTGTTGTTGTTTTTTTTTTGTAGAATATTTCAAACAAAATTGTACACTATACTTTTGGGCTTCTTCTCGATGTTATATATTACATTCCCTTCAAGAGAGTTAAGGTGATACGTAGCCAGCATTATGGAATGGCAAATCAGAGCCACTTCTTTGTTAGTTATGGTTTAGTTCATGCTTAAAAAGAACTTTTTTTTCTTCCATTTGTTTTGAATTTTAGTACCTGTTAAACATGTCTTAAATTTTTAAGATATTATTTAAATACATTTTAAATCAGTTAGAATTTATAAGGTGTATTTTATATGAGTTGAAACATATGAGTTTAGATTTACCATGGATTCTGTAAAATCACCTTTTCGATTTGATGTCATTTGTATGTGTCAACTACATTGGCATTAGAAAAAAAAAGATAGAACTTAAGAGTGGAAGCCCTAAGGGAAAAGCTTCTGTATATGGATTACAGATTTATGAAATGTTGGTTTTGCAAAATTGTAACTTCATCGGAACTAGCTGTATTACTGGCATAGGACTCACTTGAACCCTTACCCCATAGCTAAGGGATCCAGGCCTCAATTATTGAAAGATTTTCTGTAAAAGTGGTAGTGTAATTTCTAGTTAAAATCAGGAGGATAAAACAGTGAAAATAGTTAAGACATCCATAACAGCTAGGTTCTGTCTTGCAGCTGGCCAAAACACAGTCTAGCTAATGATCTGTGAAAAACAGTTTTCCTTTTTTTGTCATATACATTGGCAAGCTTCCTGCAGTATCTGCTTTGACAGAGTTTTAGATCACTGTTTCTGTCTGTATCACATGGTGTGGCAGCTGCCAAATTTCTTGGCCTTTCATGTTCCAGTGAACATCGCAGTGCTTTATAGAAATCTGAGGAAGTAAAACTCACTGAAGTAAATTCATCTGATGTTAGGCATGAATTTGTCCAAACATTCACTATACATTGGGCAGTAAAATAAGTTATCATATTCTGTCCAATTATTCCTCTTAAATAGTTTGACTTTATACCTTCTGTTTCTTTTTGATGACCAGCAGGTAGTGGTCCCTGCATCATCCATTGCATGGCGTGTTTTGCCATATGTGAGCACTGAACTTTAAATAGGATGTAGGAAGTTAAGAAGCTTTTGCTTCTATTAGTTGCTCCCTATTGAAGTGTGAATTTGTTACAGATTTTATAAAAAAGGAGCAGATTACTGTGTGAAAACTAGAACCTTTGTACATCTGTGAAAAAGAAAGGCAGTGTGAGATTTTAGACAGGTGAAGTTTGAAAACTGGGAATGCAGTTCAGTTTAGGTGTACACAAAATGAATGTAGGGGACAGCAAAGAGAGCAGCTGAGAAGGTGGCAAATCAACAGTGCTTACTGCCTCTAACCATCATCATGATGCTTGCATGTACAGTTATCCAGGCGGTTTGTCTCAACTAACTGGCAGCTTGTTTATGAGGGCAGAAAATTATAAAAGCAATAAAAAATTGGCAAAACAAAACAGGATAGTCACATTTCTGTAGTGCAGCATTGAGGCCCAGTTCTTCATAGACATCACAGATAAGGCTGCCATTGATGACATCTCTGACTATTTCTTCCTTGTTTGTTAGTATATCCAGGATTGGTTATCCCATGAAGCGCAGAAAGTTTCCACAGAAGCAAAGCCATTTCCTGGCAGTCACAGCATTTTACTATTTGGAAGTTCATGTTTTCTGTATCCATGGTAGATTTAAATCAAGACCTACTTGAAAACAGTGGTATTTGATTAATGTATTTGTGCCTAGTATTATTTCTTCAGCTTGTACTTTTCAAATTTTCACAATACAGACTGTCATGAATAAACAAAGCTATGTCTGCTACAGATGCTACATCATCCCTATAATTAGAATTGTAAGAAAAGCATAGTAATTGCCAATACTCAAAATCATTCTGAAATATGAGAACTCATAAAAGTTGCAGGGATCTAAGACTATAATAGATTTTAGTGTGTGCTAATCCTGAAGTTGCAGTTGCTTTCTTGTGCAAAAACACTCTAGAACCTCCTCGACTAAGAAGCATTTTCTGAATACAACCCATTTGGTTAAGCTATCATTTGTATATACTTAAGCTTGAATGTTACCCTATTGATTTATTATGTTAGTTTTCCTCAGTAAAAAAATAAAATCAAGCAGAAATGAACCAAGGTTGCCTTTTTATTTATTTTTATTTATTTGTTTTATTTTTCTTCTAGTATTATGCTCCTTTTCTAAACTACATTAGAATTTACATTCATCTTCTTTGGAGGTTACAATATTTAATAGTGAAGTAAAACTTTTAAATTCACATTTTTTATTTTTTTTTTGTCTGTGTAAATACAAACACTAGAGTGAAATATTTAGACTGCTGTTGCTGTAAGACTAATTTTTTGTATAAATTCCTGTTATAATGTAATCTTCAGACATTTTAAGTCATACATTTTAAAATGTTATGGAATATGAAGTCTGCAAAGTGAAAACTTAGGTGAAATTCCAATAAAAGGTGGGGTCAGCTTGCGTAGCTGGAAGATGCTAAATGTGTTTTCTCTTCCAGGCCTATGTCATGAGTGACTGATGACACTCCATGACCTGATACTCACCTGAAAACCCACACCTGACTTAATAGTCATAGATCTCCTTAAGAACATCTGCTATATTCTGCTCGTGCACTCTCAACAAATGAACTCTTGTTTATTTTTTTATGGCAAGAATTACATTTAGTATCTTGTCCATTCAACCATTTTGATATGCTGATCAAAGAGCTAGAAATGTTAGCAATAACATTAAAGTGTTGTATTTTCACATGTGATAGCTGAGATCTGAATGTCTCCAACCCCAGCATCACCTATGAGAAGTCTTCAGTACTGTTTTTCTTGATATTGTTCACAAGAACAACATAGTTGACATGTTGAGGGATGATGCTCTCCCCAGCACAGTTAGGTAGGGAACTGAACGAGGTGGAAATGCTCAAGGGTGCATCAGCACCACCTTCAGAAAAGAAAGAAAATGACTCTAAACAACACAAAACCTCTACTTGTACTTAGAGCAACTATGAGATTGGATGTGATAATTCTTTTATCTAGAAGGAGTCCTGAGATTGTGACAACACCAAAGCCTGATCTAACACACATCTCAAAATTTAATAATACCAATAAGTTTGTCTGATTTATTTTCATTTTTATACAATGTTTTTACCACTAAGTCTCATCTTTCTACAGATGATGAAGTAGATAGATATTTCCTTTTTAAACACTGAAACATAACCATGTTGAAGAAGGCAAAAAGTATTTATCTGTACATCAAAGTAATATTCACTATTACTAAAAGCATGTGGGGCCAATATTTTTAAGTGTTTCGTAAAAGTAACAGCAGTTGCTTACTGTTCTCATACATGCAGGTCATGTATCTGAGAAATGGTGCCATTGAAAAATCCTCTGGCAGCAGCAGCAGATGAGAGTATACTTGTTCCTTTCATGTACATCATTAAAGTAATTATTTGTTATGAGTTTAAAATAACTATTTTAAGATTTCTGTGTTCCCTGTATGTCTTTAAATGAGACAGGACTCCTAAATGAGGGAAAAACACCACCCCACACACTCAGTTATTGCATTAGATCAGAAAGAGGAAATCTGAAAATGCATACATGAATTGTTTGGTCTACTACTTTGAAGCAAAGAGCAAAAACATATAGCAGTCTGCTCATTAGTTATAGAGGAACACTACTAAATTAATCTGTTGGGAAAAATGCAGTTTTGTCACATTCTGTCACAATAACAGGAGAAACTGAGAATGTTTAAGTAATTTGAATTCAACTAGCCCGTAACTAATATTAGGTCACCATGGTTAGTCAAGATACAAAGAGATCAAAGCAGTGTGGTAATCTGTGTCCAGCAAGAGCATACCATAGAAACCATAGAAAGGGTAATCTCGCAGTATATTATGGTCTAGTGAGCAGAAATAGGAATTCTTCTTAGTACTGTATTTATATTACACTTAGTAGTTTTATCAACATAAAGGAAATCAATCATAACAATTAACAATGCTGAATAGTGTTCTTGAAAGCAGAAGGTAACGTGTTGATAAAATTGGTTCATATTCTTACCAAGATTGTTACGGAATGACAGCAAAAATAGGTGTTCTTCTTAAAAGTAATGGTAGTAAAATGCAAATCTTCTAAGGAATCTCTTCAGTTCAAACTAGATTTAGATTAATTCACAGACAAATTTGGATTTTTCTGAAACAAGACACTTCGTGGCTTTTCACCCAGATAAGATTGTTATCTAAAAAAACTTGGAGTGATGAGCAACATACTGTTCAACCCACTAATTGTGAGTTTTTGCCATTAGTTTGTTAATATTTGGAAAAAGTAAGTTTTACAGCTCTGAAACCAAATAAACTTTGTGCCAAACAAGCTGCACATTAACGTTACTTATAGAAAGGCTCTGACGAAACTAACTTAAATTCAGTATTTCACTCTGAATTAATTTTTACAAGTGGAGTTGGTGGCACATTGGTAGGCATGCCTGATGAAAAGTTTTTTTCCATATCTAAAGTTTGCTATTAATTTTTCTTGTACACAGAGTATTCAGTAAACCAATTTAAAGTAGCAATGTCTGGATGTTTGAGCCTTTGGAAGTTTTCTCAATATTCTTGGTGTCAGAGTGATTTCAATTTCGCAACCTTCTGCTCTCCATGGGTGAACGTTTGAAATCAACAGTTTTGACAGAATTGCTGTAGAAATGCGTAAAAATAAAAACATGCTCAAGGCAAGGACACATGACCCAAAGGTCATTTATTTAGATAGGCCAGTTGATTTTTTCTAGAAGTCATACATTGCTGAAAACTCTTAAATAGAAAGTGACGTTAATCAGTCTATGTTGTATCAAAAACAGTATTGAAAATCAATTTATCTTATCACTATCTTTAATAACACAGTACATAATCATCTTTCTTATCTCCAGAAATTGCTACAAATTTACATTATTGTGTGCTTGAAAGCTTAGTAAGGGTATTATTTTTTCTCCTAATTCTGTTCTGAAATCTGTTTTTCCCATGTACAATTTCCCATGTTTAGAATCAGAAAAATTCAGGTTGTGAGGCCTGCACACAGCAGGGACAGCCTTGAAACTTAATCTAAGATCAGACTTCTGTCATGTTACTCAGGGTTTTATTCAGCCAAGTTTTGAACATGTAAAGGATTTCTAACACAGGTTTCTTACGTACTTTCTAAGGATGATTTTTGTTATTTCTTTTATTTTAAGGCATTCTTTTTTTGGAGCCAGTGGGAAATAATGAGCTTGTAAGTCTAGCTAGTGTTGAAAGATTCTTTGAGCTAGTACATTCTGGAAAAATTCTGGAAAAACTGTGCTTGTTCTTAGTATTCTTTGTCAATGTGTAAGATGTAAAATGGGAAAAGAAGTTGTAAGGCTGGAAATCTAAAAGCATCTTTATTTGTTATTTTTTTTTAGTTTCTTTTCTAGAAACTGATGTGTAAAATTGATTTTTTTTTTTTTTTTAATTTACCTGTGTTAAAATATTTTCTGAAAATTTCATCTTTTGGTATAATTTTATAAAGAAAGAACATTTTAATCAATTCTCCTCCTGAATAATTGTGAAGTTTGCAAATGTTCTTGTCAGGTGTAACACCTAGATATTTAAAAATTCCACTGACTTTTTTTCCCTTTTTCTTTCTTTATTAATTTGTTATCTGAAATATCCTGAAGAGATGGTTCTAAGATTGTTAGTGTCAGTAAATGTAAGCAAAATATCTGTCGTTTGTGCTACTTTGCAAAAATTTATGTCACTGAATGTCTGAGATGAATTTCTAAGGGGCAATCTTATCATTCAATTCTAATGTCGTTTTATATTCATAAACAGGATTTTGTTTTGTTTTGTTTTCCGTGGAAAGTCTGAATCCAGTATTATTTTGAGCAGGATCATTACAAATTATCATGCATTTCATAAGAAAGCAATTGTTCTAATGACAGTTGGTTTAAATGCTACATGATTTGTGCTATTATTCCTTGAAATTTACTAAATAAAGAGCTGCTTTGTGTGTGTGTGTGTGTGTGTGTGTGTGTGTAAGGTTTCTCCTGAATTACTAGAAAGAAATGATCACACAGAGCATACATTTTATTTTTTCTATGAGAATTTTGTGTCCCTATTTTCTATGCGCACTACAAAGTATTTCCTGTAGTTCAATTATTTCTGGTGAAATACGGTAGACGTTGTAACTCAAGGTTCAAAAACTTTTAGTTCTAGTTGAAGAAGAATATCAAATATAGGATAAAAGTTTCACAATGAATAATTTTGTAATTTAATGATAATTCAGTGGAATACCTGTTAGGTGCTAGAAATAGTAATGCAGTTGGGAAAAGCAATGTCCGCTTTTGAAATAAGTATTGAGAATAAAACGTAAGGATCCAAGCTAAATTTGGAGACAGAAAACATTTCAGCCAACAAAATCTGAATGCATGAAAGCAAATATGACTGTAAAAGGTTATCTGATAATTTTCCTGTGACTAGAAATCTGGTTAGAAGTAACATCCAATTAGTGCTTTATGAAAGGGATGCACTGCATTGAAGTGTAGTCAAAAGAATGTGTTTTATTGTGCTGAATGCTGATACTTTGAAGTGTATAATAAGCTGGTAGGTCACCTTGGCATTTATATTCTTTCTTTATTTATTTTTTTTACTTTAAGTAATTATAAGCATATAGATGCAGAGAGTTTAGGATGAGGGGAAAGAATATTCACTAGGGTGTACACAGAATCCAGGGCAACAGAAATTGCAGCTATCCTAAGTAAGATAACTCATTTTTAGCAAATACTAACTCAGGAACAGCTGTATGCACAGATTAACTTTGATCTATTTATTATCTCTGGGGTGAAATAATTTCTATTTCATTGTTCTTAAACCTGTTGTCAAGTATGTTTGTGATGGTATGATTTCCAAGTATTTTCATGAAAAATGAGTTAAGACTTTTCACTGAGTAAGACAACTTAATTTGTCTGCAAATTACACTGAGATAAAAACAAAGTAGTTGAAATTTACTGTTCCCTGGTCATCTATAAAGAAAATGACGTAAACTAAAATTAACTTGATTATGGCACTGAATCTCAAACATAGATGGTTGGGATCTGTGTGGATTGTATGTTTCACTCAGTCTCAGGTAGCTTTCTTGCCTTCCACAATTACTTTTGGGGACTGTTAGAGGGTGTTATTCAACAGGAGTGTCTGAATGCTTGGTAATACGGAGGTCAAAGGAACGTGCTATTTATTAGCCCAGTGTCACATTGAGTAAGACTTAGCCAACATCATTCTACATCACCGTTTATAGTATGCGTCACATGCAAATAATTGGCAAGTTTCTAATTTCTTTGGTTTGGTATGTGGCATAGGAAGTGTTGTATTTCAGTCCAAAGAAGTTCATCTTGTCTAAAGGTGCATTATGAGAATGATTCATGTGTGTGGATGAAGAAAGAACGCTGTGTACTTGGCTGAGATTTGTGTCAAAGTATTTTGGATGACTTTGATGATTAATATTGCTACTTGAATGTAAATGACTTGTAGGAATCCCTGAAATTTTTTTAATTGAGTTATCAAAACCATATTTTGTGTTTACCTCTACCCAGTAAATTGAAAGTCTAAGGCTAATACAATGTGAAATAGCAGTTTACAGTGTCGGGATGTGAGCTGTTTGTGACCACTGATGTCAGTCAGGGGCAGCTCAATCTCCATTCTCATATTTCATCTTGCAGTTCTATTGGTAGGATGCAAAATTCTTTCTATGTGCCTTCCAGGAGTAGTTACTAGAATCTTTTTTGAGCAGAGTGGAGAGATGAATATCCTTTCACCTCCCAACTCGTATGATTCTGTGGTTCCTAAAGAATTATCTAGAGCTTCTACACCCTCATCAAGTGGGAAAACTGCATCTCGCAGTGTAAGGTGGCGTGCTGCAATAGTTCTTTGAAGCAATGGAATTATCTGCTTCCTCCACAGAGTTTCTCTCATTATGGCATCATTTCCATGCATGTATGCTTATATATATCTACATGTATTTGTAGCAATTGTTGACTATCTTTTCCTTTGTTGTTGTTTTTGTTTTTTTTTTTGTTGTTGTTGTTGTTATTTTTGTGCTTAATGTGTGTATATCCATCACAATCTTGTGACCGGGTGCTGAGTTCTGATTAATAAGAACAAGTGTTGGTGAGTGCTTTATTTATTGTATTTATTGTCACCATCCTATGTGGAAAAAGAACTGGGGCAGAAAACTCACTGGTACACACAGGCCTATGTTTTGAAATTCTATTTAACTTGCTGCAGTGATAGAGTAAAATAAAATATTTTACATGTGATTCCTGGGTTGTCGTTGCAAATACATTTTTATTGATTTACATTCATTTTGGCAGAATCTTGGAAATGTTTCTGTTTGCTCTGAGGTCATTATGTCAGTGATGTTCAATTCAGGAGCAAAGAGCTTCTAACATGAAACAAGTTGCTATGCTACAGCCTTAGTTATTGCTTGAGTCATTGCAGCATTTAATTTAAGGTACTGATACTAGAGTAAATAACTTATAACACATTTCTATTTATACTTCTAGGTGGGAGAAGTTGATGAGTTGCATTTGTTCTTAGCTTGTCAGAACGATACCGAGACTGTGTTTATCTTTTATTCAGAGCTCTCTTTTTAGAGGCTAAATTTCACTGAAATTTATTAGAATTTTTCATTACACCTAAGCTAGACTTCCTCTGTCCTAACCTCTTCAGTGAGACTAACACAAATCTCTTGTTGTATTTATTTTTGACCACACAGGAAGAATCCTCGTATTTGGTTTGTGTGTAATGTCTGAAAAAAACCCTTTAGGTGTTTTATTTGCGTCAATGTATTTTAAGGAGTTATATGTTTACTGTTTCTTTTTTAAAGTTTCAGATCCAAGTTATATGACTGTTACTGTTGTCAGGTGTGCAGGCTGGACTGTTACAGGTTCACTAATATTATATTTTGGGTGAGTGATTTCCATATAACAGCAATGATTTTGATCGACTGTCACTCAGAACAGAATTAGATACTTCGTCTACTCATTCTTCCTCAGTTTTTCCCTGAGTTGCAATAACACCATAACTGACAAGAAAATTAATATCTTTTCATGTCAGCAGAGATGCCTCTTTCCTCATGTTTTCTCTTTCAGAGTTCACACCACAACGTGCTTTCCATTTTATGTTGTCTTTTATTTGTTCAATTCACTTTGTCATCTTCCCAGAGTTCTCAAGATCATCTTTTCTGGTGCAAGCAGAACAGTTATTACTTTGCCCTTTAGGCATGAATTCTTTGCACTTGTCAAACAAGACTGTACTGTTGGATTCTGAAAAACATGCTAGTAATTAGCTCCACAATTTCTCTTCACTGATACCAACATTAGACCAAATGGAGAGTAATTAAATAAATACAATGACGTGGGACAGAATGTTCTTCTCTTTCTTTTTTCTTAAATTTTTTTTTTAAATTGGAATTACTAATGAATATCTAGTAACAATGAAGAATATTACCATGTTTTAATGGCAGCAGCTCTAAGACAGCATCACAAGCGTTTTCCACCCCTTCTCCAGTATTTGCCAAATCAAGTTTTTCTTTCTATGAGCTGTGATATTTATTTAGAAAATAGTGTAAGGCCTATACATACTTCCAACCTGATGTGACTTTTATCTAAAGCATTCATGAATCATGTAACTTGATGAAATATACTAGCATTTAATACTTTATATTGATTTTATGAAAAAAAGGAAGAGAAAGTGAATTTGTAGTTGTTCAGGCATAGAAATGAGTAAATTTAGTACAATTTCTGAAAACTGATAAAAGTAACAATTATACAACAGTTAGACAAGGGTTGCAGCTATGAATAAATCAGTTACCTTGTTCAAATGATCTAAGAGAGTCATTAATAAGACAGATAATCACAATTTATTTAAGAGGTTGCCCTTAGGGGAAAAACAAAATGAAACAAAACATCAATTTGCTATTGAGAAAATCTGGGCGGGAATTCAATTTACTTTAAGATGCCCCACCAGTGTTTCAGTAAGGCAGTCTTAAAGGCCTTCTTGGTAAAGCATAGAGTTAATTCACAGGATCCAGCCATTCCTATAGCATAATCACCTTTAATTCCATTCTGGAGGACATAGCATAAAGCATGGGCTAGAAGTACTAGCTGCTAGACAAGTGCTTGAGTCATTCCACTTTAGTTTCATCCTTCTATGTATTTCACTCAGCAACAATAGCACTTGTGCATACAGTAGTGGAGGTACTTTTCAATAATTGAATGTAATAGTAAGGATTCGGTCACATACAACAGAAGAGGTTAAATAAAAATGTTTGAATCTCAAAAAGTCTAGGAACTAACTCTGTGATTCAGTGATTTTCTCAACATTGTTTATAGTTAAAAAAAAAAAACAAAACAAGATCAGGTGAGACAGGTGTTTCCTCCATAAACAAATGTAGATAGTAAGTGACAGTATGGCAGTATGTCACAGGATACATGCACAAAGATACTTAAATCACAGGGTTGTTCGTATCTGGAGCCGCGAAAGCCCAGCAAGATGAGTCAGCCAGAGAAACTCACTTCTTACTGGAGTGAGGGCATGCAAACTGAAAGGGTTTAATTGCTTGAAGGGGTACAGATGCAATGGGAAAAGAATTTAGGGATTGTGTGTCATGTTTTAAGGGGACTGTGGGAATACTGGAGAATTACTATGGGATATTTTGGAAAAGAACCAAGGGTAGGGAAAGGGAAGGATCAAGGTAGATCAGGGTAGCTGCGCAGGAGGAAAGAATATTTTTTTTACTGTTTTTTTAAACTCTGTGACAATGCTAGATCAAAAATTGGAGAACTATAATAAGCATGTTAGTCCATAAGATACAATTAACATGTTTTCTTAAAATAAATAATGAAATTCCTTGTGAACAGGAGGCCTGGGCCCATCAACTCTGGCTTTATATTCCTCAAATGAATAATTATCTACTTTTTAGTTTAAAAGTATGTAGTAGTTTAAATGCATTTAAAATGCATTATTTTACCATTTCATCTGTTACAACACAGCTTTTTCTGATATTTTGTGTAGAAAGCTATAGGGTTTGGAAAAGAGGTCATGGAGACTGATTTTAGCTTTAAGTGGTAAAATTAAAAGAGATGACAAAAGGACAACAGGCGTAAATGTAAGGGTATATTTAAGTAATTGTCCATCTCTTTGAACTTTCTTGAAAAAAATGTGCATCTGTATTTCATTACACGATTCCCAGCCCCTGTTTTCATGGAGGATTTCAGCTTCCCTGATATATGCTCGAAATATAATACAAGCAGAAGAAGCAATCTAAGAGGTTTCTAGAACGTGTGGAAGATAGCTTCCTGATGTAGCTGGTAAGAAAGACTACCAGGGGAAGAGCGCCACTAGACCTGCTGTTCACAGAGGACTGGTGGAAGATGTGGAGGCCAGGAGCATGAAATGGTGCAGTTCTCAATTCTTGGTGAAGTCAAGAGGGGGCCCAGCAAAACTGCTGCTTTGGACTTCTGGATGGCAAACTTTGAACTGTTCAGAACACTGGTAGGGAGGGTCTCTTGGGATTCAGTCCTGAACAGAAAAGCGGTCCAGGAAGGCAGATTGCACCTAAAGAGGGAGGTCTTAAAGGCACTGGAGAAAGCTGTCCCCTTGTTGGAGAAAATGAGTTTGTGGAGAAGAAGACCAGCATGGATAAACGGGGAACTTTCTCTGATGCTCCAGACGAAACAGAGTCTACCTCCTGTGGAACAAGTCATGAATAATTCAGGGACAGTAGAAAGAAGTTGTTAGGATATTCAGGGAGAAAATTAGGAAGGCAGAAGCCCCATTTGGATTCAAGCTGTCCACTGTAGTGAAAGAGAACAAAAAGCTTTCTTACAAATAAATCAGTAGATCTAGGAGCATATCCATTCTTTACTGGATGAGGCAGGGAATGTGACCACTGAGGATAAGGAAAAGGCTGAGGTTCTCAATGCCTTTACATCTGACTTCAATAGTCAAACAAGTTATCCTTGTGAAACTTTATCCCCTGGCCTGAGAATCAGAAATGGGGAGCAGAATAAATCCCCCACAATTCAGGTGGAGACCTTCTACTCAGCATATCATACATTCAGTGTGTTGTTCAATATTCTGTTGACATTACTGGCCATCCTAATATACATTTTTGCAATTCAGCATAAGAGGATCAGTATTTTCCCTAGAAGAGGCTTTTAGCAACATGCATCTATACATAAAACTTTTTTCTTTATAAAATGATATTTATATTGTTAAATTATTAAAAACAAATTGTATTTCCAGTATATATATAGTGTAGCCAGATAAGTATTGAAAACTTTTTTTTCGTGATGTTATGAAAATAAATAAATAAATAAATAAAAACAATGGACATGATATGGATACACATCCATATCACTTTGCCTTGCTGAAGTTCACTCTAACACATTTTTTGCTTACTCTTTAGTCTACCTTGGGTTACCCTTCAGTTTGTTGCTGTCACAAATTGCTCATATAAAACACATACAGTCAATAATTAATATTCCAGTACAATATCACTATTATCAATATTTTTTTTGTTATTTGGTTCTTCCTTTTGTACTTCTTTATCATTGTACTGTATTGGCTTTTGCACTCCTGATATTCTATTGTGCAGATACATTTCAAATTCATAAAATGTGTTGCAGAACCTGCAAGGATTCAGCGTTAGTTTACAGATGTCCTTTTGCTCATGCATACAGGTACCTCATCATTGTAACCATTCTGCTTAATTTCCACCATTTGTGCTTCCTAATGCGAGGAACTGCTGGGGAGAATTATGAAATACAGCTTGCCCCCGGCATCCAGTATTCTGCCCTAATTAAGGCTCAAATCCAGAACTGGAAATACAGTCAAAGGGAGAAAACATTACAATAAAAAGTCAGCCCCTTCTCCTTCCCAAATCTAGATTCCTTACATTGAGTTTTATGTTTATGGTGGGAAAGTAGGGGTGGAAAGGAAGGATATGGAAACACTGCTAGGTTCAGACTGCTTCCAAAGCCCAAAGACAGGTGGAATGAATACATCCACATGTGGACTTGTTCACTCCATTTACTGTGTTGAAGACAGAAGTGGCAATAACTCTTGAAGAGAATTTTTTGAGAGGATGACTGGAATGCAGGGATAAAAGAAAAATATCCAGTTTGTGCTTCAGCCTGCCATTTGTCCCAAAAGTTTGTTTAAATTCTTCATGTTTTTTTTGTTCTGTCAGTATCTTTTTGAAAACTTGGAGTGATGGTGAATTACATGACCTCTTCTGGTGAACTGTTTGAATATTTTTTAAAAATGTTTAGCTTATGAAATAGTTTACATAAATTGCAATAAATAGAGTTGCAGAAACTTGCAGATTCTCTCTTTCTTTAGAAAATGTATTTTATTCCTCCTCCTTAATGATTTTGATTGTTTATTAAGAGTACAGTTCTGTTGTTAGGGAATAGTGACAAGTGAACTCCAGGAAAGGTACGAGAATAATTCATCTTGGATATCCCAGAGTACTTAGAAGGAACTTCTGGAGGTTATTTTGCCCTGCTGGTTGCTATTAGGTGCAGTATTGCTACTCTGGGGGCAGATGTACTTGTGAAGAACAACAATTGACTGGGTGACCTCAGTGGTTATCAGTTAAGCTCTTACTGCTTTATAGACCTTGACATACATGTCAGTGATTGCAATAACTGAAGAGTAATGATGAAATGTTGAAGAGGTTGCAAAGATTTTTTGTCTTCACCTTTACTTCATACATCAGTCTAAAACATCTGTCTGTTACGTATGAAAGGTTTAAAGAAATGATGGTGGATACTCACAGACTCCATAGATGTTTCCTTTTTTTCTCTTAGCAGTTTATCCATTTCTTGCTGTCCTTGTTATTAAAAAACACTGTTCCTTTTGTACTAGCACATTTTGAAGGCCCAATTGACTCCAATTAACTGTAGCTGTAAAGTGATATTTTTTAGCTAAAAATAGTTATTGAGTTTGACCTGGGAGGCTAATTGCATCATTTTAGAAATAACAAAGCCCAGAATTTTAACACATTATCCATGATTTACTCCACTAATATGTACAAATTGAAATGTTTTGAGGTTTATTTAAATTAACTGTTATAGTTTTAACGCAATCTCATGTGATTTATTAGGAGTCATTAAGGGATCTTGAGGCCAACATTACTCTGAAGCGTATCAACAGGTAACAAGGCTTGTTTAAAAAGGTTTTTTTAAAATATATTTACTATATGCACTCGAGCTATATATAAAATCTAATGCTTCACTTTTAATGAAGCTCTGTTTTATTTATATATAACACCTCTTGCACTTGTTACTATGCTTTACTCTTTTTTTAATTAATGTGAGAGAGCTTGTATCCTGACAGAGGACCTAGCATATGATTGCAAAGTAAGACTCAAAAAAGGGCTGAGAGGTAAAAGGAGAGGGAAGGATGAAGGCGATTATTAGCAAGCAGTGGTGTAGTGGAGTTCTAACATGGATTGATGCAGTAAGAATGAAAAAAACCATGACAAAATGTAGAGAAAGAGCAAATAGAGACAGAGGTTTTGTGTGAAGGAGATGACAAATTTCTTGTAGTGCTGAAATCAGTATTATTAATTTAACTTGCAGTAAAATAAGCAGTGATTTAAAATTTAGAATTATACATTACCAGGTGAATTATAGAAACACAAATTTTATTCTTACACCCTTAGCCAGCTTCATTAACTCACATGAGATTACAGTTCTTTGGATCAGAAGAAGAGGAAAAGTCAGTTTTGAGATGACTCCTTCATTGTGCACATGTGGTGCACATTTGGCCCCAGGTTTCATACCCTCTGCTCTGGAGCTGGTCTCCCTAAGCAAGAGGGCACCACACGTTGTTCCTATCCTGCCTTGCATAAAGTCCCAGTGTGGAAGAGTGTTTACCTTCAGCAGGGAATAGAGTGTATACTAACAACCCTGAGAAAGGGAACATCTTTCTAAGCCTGGTGCTATGACCCCTGTCCTTTGGATGATTGAGTCCACTATTACCTTCCAGAAGCTGTGATTGTTACATAAATCACTTTGCATAGCCAAGGGCATTCGTACTCTTTTTAAAATCATCTGCCAGATTTTTCATGCTTCTGTTTTCAAATGGTGACTCATTAACGCTCATCCCCATTGTTTCTAGCTGAAGTTGGCTGCCTACTCTACACTTTGCAAATTAGTACAACTGATTTTTTGTCAACAGCAACTGAAATTTTCTTATTTTTCCTTTTCTGATGTTGTGTTGTTATACTGCTGTTTGGACACATAAGTTGATTCTTTATTTTCTGCCTTTGGTTTCTAATAATTTAAATTAATATTGTTGGTTTTTTTGTTTGTTTGTTTGTTTGTTTCTGTGCAGATATAATCCACTTCTAAATAGTGGTATGTGATCTTTCTATATCATTGAAAATTAAGACCTTGTGTTGCTAAAGCACTATATAATAAAGGCAGTGTAGTTTTGTATAAAGGCAACTTTTAGACTAGTTCTCTGCCTGTCTCTCATGACATCAGTAGTAGAATTTTTGCTTCTTTTTGTGCTATCTATAAGTTAACCCAGGGAAAATCTTGTATTCATAAAGTTCACTAATGCTTTAGAAAGCAGTGAAGGAAATCCCAAGTGGAGAAGCTAAGCATACAGTGCTACGCTGAGAAAGTGATTGTGTCCATTGCATTTGAGTCATGAAAATTGATCATGTTTAATGAACCATTCTGAATTCTCAGTGGAAAACCTCTACAGGGTACAAATCTAGGGACTTCTCTATTGAGAAGGTACCAAGAAATTTTATTACAGAATTGATAAAATTAATAGTAGTAAATCAGCAATGCTACATGAAGTCTTTCCAGTCTAGATCATTGGTATTCACCCAGAATCCTTAAGGAACTCAGATATGAAATTACTAACTGCCAGGTGTACTGTGTAATGTGCAAAGTAAATTGACCATGGGATGGTAAATGAGACACTAAGTTCTGGATTTTTTTAATGGCTCCAGGTGTGAGTTAGAAAGTCATATAATACTTTTTAGACTTCTAGAAAACCAAGAGAACTATAATAAAAACTAGAGTTGGTAAATTAATGGAAAAATACAATTATAAAAGAGGTAATACAGTTTTAGCAGAAGGAAGCCATGCTTCATTACTCTGTTCAAATTATTTGCAGAAATCGTTGAGCATTTGTGTAGCAGGATTCCAATCAGTTGGGCTTACATCTTCGTTAGTTTTTTTCTTTAAACAATACTGTTGTATTGTTTAAATACAATCCTTAAAACAGTACTGAGCAACAGTACTGTTTTAAGGAACTACTTGGTGCTAGTTTACTGCGTGTAGATTGAGTTCAGAGAGTGGTTTGGAGAAGTCTGAAATAGATTTCATTTGGTGTGTATGAGGAGTTTTATTTGAGGTACTACTAAAGACACTTGCACCCCAGGCAGGGAAGAGACCCTCAAAGCAGCATCAAATGTTCCAGTTTTAAAATGCATTCATGGGCCTGTTCACTAGGGGTACATTAGTTTAATAGGAAGTAAAATTCCTGAACTGCAGAGGTTAAGTTTAGAGACAGTAGCTCCAAACACTTTAAGCTACTGGTAAAAAGAAACCAGTAGATGTTTTGTTTTGTTTTGTTTTTTATTTACACATTACTGCGGACACAGCTTTGTAATACTTTTGATGAGCTCTGTTACAAAAAAATGACAAGGAAATTTCTGATAAAAGGGAATGTCCTTTCTGAGATTGTTATCTTACAAACACGATGTATATATGGCAGAAAGAGGGGACAGTTTTCTTAAGTGAAGACCACTAGCAGTGTTCACCTAATGTCTGTAACAGTGTCAGCATTATTCTATATATTAGTAAATGTTCTGGAAGAGCACTTCAGTAACAAAGTCTTCTGCTGATAGAGACTCATTGTCTATTCAAAACAGAAGAAAGCTGTTAAAAGGGTAGTGGAAATGCTTCATAAAACAGAATAGGTACGGGGGAATGGTAGTATAACATGAGGAAGGCCACAATTATGGAGCAGGTTCTATACAAGAGTTAGTACAAGAAAGGACTGATTGGTTTAAGACTGTTCAGTTTGAGAAAGAGAAAGCAAAAGGGAAAGAGAAAGCATAAACATCAACAAATTCATATGAAGTGCTGAGAATTTGAACAGAGAATTATTAATTATTCCCAAAACTTTTAAGAGCATATTCAAATAAAAATGCCTTTCTTTAATTACCACATACTTAAATCACTGCCATTGTTTTCCCTAAATGCTTCTTTCTATATTTTTCTATATAAAAATTTTCAAAAAATAGGAAAACGTCAAGATTGGAAACCTGACAAGAGTGACTAAGCATACTGAAGAGGTAAAACTATGGCTTGAGAAGTTTAATCTCAATAAGTATGCTTGAGTTATCCTCTCCAACTTTCATACTTTTCTTCCTAGTTGATAGATAAATAATGAAGTGTACTTCTATTGTCTTGGATCTCTATGGTGATGTTAGCAAATTAGTTCTCACTGACTCATTCAAGAACTGTAATGCTGACCAGTACATAGCATGAGGCACTGAAGTGGAAATAGGAAAGCTTCTTGTCCCTGCACCAGTGCTCTTCAGATATAACTGGAGAATTAATCTAGCAAACATTTATGCTTATGTTTATCGTTACATGAATTCAATGAAACTACTCATTTTGAAAATGATAACTTCAGCTTCCAAACTGTGAGCTGACAAATAACTTCACGCAAATGTGCAATTATGTGTTATGCACATGGGAACTACTATCTCATAAAAGAAAGAAGATAGTGAAACTAACGTATTAATTATAAACTCATATGAAAACCTTTTGATTTCATTTTAGTATCAAAACCTAGAATTTCAGTACATTCTATATTTGCTGAGGTTCACAACTAAGCATTAGCACTCAAACAAGTGTCGTATTTTTTCTGCTGTGTAGAACTCAGAAACTTTATTTGTGCAAAACTGAAAGATACTCTTTAGTGTTCAGGCTCCTTGTTTTAGTTATTCTAATGTCAAAATATGTTTAGGCATTCACTATTTTGTAATTATAATTTTGTTGACTGACTTCAAGGTTTGTGTTCAGCAAAAACTATCCTAATGAAGTAATCTTGCATCAGTCTTGAATATTGGCTTCCAAGTACTAAACTGTCATGAAAGAAAAAACATTTGTTGAAAAATATCATGATGTGAGAATATCAAAACATTAAAGTAGAAGGCAGCTAAGGGCTGCCTAACACTTGGTTTCATGGGTTTTATTTTCAAGTTTAAGAGCTTGAAATGCTAAAACTCTGCAGATTTTCTTCTTGCAGAAAAAAGGAAAGTCAACAGAAATAATTGTAAGTAGCTTGATATTTCTTTTGCCTTGATTCCATTTTCTCAGCTATTAGTTTTGTCCTTCTCCTAGAAACATAAACTGGTTGGCATAATGGGAAAAAGGCAGTAATGAGTACTCCTAGCTGAATTTTTGATAACTGATTTACTTCCTGATTACCTTTTCCCTCTCAGAGGGATGATCTGTAGGAAATGTAATATGACAGTCCAAAGTTGATACATAGCAGAACCTGATGAATTAGATGGCTGTTTATTCATCAGATGTCTGTAGAGGCACAAAGTCTGTCACTTTCTTCACTCAGCTCTCATCTTCTTTCTGATTCTTCCTTCTTTCCAGGTACAGCAGGGCTCACTGAAGTAACACTTATTTTAAAACTTCCAAAATATGAAAGATTTTGACATGTTGAATATCTGTTTTTTTTCTTCCTAGTTATATATATTTTATCTTCTAACTGAAACAAGCAATGTTAATACAAGACTATGCATTTTGTATGCTTCCAAAATACAAAAGTGCATTCTTATCCCAAGGTAACTGCAGATGCAATGATAGGTAAAGAAATCTTGTGAGATTGTGTGAAAGAATGAAACGGAAAGTAAATCTTTAAAAATTCTACTATTCACAATTTCAAATATGACAAAGAACAGGATTAAGCACCCGGAGGCAAAAATTTTCAAGATGGTAGAGCAGCAACGTCTTTGATACATGTAGTTACTAAATCACGTTTTCACTAACCCAACAAAGAGGTATTCTTTGCATGAAATACTTATCTGATTACAGGCCAGAGAAAATTAAACAATCAAATAGACTCATTTTCCATATGTTCAGAATTTACTATGAAAAATTCATGGCAAAATATCACAGAGGTGTATATTCCTTGCTCTTTACTTGAGGAGCTAGCATGTTGGCTAAAAATTTCTGTATACTCTTGTTACTGTTGTGAAATTAGGTGTCCTAAGAAAACTCTTACTGCACTGTGTTAGAGTAATACAGGGATGCAACTACTATAGACAGCTGCAAATACTCTCTAAGTCTTTTCATTCACACTGCAATTGATAGTGGCTATTGTCCCTCTGGTTTCCAAGAAAAAAAGAAAAAACACCTTAGAAGTTGATTAACCATTTAAATAGGCCATTAAGACTATTATTAAGGTTAATTAGTATGTAGGATTTGGAAACTTCCAACACTTCTTTTAATGCACAACTGTACAAAAGTGTCTCACTGTATGAATGATGTTAGACACTGCATTTTTTAATTGGTTATTTTTACCTACTTCTACTTCTGTTAACTGAAGGTAATTCACTGTGGAACTGAGAGTCAAACCTACAAGTCATGCTAATGATGCATATAAGGAGATCAACAATGACAGTATTTTCTGTCTACTTCTCAATGGACCATGGATAAAGGATCTGAGCTAACTTACAGTATCTGCTGTACTCAAGTCATCACAGAGTGCTATGCAGTTTATGGCTCAGCACTGGTTTATTGGAATACACATAAATAACGTGTCGTATCTCTATTTTGTTCATTAGGCTCTGACAGAGGCACAAAGTTCTATAAAATAATTTCACAATTAATAGCTTTTTCAGAAAATCTAAACTAGGAGCTTGTTATTTTATAATTTGACAAGGCTAAATACTGGCATTTTCTGTAATATGTTGTCACCTCTGCAACACTTCAGATCTCTTGTTTGAAGAATTTAATATGAATAGCTTTGATTGTCTTTCAAAGTGTTTTGTGTTTTCCTTCCAGCATTGTGCTTTTTAATTGAAGGATATTAGGTAAGTGTATTATCCTGCGTAAATTACTGCTTGTCATATTCAAGCTGAATTAACTGTCTTTGTGCCTGTTCCTGGTCACATCCAGCTCTGTGGTAGGGCATTTGTGAAAAAAGAGGTGTGAACACTATTTTTGAGCCTGAAATAATTAATTCCTTGAAAGGCAGATCTCTATCACCATCTCTGAACTTTGAGATGGAATGTCAGTCTTAAATATCGAAGAATAAAGAAAAAAAGTTAAATGTTATACCTCATAAAATATATTCTTTTTATTTAGCCTCAGAATGCAACTTGAATGCTTGCATCCATTCCATCTGCATGGTCAGATGTTCATACGAAGCATGACCATATTACATTCAAAGACTCATTGTTTCTAATTCTGTATAATGGACAAAGAAATTGCTGAAGTTGTACCACGGGTTCTCATATTCTCCAGATATAACTACATCTCTGGCAAAGGTCTGATTTGTATTAGTGCAGAAGACTGCTCTTTCTGAAAGATTCTAACAATATTGGTAAAAACTGCATAGTTTTTTATCAGTGTTTCGGTAAAATGCAGTTGTTCAGCTAAAATGACTGCTTCTGTTCTCAGAGCTTCTTATATGTATGAAACTAAGGCTTGTGCTTTTTGTTTCCATGTTTTGTGCTACAGTGTCTGCACCATGGAATAATTTATTTGTACATCGGTAAAGGATTCGTGTTGTAGGCATACTCTGAACTGGAGCCTCGTTACTAGTTTCTCAGTGATTAGGTATTCTGTGATCAGCAGAATTTTATCTGATGAGCAGCATCAGCTATTTGGATGCATACAGTAAAATTTATACTGTAGATTCAATAATAGAAGTAAGATTTATCATGTGCAATAAATATGCGTAAGTTTAATGTAATGTGAAAAAACACATTATATAGATATATCTGTGTACTTACACAAAGTTGTATGTTTTGTGTTCTGTATTGCTAAGGTAGGAGTCATCCCTGAGGTGTTCTTGGCAGCTTAGAATTTGAGAAAACTGGCATAATGACAGCTTTTCTACTAGAGATATTCTGTCATTATTATTATTTTTTTCCAGAGAACTCTAATTATAATCCAGACTTTTCAATTGCTGCCAGAGGAAACTTGGCAGGGGGAATATTTCTTCAGGACCAATTTACTTATCCAGTTTTTGAAAATATTTGTTAAATCGAGGAAACATAGTTTAGTGTGGGGTATTTAAATATTAAAGATTCTTTTAAATTAAGAGGCAGTGCATAGCATATCATCTGGATGACTGAAACTAGTGCGTAGTAGTGAGCAAGAAATTACTGATACTGTAATGGAATAAGGGTTGCCTTTAAAAACTATGCTCTAAACCGAAAAGATAGTAAAAATATTTGTGTCTATTTGTTGATCAAGAAAAGACTGAATTTGTAATTCTTATCTGGAGCTTCCAGTGCTTTAAGGTAAAGAAGTTGTTACCAGAAAAGCTATTTTTATTGTCTAGTTGTCCAGGTCAGAGGGCTCATTTTAATGCTGAAATAACTTCTGATGAATTATCAATCGAATAGAAAGATAAATAGAGAATGTTAACTTAGACCATAAAATGTAATTTCATACGATTGAATAGCTTGTTTGGATGGTAATTGGAATGTGTATGTAAGGATATGGATTAGGATACTGTCATGGCAACATTAAGCTGAGTATTTGGAACAAAGCATTTCTGAGGTATAAAAAAGAAAATTATTGGGGAAAGAAATATATAGACTTTACTAATTATTAGATGCATGGCTTAGTTTAATTCATCCTCAATAATGTACAATATTTGAGTTTGTGTTCAAGATGGTCCATGCACCAAAATGAAAAGAAAGAAAATGCCCCTTGCAATCTCTGTGAATTAATTTATCCTTAGAACAGTCTGGAGCATCTGCTGCAAATTCAAGATGCTAGCTAGATGTTATGACTACTGTGCCTGTGTTCCAATTCTGCATAAAGCTAACAGTGCAACCTTGCTGGACTTTCTTTAGAAAAGATTCTTGACTGAATGAGATTTGTTTTCCTTTTTTACCCTTTTCCAACAATGTCAAATTACGTTGCCTGGAATCTTTAAGAGAAGGGTCTTTACAGCTGTGTCATGAGGCAGTGTAAGATCTGTCCTTTTGCTGACAGCTCTTCCTTGGACTTCCCAACTTCTAATTGTATAAATGTAAATAATCTTACACACACATATATATACATATATATATATACACGATGCACAGTAAACTCATTTGCAGTATCACAGTGCCTTCAGCAAGGATTTTGCCTGAGGCTCAGTTGTGCTTCCAGCACAGATTTTTAAGTTATACCATTACTGCAATCTATGAAAACAGTGTCAGTGGTGTGTTTGCTCACTAATTATGTGTGACCTCTACCAATGCCAATGATGATGCTTATTAAAATAAATCCTATTGATGCCATTCTTTTGGATATGTTTCCGTTGAGATTTTTCCATTAAAAAATGAAAGAACCCTAGCATTTGAATTAATGAGGCTAAGTCCTTGTATCCAGGCTACATAGTTCTGCAAAAGCTGTTTCCAGAGTGATTGCTTCATTAAGGACCTTTACAGTATTAAGCAATGACACAGTTCAATCTGAATACCTCAGAGGCACATGAATTTGTATTAACATTAAGCTGAAACACTTCCAACAGCTTTTCCTACTTCCCTACAAGAAGAAATTCAACACAGAGAGCAGATGTAAATGTAGGAAATAAAGGACGAGGAAAAAAAAAAAAAAAAACCTATTAAAATATAAAAATAGAAAAATCAGTTTTTCAAGAAATGATACAGAACATGGTAGTCTGTGCTTTTTAAGTCAGTCCGAAGGACCTTTTGAAACATACCTAGTACACGGAATGGACGAAGACTGACTTCCTCAGTTTGATCACTTTTGGCAGTTTAATTCCCTATAATTGTCATCTTTACTTGCACAGTTCCCCATCCCCACTACTAGACACATTCAAATAGCAACAGAAAAAATTTGGAATGGAAAGGAAAACAGTTCAACAGTGTGTGGCCTACTGAACAAACTCATGAATGTTGAGAAGACTTCAGGTAACTGTCTTTGACTTTTTTAGTTAATGCCCTTCAACATTTAGTAAAAAATACTACTCTGTTTTTGACATGCACAACTGTGGGATCCAAGCAGGTTTACAGGTATTTTTCACCTTCATGAGCAATATTTGATTTCTCCAGACAACAAAGAAAATGCTTTCCTATTACCTAGTCCAAAATATTCAACACTTCTGTTATGCTGAGTATTTTAAGGCCTCAGTTTAAAAGTGGTTACTACTCAGTTTTGCACAGAAGTAATTTTAGAGCCTTTTGAGTTATGGGAAAGCAGAATAGTCATGTAATGGATGTTTGGTTCATAAAATGCTGTCATGAATGAGAACAGAGATATAAACACTACTCAGAGATCTAAAAAAGCAATTATTCCACAAGAATTTCAACATACATTGGATGAAAATGGTCCAGAAACACTTATTTCATTTTAAAAGCCCTGAAAATACTCGATTTTTAAATATCATAAAATACTAGAGCATAGAACCATTCTGTTTATGCACACACGTCACTTTCCCTTTGCACTTTTCTTAGTAACACCAAATGTTTTTTTGTTTTTGTTTTTTTCTCTCTGCATATCCATTAGTGCTCTTTATTTCTTCATTCTGTATTTCTACTAACTGTCTAAAACTAGGTTGTCAGGTGGCGTTTGTGTGCCTCGAGCATTTGGGCAGCTCAAGTATGGCTCCAGGGACCAAGCTGTGGCAGATGTGGGATAAGAGGACATCAGTGTGGGGCTTTTAAGTCCTCAGCATCCCTAGCTGTAGCAGGCAGGGAATCCAAGACTCAGCTGCATCCCCAGTTTATCCACATAATTCTCTGCCTGGGAACCACATGCCACTTTTAGACTTTTATCTTTGCTAGGTACACAGAAGTGATGCTAGGGTGCTCAGACTTACAAAGACGCTGTTATATATTTTTACAGATTAAGGCTATATTGCTGTCGTGATCTTGGAAGAAAGAACATGAGATTGTGTTAGGTGTTATCTTCAAAAGAGCACTCTTGAGAGGGTTGAGCGGGGGATGGGGGGAGGGGGGAGGTGAGGAGGGTTCACTTTCCACTTAAAAACTAAACTTGACCTGAATAGATAGTGAGCTATTTTCAAGTGATACAAGAATTGCTCTGGTTATAAAAGTGTAGTTTTGTGTGTATTTAACCTACTTTGTCTGTAAGTAGATATATTATAATGCTATTAAGATTGTCTGGAATGCATTTTAGTTGTTCTTTAATGCACACTACAGATGTTGATGGACCAAGAAAGATTTCAGTTCACCGGCCAGAATACACCCCGATGGCTCTTAAGCTGTGGTATAAGACATTTTCTGCCAGAATATGCCCCAACTGCAAAAAAAAATCTGTAGAATTTTCAATATTTTGAATTTTTGTTTAATCCATCACTGTCCTTTGAATCTTCTCTCAGTAAACTGAAGAACAGGAAAATACTCTTCTTTATTACAAACAAATTGGCAGACATTTGGGGAGAAAAGAAGAAAACGGCAGACCAAAAATAACATTCCACTATTAATCATCTATATCACAATCACATAAAAATAGTACAGACTAATATTTCAGTCAGAAAGCAAATAAATGACTCATAAAACAAAATGCTGAAAGAAAAAAGGAGAGAAGTGAACCACATCTGTCTGCACTGAACTCAATTTCTGTGATATCATTAGGAAGTGATGAAGTAGCTGTAGGATGCTGGCTGTGTCAGAGAGGACTTCAGACAATCATTGTAAAGATGAAATGGAAGCTTATAATATGTCCATACTACTGAACCTGGTACAAAAAGTTGACATTATTTTCCCTACCAGGTAGAAAGATAATAATGTTCATCAGAAAGTCTGGTTGCAAAGGCAGGTGCAGCTTTTCCCTTGTAGGAAATGGTGTGGTTAGAAAAGTGTAGCATGTTTTGCATAACCGAAACTTTTAAGCTGTTTTGTGAGTTTCCATATGAAATGTGGGAGGGAATCTGTTAGACAGTATTGTTGTCTTCAGATCTGACTGAAATACTTTAAGGACATTTAAAATCAACTGTTATACTTCCTACAAGCTTGAGTCTTAAAACTGCAGTTGGTTCCTATCCAAGAGTGTTCTGGTTTCATCTGGTACTGTGTTAGTGACACACCAAAGTTTGGTTATTGCTGAGTGATGGGAACGCACCTGGGGCCAAGGTGGGGCAGAGTATCTATCATGATGGACTGCAGCAGGGGATGGGGCAGGGCAAGGGTACATGCCTGAATCACTCTGGGGATGCCACAGGGTAGACCATAAAGCTTTGGGAGCTGGGTGGAGGAGGTCATGTTTTTGTTTCCATTTTCCTTTTCTGTCCTGGTAGTTTTTATCTCAACCCAAGAGTTCTATTTTTTTTCTAGTTGTCTCTTTCATCTCACCTAAAGGGAGTGAGTGAATGGCTATTGGGTGCTAAGCTGCAGCCAGGCAAAGCTGCAACAAAGAAATGGGATTTTCTAAGGTTATTTACAGAGTTAGGATATGACCTGCAATCATCATCACCACGTGGCCTCTTGATTACGGAGTTCCTAGTGCTGACATTAGGATCCTTAATGCATCTGACCTGCAATCATCATCATCACATGGCCTCTTGGTTACCGAGTTCTTAGTGCTGACAGGACCATAAAGCCAAAGCTTTGCCATCAGTAACTTGTATTTCCATCGAAGTAAGCAAGCTAGTGGGAAACTTACATGTTACTTAAAATCAGACTGTTTGAATGAAACCTTTGGATTCCAGAGAAATCCTAGTAACTGCTAATGCTACTAATGGCTGGAGCCCCTCCCTCACCTGTAAATTCATCTTCGAGTTCTGGTCAACTGGGTCAGAAAGGTATTGTCCCTGGGAGATCTTGTTTTCTAAACCAGGCCAAGTTGGATGGGACCCTGGGCAGCCTAATCTGATGAGTGCAGCCCTGCCTTGGCAGAGGATGGATACCAGGTGTGCTTTGAGATCCCTTCCAACCCAAACCATTCTGTGAATCTATTAAACTATAAATGGCTATAGTTCATTTTTCTCTGCTGCATTTGTTTGTCAGGCTCTTTGGAACAAAAACATAAAATTTTGGCAGCCTATACAGCCCTTTGCTATTCTTTGGTGAACAGTGCTGTATGTCGGTTGTTTCTTGAGCATGAGGATATTTCTGTGTAAAAATAGTGAATTTGCTTTCTTCAGAAGCACTTTAATATTGGCAATTAGTAGCTGTGAGGAAGTTTATCTTCAAGAGGCTTTTGCACAAACAGATGGAATTTATAATTATATTCTTCAAAGCCTCATAATGGGTAATACTAGTTTATGAGAACTCGTACAGTGAATGAAACAAACCTCTTTCCCAGCTTCTTTATCCCTGAATGATGACTGAATTGAACAGATATTTCAGATACCATGTTTGAGGCAATTTCAGGGTGAGAGTTTGCATAAACATTCCCTCTGTTTATAATTTCCAGCTACTTATTACTTAAAAGTTTTAAGATCCTGCTGTCATAGAAATAGGGTGGCATAAGAGTTTAGTGAGCAGTAGAGGATTTTTGGATGAGTATGCAAATATACATATTTATGATTTTTTGTAGAGTTTTTGCAATGAGGATTTGAGAATACTCAGATTCCAAGATCTTATTTCCCTTTTGCAGAGTTTCATATTTAGCAAGCTAAGATTATGATTTTTGTAAAGGATTATGTGCTTCAATCACATACATTTAGAAATCTTGCCTCCATTAATCCAAATAATTGTAGAATGTTAAAATAGAGTAGTGTGATATGATAATGGAAATTTTGCAGTAAATCTTCATTTTCACTTGGTTGCTTGTTCAAGACCTGATATTCACAAAACCTCCAGGTAAGATAATTTTTTTTCAACTTTTAACTTGGAAAAGCTGGTGAAGCTTGGAAATTAAAAAAAAAACAACAAAACAAAACCAAACAAAATCTTGTCAGAAGTTCTGGTAATCAGAATGCAGTTTTCACAATGGATTTCACTGGGGCCCTGGAATATGTATATTGAAAAGGTATATCTGGTACCTAAATGTAAGGACCTATACAGTAGTTTTTAGGACATGGAATTAACCTTTTAATGCCAAACGTAGGTCAGGCCCCATTGCTAGAAAACTGCAGGCAGTTGCAGGTTTAGTTACAAATACAGAAAAATGCTTTTACAATTACAGAAAATTCCCAGGCTAAAAACAAAGGTCATTGAGCAAAACAGATATCATATCCTGTGTGTCCAAAAGCAGAAGATTATGGAAAAATGGTCAGCAGAGCAATCATATCATGATCTGTTTCTTACAGTAACCTTGCATTCTCTAACAGTTGCAAGTCATGTACCTTCTAATCCATAGCTTTCAGGGCTTAATAACCTTCAGTGTTAATGGAATAATTGCTCTTCTGTGAACTTGTTTAGTGACTCCTTACATTCAGGTCAACTTCAGCATTGGAGGTCTCTGCTGATGAAGTTTTCTGCAGCTCCACTGAACACGGGCTGAGGAAACACCTCTTGTTCACACTGCAGCTGCCTCCTGCCTCTTCCCAGGCCTCCCCAGCTCCTGCTGGCAGGTGGTACAAGATGCAGCTGAACGCTGTTCTGTGTTCACATCACCTATGACTGGAGAAGTCTTTTAAAGAATGCTGCAGCCCTGAGCAACTTACCTTTTCACGTGTGTAAAGGGGACTGAATATCTCCAGTTGTACGTGCAGCCCTTTTCCACTGGTTTTGGTCTTTTTATCTCACTTCAGTGCCCACAGCCTGGTGGAACAATGTGTGCATCTGACCCTGCCAGTTGTCTGTCTATGGAATTTTGCTTTCCTTAGAGGTAACTCGGTGCAAAGAATGGTCTGTCCATAAAAGTGGGATTTGATTTATAGCAAAATAGAAACCTGTTTTAATTATTCATAAATTTAGTTCACTAGTTTGTAGCTTGGAGGCAAACTGCTGCTACACACATAAGATGAATGATACTAAAAGTGTTTTAGAACTAGTTGTGGTACTAAATAGGATTTGTGTTTTGAGTTTGTTGGTATAGTTCTTACATAGAATGTGAAGCCAGATGGCCTTGTATACTTTTTTTGTTTGTTTGTTTAGAATTGCCTTCAGTGTTTTCAGACCTGTTTATTCCCCTTTCTTTATCCCACATTATTAATTATCTATTTATTGGAGAGCATCACTAAAATAATTGTTTTCTCCTTTTAACTTACTTGTATACAGCCATATTGATCATTCATCCATGTAGAATTATGAAGGTTATCTGAGGACTGAATATTTAACATGTAGAAGGGACTTCGGTTTACTTCTGTGATTGTCAGTCTGAAATATTCCAGCCCCCAAATCAGGACTTGTAACAATTATTCACATGAAAGTGGGACTCTAATAGAATTTTTATTTTAAAAACATATTTACTGCATAATAGTTTCTTTCTCTAGCTTCAGGAAATGAGTTCCCAACACATGGGGGCTAAGAATGTGATTTATTTTTACAGGCAGCATGCAATACTTAAAATATTCTGTCCAAAAGGGAGAAATTGTTGTAGTTAAAGCTCAGAACTAGGTCAGCTCAGATCAGGTTGCTTATTGCCTTATCAAGTCTTGAATGCTTCCAAGAATCCGCAGACAAGATTAAATCTGCATTCTTCAAGACCAACAAATTAATGCTATTATTTGTCTTGTTCACTTCTCTTGGGATCCTAAGGTCACTTCTGCAGAAGCTGCAACTGACCTTCACATTCTTCACAAATCCATTATTTCCCAAGGCTCCATCTGAAGCACTGTTACTGTATTAACCTATGGCATGAGATTTAAATGCTGCGTAACAGAACAGTAATTCTATTATTTTATTGTGCTATATTGTCCACTTGACACTCTCAGTGAAATAAGCCTTAATATGCTTCCTGCATAGATGTGAAACCACATGGATGTTAAACAATTCTTGAGATTATACTTAGCTGTGTAGAGAAGGATGCTCCAAGAATCTGGAGCACTATGTGCTCTCATAACCATCTATATCGAAGTATATCCACCCACAAATGGGCCATTCCATTCCTGAAAACTTAGCTTTGATCATAAATATTGTACTTCTTTTAAGGAGGAATTAATTGACATACAGTAGATTATTACAATACGATTTGCATCCCATACATTAAAATATGATTTATGTGATTTGCAGTCAAAGCACCTGTTAACTTTTTACTGGGCTCTCTTGATACCTAATTGTTCTAAAGTGTCAGTGAACCAACAAGTGCAGGGCTGAGAGCAACTGTTTGAGTAAATAGGAAGGTATTAGTCAAAACATCACTTAAATTTTGAAATGCTCATTTGATTACTGATATTTTTTTCAATTTACTGTAAATTCTCTTTAGCTAATTAAAAGCAATGAAATGTCAGGATTTTAAAACAATTATCTTTGTGCTGAAACTTTCTTAGTATCATCGCATTCTTGTCTTTTAATTATTGTATTAAGATATTTCTTTCATTTCAGAAATTAATTCTGATTTGTTGTTACACACGTTTATATTTATAAATTGTAAATTTGTAATATAAATATATTTTAATTATGACACCTCTTTTCAGTGTTTAAATATGTGCCATATGGTAACAGACTCTTATAGCTACAGGGAGAAAAATCTGCTGATGTGTCACTAAATTCTTCATGTCTGCTAGCCAATTAGATGATAAGGCCCTCTTTAATATAAATGACTACTTGTACTGTCATGCCTAACGGACAGCATTCCACATGATGTTATGATGTGGAATACCAGTAACAAAGAATCATAAAACCATGTCAGCTATCCCCAGAGATATTCAAGAAACATTCAGATGTTGTACTACAGTTCCTGGTTAGTTGATAGTATTGGTGGTAGGTGGACAGTTGGACTAATGATCTTGGAGATCTTTTCCAACCTTGGTGATTCCATGATTCTATTTTGGTTTTAGTAAAACAGAGAAACACTGTCTGCCAAGTCTAAATATTTCCATTCAGGCTTTCACAAGACGCTTACAACTACAGCATCTGAAATTTCAGTGAAGTAAGGATCGAGATTGAGTGAGCTGTCTCCCCATTTCTTCCATATGCCAACTTGATAGGATAATAGAAGCATATTTTTGGGATTTCAAACTGTTATCAGAGTATGTAGTCTTTTTGACAGTTCAGTGTTGGGCTTCCTGAAGTCTGTAGCAGAACTCCCTCTAGCAGCAGACTTGCATTCGGGCTGTTGAAATGATGTAGAAGAGCTTTAAAGTAGAAGTGCCACAGCTCTAAAAAAAG
>VXAB01011181.1:49678-62717 GCA_013399175.1 Odontophorus gujanensis
TTAAATATGTGCCATATGGTAACAGACTCTTATAGCTACAGGGAGAAAAATCTGCTGATGTGTCACTAAATTCTTCATGTCTGCTAGCCAATTAGATGATAAGGCCCTCTTTAATATAAATGACTACTTGTACTGTCATGCCTAACGGACAGCATTCCACATGATGTTATGATGTGGAATACCAGTAACAAAGAATCATAAAACCATGTCAGCTATCCCCAGAGATATTCAAGAAACATTCAGATGTTGTACTACAGTTCCTGGTTAGTTGATAGTATTGGTGGTAGGTGGACAGTTGGACTAATGATCTTGGAGATCTTTTCCAACCTTGGTGATTCCATGATTCTATTTTGGTTTTAGTAAAACAGAGAAACACTGTCTGCCAAGTCTAAATATTTCCATTCAGGCTTTCACAAGACGCTTACAACTACAGCATCTGAAATTTCAGTGAAGTAAGGATCGAGATTGAGTGAGCTGTCTCCCCATTTCTTCCATTTGCCAACTTGATAGGATAATAGAAGCATGTTTTTGGGATTTCAAACTGTTATCAGAGTATGTAGTCTTTTTGACAGTTCAGTGTTGGGCTTCCTGAAGTCTGTAGCAGAACTCCCTCTAGCAGCAGACTTGCATTCGGGCTGTTGAAATGATGTAGAAGAGCTTTAAAGTAGAAGTGCCACAGCTCTAAAAAAAGATGCTAGAACTGTTGTAAATACTTCAGAATCTGCACAAGATTTGATTCTATTCTAGGAAAAATGAAAATCTGAAGATGCCGTTTGTCCCTAGGCTACAATCTCTTAACATTCTTTGATGCTTAAATCATTTAGGAGGAACAAAACAACTAGATTTTCTATAGCTTGTTTGAACAGTTTTCTGAATTTTGATGCTTTGAAAATTGGGAAGCAATAAACAGTGTAGGAAAACAGTTCTTTATTTTATAAGTATCTCAGAATAAAGGCTGATTATTGTCCTCTCTGATTTAAAATGGTTTGACACTGCACAAAACTGGCATTATTCATACATATTTTACATTTTTGGATTTAAAATCCAGCATTCAAAGAATAATTAATGTCAGGCAGTTGCCTGAGCAAGCCTACACTCTGCAGTAAATAACACATTCTAATTAGCACTGATGTGGATTGGAGGCTAAATATCTAATTAACATGCATAGCAGAAGATGAGGTTAAACATCATGAACTACATAAAGTCATGCATTGTGTGTGACCTTTCTCTCAGTACTCTATACGTTGCGCTGGTCATGTATTGGGCTGGCATTTGCATGGCAGCACAAGCCAGGAAGCCAAAGCTCTCTTCCCCAAACTCTCTTGCATACTTCTGGTATTTATACATGGTTTTGCATGCATTAAAACCTGACTGGGGTAAGCATTAACTCATCTTTCCGTATGTCAGAACCCACCTATTCTCCCTCATTCAAGTGAGTGGTACCTCTTGAATGCTGGTTTATTTTGATGTCTTCATGTGGTTGTTGTGTAGACTGGTCACCAGTGACCTGTGTTCTTTGTGTACCACCAGGCTGAGTGCTGCTGTTTAAGCTATTTTTGTAAGAGTGTCAAGCAAATGGTTACTAAAGTTTAGATTAGAATTGAATCCTATGGTATCAGTATTAATAATATATATTATAAATTAGATAAATAAATACATGAAAGCTGGTATAATCCAGTAAAAATTCTGAAGCCAAAAATATATGAAAAGTAGAAAACAAAGTCTCCCTTATTTTGTTTTGGTTATTCGTAGTACTACAGTGAATTTTTAATGACTGGTATGGTTCAGCTCATACTGTTATTTTTGTGAATTATGTAAACAGGGATCCAGATTCACAAATGGAAATAGGTATGTAAATTCCACTGGAGTCTGGTTCATTTATTGTCAGGCTCTACAAAAGCAGTATCTGCCAGTCATTTTCACCAACTTTCCCATCATTGTCTGTAGTGATGGGAGATACATATACGTGCAAGCTGGTAGTAGTCATTCCACTGGAACTTGTTATAAAGTTATTAAACATAACTGAAGAGTTAAACATTTATGCCAGCAATCATGTGCAGAACTGTAATGCTGATTAAAACAATGTTTCACTATTTAATCAAAATGTCTTTTAATATTTTGAGTAGTTAGAATGTCATTTGTTTGAAGAATTACATATAGTTTGATAAGTTGTGAAAAGGAAAAAGGAAAAATTCACATACTTTCAGTGCAAGAAAACTAGTGCACATTAACTGCATAAATCACATGATTTGCACTAGGAATACTTCCAACAAAGCAAACCCAACAAAAGGATATAAACAAAAGTAACAAGTAACATTTCTTCTCTACCTCTTGGACATATCTAATCACAGTACTGGTATCAATATAGGGAAATGAAATGGAGGTTTTGAAGATGCTAGTCATAGACACAGATCATGGGGTAATGTGAATCCCAGTTTATGGCAATGTATGTAATCTGAAAATCAGCCTCACCACTAAGGTAGGATAAAAAGTAGAATAGTTATGAGATGAAGGAATGGCTTATCAAGGAGAGTGGGCATACTGTAGCTGCTGAAGGTAATGCTGCACTCACAGCCCATCCAGTGGAACCTGTTGTTGATGGGCCAGCAGGCTACCAAACACATCTGAATTTGTCCAAGTAAATAGAAGCCTTTGAATGTTCTCATTTCCAGCAATTTCACTGTCTTGAATGTTCTGCTGTCTACCTTTAATACACTGTTGTCTTGCTGCATTTTCTGTCTGAGATTTCCTTCTGAATGTGTTGAGATTTTGGATGTGGAAGACGGCCTCTACAGCAGCCAGTCATCTACCAGTTTTTAGTAGAAGTTCAAGAAATTCAATTGTGCTTTCAAGCAGCATGTACTTGTTTAAAAAAATAGCAATTAAGTACTCACATCTGCTTAGATAACTACGTATCTTGTATAGATTTTTTAAGGCAAATTGTGGGCAGTTTGTCAGTCTCTGTAGAGCTGTGCTTGACTACTCAAGAAAAGAAAAAAGTTAAATAATCCATTCTAGCCTCCTACTTGAGCTTAAACAGAACAGGAATACTCGTTCTTTTAAGCATGTCATTTAAATTAGGTATCTCAGCATTTGATGGAAAAAAAATGTACAGCTAATGTAGGGGAACTCCCTGAACAGTTCTTGGCTGTAATAAACATACAGTAAACCCTTCTACTCTGCTGGGCTTCAATATAGGCCAGCAAGTACAAGCATAGTCCCTCTGGCACTTAAGTTAATGGAGTGACTTCATTCTGTACAGATTAATATTGGGTTGCCCTTTTCACCAGGTTAAAATGATAGTCAGCTCAAATGTGGTTTCATGGATTTTACCATTCCTACAGCTTTAAATGAAAATAGTGAGAGCAAATAAGTATTTAGCTGTTCAGTATAGAAAGATGACAGTGACTGTGTGTATGTGCCGGGAAATGCAATGAGTTTGACTGAGGTTTGTGATCCTTTAGGAAGGAACATGAGTCATCTGCTTGTGTGTCATTGCTAAAGCTTCTGGTGAGTCAGTGAAAATAAGAATGGTTGAAAGCAGTGCTACCTCAGATGCAATAAGATTTTGTGGTTTGGACTCAACAACCGAAATACTTGTATGTTTGTTGTTGGGATTGATTCTTCACTGACAAAGACTTCATACATCATTCTATGATTTAATTTGTTTCTGTATGCTACCCTTTTTCCCTTTCAGTGTTCCTTTGCCATCTTTGTTAAATACACACACACAAATATATATATAATACATACATATATACAGGCCAAGTGTTTCTGAACCAGGAAAGTTTAATGGAAGACAAAAAAAATGTAGGAGTTAATGGCAGTAGAAGCATGCCAGAACTTTTGTATTATTCTTCCTTCAAAAACTAAGGCAACCTGAGCTGAGCAGCTCACTGTGATGACTTAGGTTTGTCCAATTGTCCAGTTCAGGAATCAGGAGAGTACAACCCCTGAGAATGTAAATTATTGGGATCCTGATAATTGTAGTCCCCTCCCTTACATAGGAAGGTGTGAGAAACCGTAAAAACTGAAAGCCACGCCTGCAAAAGTAGGCAGGTTAACTTCAGTAGTCAGAATTCCCTGTGCACAAACTGCTGACAAATCACGTTATTTGGTAATTCTAAGTTCTCAATTTAACTGATAGACTGTGGCCCCAAGAGCAGACCTAACTTCACTGTGCAGTGTGAAGATTCCCCTACTTAACTGGCTTGTATCCGCATCCTCCAGTCTTTCAGGAAACCTCACCTCCTAAGAGAAGTCAAAATCAGTAGCCATATGCAATGCCATCATTTTGCAAATAGAAATAGAGCTGCCACGTGAGCCATTGTGTAGCATTATATTGAGATCTGTATTAACATTTTTGTCCAAATTGCGTATCACGGTTGTCTCTTTCACAGCATGATTAGAGAAGCACCAATCTGGTGTATATGTTGTTTGTGTTTATAATGACAGTAATAACAACTTTTCTCTATTAGGGAGTTTGCTATTTTTGTTGACTTGTTTTGTTGGTGAAAGTTGTTGTATTTTTGTCTTGTTTAATTGCTGTTGCCCCTATTTAGGTGTAGAAGTCTTATTATCTGTATGTTAAAAGTAAAGACAGTATCAAAAGTTTGTCTGTTTTTTCTATTCTCAAATATGTTTTTATGTACCTGAAGGTATCCCAAAGTAACGTTTGAAATTAGCCTTATAAGTTATATCTCCAAATTTCTTTGCAGCCTGGGTTTAAAAATTTCCTGCTAAAGCCTCTCCCTCAGTAAAGGTAAAATCTGAACTCACTATAAAAGAGCTTTACACTATATCTTCATATGAATAATTCAGTTCATGCAGTGTTCAGTACCCCATTGTGTAAATTTTAAAGGGGCCTCTTAATAAGGACAGAAGCTGCCCTTTTGTAATCCAGAAGACAATAAATTTCAGAATCTTTCTCTGCTGTACACAGTGTTACAATAATCTTTGTGATTTTAGTCAAGGCTAAAGACATTCCCTGTCTTCTGTTCTCTAACAACCATATGTAGAAAAAAAATCTTGAAAGACAAACTTTTGTGGAACATATAAACTGTGGAACTATGCTATGCTTAAATAAACATGTTAGCCAGAAATGTTGCAGTTGACATCAGTTAGATCCAGTTTGTGCTCCTCCACTGAAAAGCTCTTCCTTCAAAGAAACCCTGCATTTTCATCTGTGCAGCTTCCATTATTTAAAAATACTGTTATAAATCTCTGACTAGTATAAACTAACTAACTAAATAAATAAAGGAGAAGTGTTTTTAAACATTTAAACATAGTTAGCATTCAATCTTTTAATGAAAGTTACTCCCAGCATAATATTTTAAATAAAATTGGTTACTAGTCTGTGGTATTTTTCTTCCTTGAATGTCACCTTACAGAGGTGGGAAGAACAATTGCATGCATGCTTGCAAAAGGAAGTTCATTGCATAACTCAATTTTCTGAAGCTAGCTGCACTTTCAAAAGGCAAGCCCCTATCCTTGACTCCAAACTTGTAACTCATTCTTCAAGCCTTGTAGGCATGTGGTGAGTGTATGTTCATACCTGCTTTAAGAAGATTTCATCCCATTGTTACCCATCCAGTCTTCAATGACCTTGAACAACTATGTACAGGAAAATAATGAATACTTCAGTGACATTAGCTGGCTAAATTAAACTGATGAAAAATATAGCTCCCAGATTTATTTTGAATATCACTGTAAGCTTTGTAGTGTTTTGAAGAATAGCAGTAGAAGTCAACATTATGCATTCACTGCTTACCAAATAGAAACTTAGTACAATAAATACTGAGCAAATTATCATTGGTGATATCATATTTTGTGAACTGAAAATCTATTTCAAAACACATTGAATTCCTAAATAATAGGAGTCTGAATGGTCTGGATGGTCAGTTTAGGTTTTGTGGATGAAGTGGGGAGTAGAGGAAGGTTCAAGTCTCTGTCCTCATCATCTGAGAACTGTCATTTTTTTCCCATCTGATTTGTTAGTAAAGTGACACTGGAAATGTGACAGTAGCCTTTCATGAAACAAATACTTTTTTATTGATCCTTGCACAGATGCAGTAATCTTACATTTTTAAAATATTAAAGGGACAGGCAGGACTTGGAGAAAGATGGGGATGGGGAACAGAGAAGGAAGAGTGATAGGGAGCAGCAGCTGATGCTGGGGTTTTCTGGTGGACAGTGACATTTCAATGCAGAGATGGAAATGGAGAGCCCTGGTATGGATGTGGTGACATTTTTGAGCAAGCGTTATGTTATAGCATTTTCCTGCCCTGATGGAAGAGGACCCACCTCCATTAGTTCTTCCTCTGGAGGTGGATCCACTTCTATGAGCTCAGTGTTGCCTTCAGGTGGATCAACAATTTGCTTGAGTTTGTTGCTGCTCCCTTGAAGCCTAAGCTTGTTTGGTGGAGGAGGGTCATCCTCTTTCAGAAACACGAGAGAGAGTGCTCCATCTAAATTGCTTCTTGTGCGGGAAGGACATTAAAACACAAGTCTGTTGGTGACTGCTGTTCTGTTGTCAAGGTCCTTGTACTTATAGCAGTTGGCAGGAAAGTGGCTTGGGACATCATAAAGCTATGGTCAGTGTGACTCTTAAGAAGCTTCCGTGATGATCAAAACATGGCTCTCTGGTGACAGCAACAGGGTCCGAGGGAACGGCATGGAGCTGCATCAGGGGAGTGGCAGCTGGGGGTTAGCGGAAGGCTCTCCACCACAGGGCAGTGGGCACGGCCCTGGGTGGTGGAGTTAAGGAGCATCTGAACAGTGCTCTCAGACGTAGGGTTTGGGTGGTCCTGTGTGGAGCTAGGATTTGGACTCAGTGATTCTTGTGGGTTCTTTCCAACTCAGGGTATTCAGTGATTGTGTGATTCTATAGATATGTCATATATGAAAGAATTAGCTTTTTTTTTTTTTTCCTGTGTGTGAAGATACCTGAGGAATTTAAAACCTACCACACTCAGGTGTGAGTATCCAGAGATGATTATACCACCTATGTCAGCTTAGAACTGGCCCACCAAACTTTGCTTAAAACATTGCTCATGCTTTGATTTGCATGCTTGTTATTTGCACGTAGTGAGCAATATCATTGTATTTTATATTTTCTCCTATGGGAATAGTTAACCTTTTTGAAAAATAGTATTAAAATCACTGAAATTACTTAAAATCCAGTTGACATAATGGATTATATACCTTTCTGGAAGATTATGTATTTTAGTCTTATTAAAAACTACTGTTGATATCACTATAGGATATTTTTCCTGCTGTAATTAGAGACCACATAAGTAGATTTTATTATGTTGTTCAAAAAAGAACTTCAGTTTTTTTAATAGTAAAATGCCATTAAAATTAATATCTGCTCTTAATCTAATTTTGTTTTTATGAAAAATGCAATACTCTGGATCAGGAAAAAGTAATCTGGTTAGTGATGTGATTCATTTTAAAATCTCATTTTCAAATTGTATTAATAGATAAGACAGAATGGCTAATTAAAGTGAATTTAAGTTGTACTGAACAAACCCCATATAGAAACTTTATTTGAAAATAGAATAACAGTTTGACTTTTAAAATGCCACATGTCTAATTAGTAAATAAAGAGTTTCTTTTGCTTTCAGAACAGAGAAAATAATTCAGTTTTGTGAATTTAAGCATTCCCAGTTATGGGGAGCATTGAAACATAACTTTAGAAAGTTCTGTTACACATGATGAAACTTCTGGTATTTTAATTTTCACATAATTAATCTTGCAGCAGATTTCAACGAAGGAAAGGTAAATTAGCATACACTACAAAAATGCATTTTAACATGTTGGGTCTCTGAAGGCCATATATTCTGGCTTCAGAAGCATATGATAAACTGTACTGAGGAGATAACATAGATTATCTGCATAGCCTGAGCAATAACTGGAGGATTTGGCGAGGCTGCTCTTCACCTGTTGATGAGCTCTCCTGCTTCTCTGACATCAGTACTTCCCACACATCCCTGGCTTTTATTAGTAAGCATTATGCCTTTGGGTTGTGCAGGAATTCAGAGTGGTTGCCCTCCGTCTGAAAAAGCAGACAAGATTTTGGTTAGTATGATAAATTTATTTTTTTTTTCTTTTTTTTGCAATTAAAGTAGAGAAAGAAATTTATGTGCTATAAGAAAACCAGTGATTAGCTATACTAACATAATTACATCTGTCTTTATGCCTGTATTTCCTGTTTTGGATATGCATAGCTCCTACAGTGAGATTATATGATGTATCTTAAAATTGAAATAACAAGGATAAAGTTTGCAATGCTTGACTCTGAGCTGGCTGGTGTAGAGTTTCAGCTGCAGAAGAAGGAAAGGCCTCCACTTTCTGTTGGGAGAGAAGGATGAAGGGAGGAATGATGGCTAACGCTGCTTGAATAATTGCTCAGCTCAGTTTCCCATGAGCCTGTAAAGCTGTGGCCTAATTAAACTGTACCCAGTGCATGGTTCTCCCCTCTGGAAGATGAGAACAATATCTTTTGATACTTTAACAGTAATCCAGTATCAGTGAAAGGAAATGTCAGTCACTTTCATGGAACTTCCCAGCAGAAGTGAACAAACTATAAATGAATGTTTCTGAGAAAGAAATTCAACCTTTAATATATTTATCAGAGCAAGCACAAGTATTAATAATCCCTTTTTTATTAAAAATGACTCAAAAGACCAGTTGAGATTAGCTGAATAGCTTTCCTTTATTGTTTCACAGAGTGAGGCATCAAACATATTGACTGCAAGAAAAGACTGATTCTTAAAGCCTTGCTAAGGGTAACATTTGTAAGCTAATTTAGCTTCTATTTCTTTCTTCCTGATGTCCTTCAACAAAATTTACATGTTTACACACTGAAGAGAAAAGGAAAAGATAAAGAGAAAAACTAGAAAATGTTACTTGAAGCCCTGTGGCATGTGTCCTGCCTTTCAGGGCAGCATCTTTGTGGGGTTTTTCTTAGTATTCATCACATTGAGGTTGTGGCCAATTTGCAGGACACCTCTGGCTCTTCACACAGCTCAGCACACTAGTGCACCACAATACCCTTCTGGCCACTGCATCCTGTTTTCCATACCCCTCCTGTAGGTACAGTCCTTGTCCCAAGCTAAAATCTCAGTTACTTCACTGTCCTAGGAGTCTGAAGGACTTTTGCATTCATTAGCTTTATTCTGACCAGATTTCTCCTATTAAAGCCTAATATAATCTTAAATCTTTTGTCTGTTGTCATGCTTAACCTTGAATTCTCTGTCTTTACAATGTCAAATTCTCCTTTAATTTATTCAGTCTCTCTCTTATCTGTTGATACTTTCTGTTGTTAAATTTCCCAGATGAACTGATAATAATAAGCCAGTAATGCTGTGAAATGCGTAAAAAATAGCTTCCAACTTGTATTGCTGTGATAATCCTCATAGAATCTAACCTACCCTCATATAAAAAATACAATCCAAATATGTAGAAAATAGAAAGTCTGATATCTCTTCCTCAACCAAATTTTACCCTCTGTAATTTTTCTGAAAAATAAGTTGAAATTTTGAGAGCTTGAGACTCAGGAAGTAGAGGTCCATTTCTACCCTGATAGCCTGGGTAGGGAGAAAATTCAAGTTATGACTTGTTCATAATCCTCTTCTTCCCTTCCTTCTAACTTCATGTCTCATTTCCCTTCCTGTTCCCCATTATTTCCCTTTAGTTTCCCTGTGTATAGAATTTGCCTATGCTTATTTATTTACACGAACTTATTCTAATAAGTAATGTTTACCAATAGATTTACACAAAACAGAATTTTTAAAGCTTTGGCTTAACAGTTTTTGAACACTGAGTAACAGAACAGTGTTCATAAACAGATGTCTTTGTACCCTTTTTGTACAAGTGATCTCTCAGTTATTGGGTATTCCTTTCTGTGTCATAATTACTAGATGGCACACAGCACTGAACAGAGGGCTTTTCACAGAATGCCACCTTCTCGTGCAATAATTCCTTTAATATTAACTTCTTCCATAATGCATGTGAGGAATAATGTGATTAAATCTTTTTATGGCAGTTTGTTAATTTTACATGGGGAGAAGGAGATCTGATACAGTGTCTTTGGAAAGAAGAACACAAAAACAAATTGTCACAAAAATTGGACAGTAGTGAAATGAATAGGATAGAACTTGACTTAAGATTTTTAAATATATTTGCAATCAAAAAATCGTCAATTTTCAACACTTACCTATTGACCCTTGTTTTCAGTCTGTTTTCTCTTTTCTCTCTCTCTTTTCTATCTGCTTTTTTGTTGTTGTTGTTGTTGTTGTTCTTTGTCATGGGATTGATTCAGTTGCTGTCTGAGTACAATGTCAATGTTATTTCAGTCTAATTAACAGAGCACTATAGACTGTGTACACGTGGTTAATGTATGGAGTACCCTTAAGTGCACATTTCTTTATAATATGTGGTGGAAGACACTACTGCAAGTGGCCATGTTTTTCTGATCTGTTAATTGTACCTTACCCAGCAACTGTAGATTAAGGCTTGTGCAGTTTGCCAGGGAAACAGAAAGTTTTTTCCATGTTTTTTGATGTGATGCAATGTATATACTTCCAGAATGCTAATTAGAGCTCTCCTCAGTCTTCATTTAAGTTGGGAATTTAATTTCATCCATAATAAAACAGGAATCTTATCCTCCTTTCTGCATCACATTCTTTTGTGATTTTCTTTTTAGAATAAATCCCTTGGATTTCGTTTGTGTCTCCTTATGTTATGTGAAGATCAGCAGTTTCTGCCAACCAGCCATATCAACTAAACCAAGAGAACTGTCTGTTTTGACCTTTATTCAATACAAAGATAGTAGGTTAAATAATACATAAAACACTGCTGTGTATTTAAATCTCCATAGTCTTTCTAGTCATAAAGATTCTGATAAATTCCTTTTTGACTTTTTTTTTGTTTTGTTTTGTTAGTCTTACTTCTGGGGAGACACCCGGATCTTTTTGTACTTTTTTTTTTTTTTTAAGTGAAATAAAACAATTTTACAGTTATTCCCTCTTTGTTCCATGTATTGTTTCTCACTGTCCTTTTCATTCCTTCCTCCAAACCCCTAGATGTCTCCAAAAATTGTCAGACTCCTTGAAATATTCAAGTAAGGAAGTGAGAAATTCAAATTACTTTGCTAATCTATACCACTAATGTTGTAGTTTATATATAGAGTTAAACCATTCTACTGTCTCTGGTTTCTGATTGCTGCCAGTCTGTCTACTGTGCCTCATGCACAGTACAGTCTTTCTTCTGTCCTGTGCCCTCTCTCTCTTTTCCCCCTCCTGCTCCATCATCATTGTTATGAGGGGAAAGGCTAAGTATGATTCAGCATTACAGCCTTCATCAGTTTTGTACATTTAAAATATATAAATGCATACCTTTGCAATACAGGGAATGTCACAAATCATTGTGCATGTGAACTGCACAGGAGATTCTTGTAAACATTTACATTCCTCTGTAGGTAAAGGACAGCAGTTATAGTTCATAATTTAAAAATAATAATAATAAAAAAACAAAACAGTTTTAAACAAGGCTGTTATCAGTAATTTATAATGCAGGCCTAGGCCTAGCTGTGGTTGTTTATTAGTTGTTTGTAAAGCTACATACAACTTAAAACACACTTTTCAATGACCTTGAAAATACAATGAATTTATTTGATGCTTCTGTGAGCCCTTTGTTTCTGAAGACTTACTGCAGTGTCAATCCACTGAAGACATTCAATCTATTGAGCACAAAGATTTAATTACCCTATTGCCAGAAAAATCACAGCCTTCTTAAGGGTAAGGATGAGATGTGTGACAGCAGCCTAGAGTGTCTTAAGGTATTTTTAGTTGCTGATTAATAGAAAGTATACTTCTGAGACCCTCAAAAATCAATGGTAACTTTTGTCTTAAGGTTTGTTTGTGATATATTTGTAATTAAAATGTCTTGCTGCAGCTGCTACCATGCTGTGTCTTTATTTCCTTTCTGAAAGGAAAAAAAATATCCTACATTATTTTGTCAAGTAGAATTTTCATCTGTCCCAGATGGATTTCAACCTAAACTTTGTGAATAGTTTGAAGCTACAAAATGGAAGATAGATAGGCAGTTATGAAGGCCAGTTCTATTTTTCCTTTATGCTAGTGATACAATTATATTCTGTCACCAAAATGTCTTGCTCATATCCTCAGAATGATTCAGTAACATTAGGGGCGTGATTCTTCCAGGATGTTACAAAAGTGTCTATTGATCACTTGAACTTTCTAAAGAATGCTAAAATGTTCTCTTAAAAGTGCATAGGTCTTGTTCTTTCCCTCTGAGAAAATTACCTCAATTCTGCAAAATTAGGGAACAAAGCAACATCTCTCCAATTTAGTCAAATGTCAGCATTTCACATTTGTGCTATATTGAATAAGTAATATACAACTTCATATGTACTGTGTCTGAATTGACTAGGCATGTGATGTTCATATTGTTGGAAACATTTTAGTAAAGCTTATCTTAGTAAGCACTCAGTCTTACCAGTTAAAACTCATATTTCAAGAGATTGGGCGGGGCTAATATAGCATATGTGAACTTCTTCAGTACTAGTTTTCACATATTTCTAGTAGTCTGAATATTTCCAACAGTTCCAGCAGCATGTATATAAAGTAGAAATTATCTATTAGAACGGATAATGCAGGTTGTGAAAGCTGGCTAAATAGCACGGATCCCCACTGCTGTAGAAAATATTTGATGCTTTGGATTGTTTATTTCATGAAGCAGAAACAAGATATTGCCAAATAAATAAATAAAGGATTGAAAGGAAGTATTACCTCAAAAAGCAGCAGCAGTGATGAAAGAGGAGGTCATGCCAGAGTAGCCAGTGGTACTATAATTTGTGCTGTACATATAAATACTGATTAAGGGGAAAAAAAAATATGAGTCTGGCACTGAAAAGTATCTTTAATTCCATTCTCTGTTTTAGAAATTTTCTGAAGAAACTGACATTTTCTGAAGAAAAAAAAAAAAAAAAAAAAAAAAAAAAAGTTTTTTACAT
>VXAB01011181.1:63512-79983 GCA_013399175.1 Odontophorus gujanensis
AAAAAATGAAATTTTTTAAAAAAAAAAAAAAAAAAAAAAAAAAGTAATACGTTTCTTGCATAATTCCCAACTAGTATTGTAGTGCATTTCCAAAACAACTCTGCTAACAGAAAAGCAATTGTTTTCCATGTAATATGGATTCCCAATTCTATATTGCTTTGTAGTGAAAGAGGGAGATACTCAGGGTAGCATGGTCACCATGGTGTCAATTCTAGCTAATTAAATTTCAGAAGTTTCCTCTCAAATGAATCAAAACATCTGTGAAACTTAACAAATTAGAAATATCATGGACAGGCGAATCTACTTGACACTCTACACAACAATCACTGAATTTTACTGTTGTTCTCAATAGAGATCATGCAAAGATTTTTCTTCAAAAGATATAGGTGCATATAAAAGTTACGAAGTGACTAAGGTATGCAAATTTTTAGTTATGATAGGAAGAGAAATCATCTTTTACCATTGTCACATTGTCCTGTTTTCTTTTCCTGGTGATATGTAGAAATACAAATGATCTTTTAGCCACTTATAGTAATAAGGCCCTGATCCAGTATGATTCCAAGTATGTCCTGTCAACATAGGCATTTGTCAGACCCTCATTAGAATAAGCCTATGACTTGCTTTCTTTGTAATTCCAAGTTAGCACTTGAAAGAGAGACTGTTAGACTTTTCAGTTTGGTATATCTTTCTGGCTTTTGGCTAAGTATTTTTCTTATTTTTCTCCTAAAGTGAACCTTAATTGACAAGTTCAGTATGTGTTCAAGCTTCATTAATATTTAGTTCTGGCTTAATTGTTTGAGTAATAGTGTATGCAAATGATTGGTTCTGCAGTGCTTTCTCACAAATAGAGTAAAACAGAACAAAATAAAATAGTTCAACTGGAAAAGATCTTCAGAGATTATAGAGTCGAAATACCTGACCACTTGAGAGCTAAACGAAAGTTAAAGCATATTACTGAGGACATAATCCAAATGCTTGAATACTGAGAAGACTGGGGTTTCAACCAGTGCACTAGGAAACATGTTCCAGTATTTTACCATCCTCATGGTAAATAAATTTCCTTTGTACCCATCTGACCCTGACCTTGCACAGCTTTGTACCATTCCTGTCCTGTCACTGGCAGAGCAGCACCCAGCACATCCCTCTGCTTCCCCTCTTCAGGGAGCTGCAGAGAGCAGTGAGGTAACCTCTTGGCCTCCTCTTCTCCAGACAGCCCCGTGCCCTCAGATTCCCCTCACAGCACATACCTTCAGCCCTGTTACAAGTTTTGGTGTCCTCAGGGCATTTTTAAGGACCTTAATGTCCTTTTCATATGGTGAAGCCCTGAGCTGCATACAGTAATCAGGATGAGGACACACCAATACTAAATACAGTAGGAAAGCTGCTTCTCTTGACCAGCTGGATGTGCTGTGTTTTAATACACGGCAAAATGTGGTTTGCCATCCTGGATACATGAGCACAGCAGTTGCTCATATTAAACCTGTGATATCAGTAGTTTAAGAGGGAATGAAGGATGCACTTCTTGCTACAAGTAAGAGACACCAATCTCTCTTACTTGGCAGAACTCTTACAACATGGATATATGTGAAAGAATCCTACAAGTTCAGGTGTAAGATTTTTTTTTTCCTTTGCATTGCGCCATATTTCTTGTATTTATTATTTAATTCAATTTGCACAGTATTTTTACACAAATACACAATTTTTCATGATGGTAGCTTTTTCAGCTTTCAGATTCGAAAGCCGTATTTTTGCAATGCTGATTCTTGTATGGTTTTGGACTAACTAAAGCCTTTGTTACATTTCAGTGTGGAAGACGTTGCATTGAAGATCTTTTTAATGATTTTCGAGATGGACGGAAACTTCTGGAGCTCCTCGAATGCCTTATGGGCCAAAAAATTGTATGTATATTAATGTTACTGCTCTATATTGAAGACATGATATTGTGACAATTGTCGTACATTATTAGTTAATTTCCCCCATTGATGAGGCCCTATGGAAACAGTATCTTCAATTTTAATTTGACATTGCAGAAGCAGTACAACTGAGCCCTATATTTGACAGGAACTCCTTGATAGGGTTATATGTAACATGAGGATGGTCATATTTGCTCTATGCTTATACTGATAAAGAGAAACAAGGATGTGAGTTGATTCATTTAGGTATTTGGTTTTTTAGCTGTAGTTCAGAAATTATGCATCAGTAGACATTTTTTACCAAATACAGTATTATTTAGTATATAGAATTAGAATATTTTGCTAATAAATGTCATACTCATAGTTCATATATTGAAGTAATACACGTCTGAAAAGACAGATTAGCTTGCTCTTATAAACCTCTAAATTCTAAACCATCATGTCAAACTTAGTTTTGACTACTGTCTGTTGAGTTCCTGCTTGCACTCTGTGAGTTTGGAATCTTTCTTTGAAACTTTGTCATAGAAGAGTAATGAAACGAACTGAGAGGTAAGTCCACAGAGGCTGTACTTGTAAATAAATGTTAAACAATCTGATACTGATCTGTATGGTTGATATAGTAATGTTCCCCAGCTGTGCTATGGAGCAGAAAATAATCAGAATATAAGCAATCGGAATCTATTTTCACATACATTTCAATGATCCATTCACAGAAAAATGTCAAGATACCAAATTAGCTTCCAACTGTGAATCCATTTTTTTCATGTTTGCCTTTATTTCATATGAAGAAGTTACATATGAACAATGTATTGTAATGTTCTCACTGATATTATCAAAAACTTATAAAATATGAAACTGTGGGTGTAATATAAAATTTGCATTATGTATAATGTATTCAATTTTCTGATTCTGGACAGTCAATTTTATTTTATTTTCTTTATAGGCAAAAGAAAAGGGCTCCACAAGAGTTCATGCTCTGAACAATGTCAACAAAGCACTGCAGATTTTGCAGAGAAATAATGTAAGTAATCAGCTTGCCAGGGTCAGCTCATCCTACGGAGTACATGCTGGACTAAAGAATAAAATTTCTGGAATCAAGGCAGTTTTGTTAATGTGACTTGGATACTTAGTTTCAGTTCCAGTATGGAATGTATTTCAAAGAATAAAATCCACTGCCAGCAAATGTTTGAATAATATATCCATAATGAATGCTATTTGAAGACTGATCAACATGTACAGTTTTATGATAATGCATGGTGTTTAATATACATTTTAAAAAGTTAATTACAATAAGTCATCCTTAGCTGGTTAAGAGGTACTAACTGAAAAATAAACTCTCACAAATTTCTAAAAATTAAGAAGTCAAAAAATTGAGGCATTTTGGATTTCTTATAAGCAATATGTTCTCTAAATTTTCACTGATACCTGTTCCCTAGGATTCATAACATTAAGGAACTCATTCACATAAAAACTGCTTTCCATTCTACATTAACAAGATTGACTTTTCAGACCAGAATATTTTGCATCAATTTAGGATAAATATTCTAGTAAAATCTTTGTTATGCAAGCATCCTAATGGGCCCATAACTTTAGCAGACATTTTCAGTGTCCTACTAATTATACTGTACCTCCTCCTTAAGAATAAATTCAAATAAACTATAACATTCACTTAAACTTGACTGTAAGATGTGATGGAACAGTGATAATGTATTCTGTGCTGCATATGATATTGGATTTCTTGATAGCTGCAGTAGGTCACTAAACATGCTTGAATTCAGCTGCTGAATAAAGTCATTGATTTTATAAATCCAAGGTAATGCTTATCCATCTAGAGATCTGTGCATAAATGAAAGTGACCTTATAAGACTGTCATGAAGACCTCTAGCATGATTTTTTAAATGAAATTTAGTGTAAATAAGTAGGAGGCAAGGCTTCTAATTCTTCATAATCTGCAATATATGACATTGTTGAAAAAATCAACCATACATTTCACAATATACAAAAATATTTTTATTGAACATTTTCACATTACACATTTTGACATTACACATTTTCAAAGTAAATGTTTTCAAAAATATTTCATACATATCTGCTAAATCTGTTAATGTGCTTTTCAATTTCCAGGATAATCCCTTTCAAATGTAGAAAGAAAACAAAGCACTGATTGAACAACATAGACCAGACTGGATACTTTTACAAAGTAGAGTGTGTACTCCGTGTAGCCATCATATCTGTAAAATGGAGATCATAAAAGCTGTGCAAAATATTTTTGATCAGATCAGTATGATGCTAAAAGATCTGCTTTTGAAGTAGCTTCCTCAACCTTCAAAATCACCTCAAGAGTGATTTCTCTAGAACTTCAGAAATGCAAAATCAACAGTTCTAAGGCTGTTTAAAGCCTGTAACTAATAGTGATGTTTCCCTTCCTTGCTCTGAGATTCTGTACGCATTTGGACTGAAAAATGCCACCACTTCCAATCAATCAATTTTACAGATTTTGATGCTTTTTCCTATGGTGTTTTTCCTAGTATTCAGGAAGAGATTTGTTCGACTGTCAACCAGACAAAACTAAAGGAGTCTGGAATGAGTTCTCCTGTTTCAGTTAAACAGATGTAGTCTCTGTGACAGAGATTCCATTTCTAACTACAGGCAGAGGATTTGATGTGTAAAACATGTAGCTGATACCCTAATACACTTAGTAGTGGATCACTTGCTATATGGCCCTGGGTGACATTTAGGATACGAAGTTTCACTTGAGAAATGTTCCAAGACACTGTTGACTAGAATGAATAGCAACTAATACATTATTTCAGTAAGAAGGAAAAGTATAAATAGTTAAAGTTTTCAAGCTCTTGACAAAATACCTGCTTCATATATGATTACTAAAATTGACCTATCCATAAATATACTGAACGTAACACTTGTTTTCAGTGTGCAAAACCTTTAGTTATTGAACAGATGTACTTTAAATAACTTCAGATATATAATAGAGATATGAAGACTGTAATTTGTAAAGAAGCAAGGTACTTCACCACATAAATATTAGTTTTGACCTATTTCTATTTTAATAAAAAAACAGTGAGGATGTAAGTTTCAGAATCATAGTTTCTGCCCCAAAGTATACAGTCTTGCTCTCCCAATTCTGAATTTGGCATTCTTTTTTAGGTAGCATAAAACGTGGAAGAAGGTGAAGGATCATTTCACATGTGGAATAAAGAATATTCCATGCTGACAAATGCTGATGCATTATGCAGTTAGAAATGCATAATATAATTATGGAAAATGGCATTGCTTAATGAAGAAATATGGAAAAAGACATGTTTAGATTACAGTCATGGGTTCTTCTGTACTCTAAAATAAATCCTGCCTTGCCTTCCACACTGTAGAATTTTAGGAAGAAAAAAAAAAATATTTCTATTTTAATAAAAATATCTAGAACAATATCTTAATTCTTGTGTGTTCTCTCGGAGCCTAGGTATATGTGTTGCATTCACCACAGTATGATACATACGGTGGTGAGGAGAATAATGCAGGAACTTTTCTGTGTCAACCTTTATTTTTGTGATTTGTTATTGAAGAACTTTATTATAAAAGATTTTTAAAATTATTATTAACTATTGCTTCTAATTTTTTGTTTTCACAGCTGGAATAATTGGAGCTCTAGATCACTGCTTGCTTTTTACCCTCACATTATCTGTGCCATTTATAAAGTATGAGCTGGATATTTAGTAAAATGCAGAAACCAAATGCAAGATTTATCCTAGCCTGTCCCTTCTTCTCCCTCACCCCAAAGAAAGTTAATTACCAAACATATGAAAATAACACCAACCTCTCATGCTTGCTATTAATCTAGTACATTCTTTTTTTTATATTTTTAATAGGTTGATTTGGTAAATATTGGGAGCTCAGACATTGTGGATGGCAATCATAAACTGACCCTTGGTTTGATCTGGAATATAATCCTCCACTGGCAGGTGAGTGGCACGACAACATATTTTCTGTGATATATTTTTATTCCTATACTTACCTTAATTCCATTACTATGCAGCCTCAAACTAATATATAAACATTGACAGTGTAAGCAATGTAAGCTCCTAAATCAGCAGGTTTTATGAGTCTGTTTATGTATCATCTAGGATATTAAGTATCTTAAGAAGATATAGTAGGTTTCAGCAGCAGCTGTTTTGACTATAATTTCACAGCCAGACATTGCAAGAGAAAATATAAAACAGTTATTGTAAGAAAAATGAATAGACACAACCAACATGGATATATAGCTTTCATAATCACTTTTCCTTTAAGAATCTTAGGACATAAATCATAAAGTCATAGCATCTCGAAGGTTGGAAAAAGCCTCCAAGATCATCTAGTCCAACCAGCTACTTAGAACTAGTATTTCCCCACTAAACCATGTCCCTAAGTACTACGTCCAAATGTTTCTTGAACACCTACAGGGACAGTGGCTCAATCACCTTCCTGGACAGCCCATTCCAGTGCCTGAATACTAATTCAGGGAAGGAATTTTTTTCTAATATTCAATCTGAACATCCCCTGGTGCAACCTGAGGCCATTCTCCCTAGTTCTATTACTAATTACGTAGGAGATAAGGCCAACATCCACCTTGCCACAACCTCCTTGTAGGCAGTAGTAGAGAGCACGAGTGAACAATCTCCATTCCCTCAGCTGCTCCTCATAAGGCCTGCGCTCCAGAGCACTGACTAGATTTGTTGCCCTTCTCTGGTCATGCACCAGGGCCTCCATGTGTTTCTTGTACCAAGGGACCCAAAACTGAACACAGCACTCAAAGTGTATCCTCACCAGTACAGGGGGACAATCACCTCCTTGCTCCTGATGACTACATTGTTTCTAATACATCTCAGGATGCTGCTGGCCTTCTTAGCCACCTGAGCACACTGCTGGCAAGTGTTCATCTGAGTACTCACCAACACCCCATGGTCTTCTACACAGTCTTCCAGCTACTTTGCCCCAAGCTTGTAACGTTGCCTGGGGTTGTTGTGGTTAAAGTGCAAGACCTGGCGTTTGGTCTTGATGAACTTCATTCCCTTGGCCTCAGCCCAGCTATCCAGCCTGTCCAGATCCTTCTGAAGGATCTTCCTACCCCAGGCAGATGAACACTTCCTCTCAAGTTGGTGTTATCTGCAAACTGACCAAGTTGATCTTAGTCCTCTTATCCAGGTCATCAATAAATATATTAAACAGGCTGATAGGTTGCAATTTCAACCCCTCAGAAATACTGCTTGGTTAGTTACCAGCTGGATTTAACTCTCCACCTGTCTATGGGCTCAGCCCTTCAGCCAGTTTCGTACCCAGCAAAGAATGTAGCTGTCCAAGAGACAGGCTGCCAGATTCTACAGGAGAACACTGTTGGGGGCTTTGCTGAATTCTAGCAAGACTGTCAACAGCCTTTCCCTCATCTACCAGGCAGATTACTCAGTCATAGAAGGAGATGAGGTTGGACAGGCAAGACCTGCCTTTTGTGAATGCATGTCGATGGGCCCTGGTCGCTTGGTGGTCCCACACATGCTGTGTGATCTCACTCAGAATGATTTGCTCCATAACCTTTCCAGGCACAGAGGTCAGGCTGACAGGTTTGTAGTTCCCTGGAAACTCCTTATGACCCTTCTTGTATGTGTGAGTCTTTTGTTATAATTAAATAATCATATTTCACACTTTCCACAGTCAATATGTCTTCCCAAGAATTATTTCAAAACTCTGAAGAGTTGCTTTCCTAACAATTAACTGAAGCAGATATTGGCCATTTACCTCCTTTTCACTTTAGAGAGCATTGAGGAATTATGTAACAGGTGTAAAAACCAACATGTTAGATGAAGACACTTTGGAAAACAGAATCTGAGACACCAGTAAAATAAACATTTAGAAATAATTAGCATCTAGGTGCTTTGTGTGTTTGTGTGAGTGTAGGTTAACAGTCTGTCCATTTGTTCTGGTTCAGGTCCCCAAGTAATAATCTAGAAGTTTACTTAGAAAAGATAAGAAAAGATAGTGGAAAACAGAACCTAAAGGATTTTTTATTGAAAACTATGCACTCCTATCAAAAAATCGTGTATAATTCACTGAAGTAGGGAGCAATTCTTTGCTAATTTTACAGGATAAGTTGTAATGAAAGCAACAGAGAAAAGCTGCAAATTGTTAAATCACTTCTATCTCTGTCTCATTTCCCAATATTTTTAGTTTAATTGCATAACACTGCTCTAAATTACTTACTAAGAGCAGATGGAAAATGAAACCTATCTGTGCATCATCTACCAATTATCTTGGAATCACTGTGCTTTAATTTATATGAATTATAGACTGAGATGAGTAGTTGTGTTCATGTCTTGATTCATTCACATTTTTACCTGAAAATAAGTCTTAAAAATGTGCCTTTGTATTATTAGTACTTACTAACTTTTCTTCACATTTTCTTAGCATTCCTCTTAACATATACTTGCTATATACATAGAAGATACACGTTCTCTGGTACAACTGGGTGAGGTTTTTAATGACCAGCATATGAGCTTAGGGTACGTGTGCTTAGTTGCAGTGTATAGGTTCTTCATTTCAAGCTCTATCGGGAGTCTAGTGACAGTGATGATACCACCAGTGGCATCAGCTAAACTATCCATGTATAAAAAGTCCAGGGACCATATTTAAAAAGCAGGGATTAATAATGTGACACTCTTGCATATTCATTATTCAGCATTCAAGGTTATTCATGTTTAGTTGATGTGTACCATGTCAATCTATTTATGGATCATTAAAAGGAAGTGACCAGCATGTTCTGGATTTGTCTTTTTATTCAAAATGTTATAAATAGATTCTAATTTGGATACAAGTGAATATCAGTTTCTATTCTAAACAATAGATAAGCCATGTTTTGCACAAAGACATTATTATACAATAGCGTGGTTTCTGTTGAATAATGAATAAATAGAAGAAATATAAAGCCAGATTTGTGCATAGGCTTTCCTCTTTTTAAAGAAAACACTGGAGATGTTAGTTTGCTATATTTTTTCCTCAAAGGACTGAAAGAGTTAAAAGTGAATTTGCTTATTTACACTGATGTGGAAAAAAATCTTTGTTTCCATTTTTTCTTCCAAGTTTTGAAGTGATTTGCATGAATCTAGAACATTTGTGATTGTTCTGATTTGTTCTTAAGTTGGTACTATTTCACACTTTTACAATGCTTCTGGTGAAACAAGTCCCTAAGTTTCTTAAGAATGGGTCACTTCTTCCTCTTTGTACCATTTTCCTTATCACAGATGGTTCTTTACAATATGCAGCAGGAAATATGACAAGCTGCTGTTAAGACTAAATTACAGACTCAAGGCCACCAAACTTTTCTGCCAGTTCTTTACAGTTGAGTAAAATATCCCTTTCCCTATGATTTGTATCAAGTCTGCTGTAGTTATGATGCAAAAAAAAAGAAAATAAAAAATCTATATACACTAAGTGGTTGATTTTATGTATGCTATTGTTGCATCCTATGGTTGATGATGCAATCCTGCTTTTGCAAATTTCTTCCCTTTATGATTCCCAGAGCTTTCAGTGCTGAGAAGAGTCACATAGATGAGGTACACCTGCTGCATGCAAAAAGCAGATATGAGTTGTGTGGCAGTTGAATATTTTTTTCTGCAGATAAACAGGCAAAAAGCTTTTTTTCAGTTTCACATCCTGCAACCAGGCTGACATTAGGGTAGAACTACAATGATAGATGACAACAAGACTGCCTCTTACAAAAATATCAGGCTCTGTGCAAAATGTAAAAGTGAGAGAGAAGTGAAGGAAGAAGTGTTCATGAAAAGAAAAGTGCTTCAGTGCTAGTCAGAGTGGGTATCGGGATTCTCAGTTGTGGAGGCATTGCAGCAGAAAAGATTTGCCTCATTCTTGCCACTCTCATTTCTGTTCAGTAGGAATCTTGTGGCTTTCTCTGTCCCCTGTGGTGATTATGTCCTTTCTTATCTAGCCTGTTTTTCAAATTATTGTTCTAAGTTTCACTCAAGTTGAACCATGGTTCTGACTTGAGCACCTGCTGCCTAAGCCCTTTGTCGTACTGAATCTATTAGGGTTTCTATTTCTTTGAAGTTGCTGCCCTCTTCCTCACAGTTCTGTGATTTCAGCCTCACTGTTCAATTAACATTTAAACAAAAGAAAATATGACCATTAATTCCTGAATTGTTACACTTGACAAAGAGTATCTCCCTTAAGAGCAGAAAAAGATTCTGTATGACAGTGTGCAGTGCTTTTTTTTTTTTTTTTCCTAAAAGCAAACCTATTCCCATAAATGGAACGAAAATCCAAACCTAACAAACATCTTTTGTAAAAGTCACAAAGAAAATGCTGAAAAAGAGCAAAGTAGTAGTTATATGTATGAGGGAATATTCCAGAGAGATGTATTCCACTTAGCTTTCTCTGAAGAGCTATTAACAGTTCTCGTGTGCTTATTGCAGAGCCTGTACTTTAATTTGGAATTACCATTTTTCTTTGAAATAAGTTCTTTAAAATGTGCTTTGAAAGACTTGAGGGGAGTCTGTCTATAAAAAAGGAATCCATGCAGTCAGAATACCTGAAATATACTAAGTAAAAAATACTGAATCATTCTGTCAGGGTGCTGCCAGGCCCCTGTTAGAGTGAGCAAAATGAAAAAGCCTTAACTTCAGGAGTCACATTTTAAATTCTGTCCTACTTCCCTCCATGTCTTGTAGTGACTGGCATACTGAATCTGTGTATCATTCCAGTAAAATGTTATGCACCTGTGTTTTTGTTGCAGGTGCACAGTGTTCCTCGATAGCCTGTACCCACACTCAGGCTCCAGGGCTTCCTGGTAGTCCAGCAGATAGATCAGAAGTTCTCTGCAGCAGTGGACCAGGTGCAGGTGCACTGGTTTTGATTGCCCTTTCACACCCAGTGCTGGATGCTTTCCGTGCCATCCAAAGTTAAAGGGCTTTTTAGCTCTTAATACCTTTACATTCCTCAGATTCCAGGACTCTGGATCACATCTTCTCTTTCAACTGTTCTGTCTGCCATCTTGTCCCCTTCCTTCACTTTCAGCCTCCCCAAAACCTAGTCCACAGCTGTGCCCAGCTGTGAGGTCCCTCAAGCTAAGGTGGGCACCTCAAGGTCCCAAGGGAAGTTGCATACAGAAGTACCATACACTGTGCTTGGTTCACATCTCCTCTACATGGCTCCCTGAAAGAAGCACATTTACCTGGCAACAGCAATGATTGAAGAAGGCCTCCCTGGTGGGAAAGCTGGCAGGGCCAGCAGCTCCTTTCATTTCCAGCTGCCTGGAGATGGCCTCTCCCTGCCCTTGTGCCTCAGGCACAGGTGCCTCATTGCTTTCCTGAATGATGAGAGGTAGCATGCCTGTTCTGTTCGTAGCTTTCTGTTTGCTACTTTAATATGTTGGAAGTTACCTGTGGTGATGTTTACGGTGCCCTTTTCTTCTTTCTATTCAAAAGCAGTTTTTCTTACCACAATGGAATAGAGCCATCCCCCAGAATGAGCAAGTATTTCTGTTTTCCACCAGTTTCAGTATCCTATGCCTTAAAACTTTGTTTCCTGTGAGGATATATGGCATTGGAAAGGAGCGGTAACAGAGAAATGAAAATCAAGGGTCAACCACCAGCAAGAGGTAGAACTTCTAGGTGCTTTGAAATAGTTGTAATTTTTGAGCCTGGGTGCTGAGGCAGCTTATTTCAGGGTGGAATCCATCCAAAAACTCTTCAGGCTGACACACACACATCTCTAAGTACTGTTTTTTCTGAAGAGGGCATTTTAACTGAGAAGCCTTCAAAAAGTTTCTTTTAACTTCAGTTCCAACCTGCTCTTTCCCATTCAGCTGCTGACTCACCTCAGAGTCAAACCATCCCTCTTGCAGCGCATTCAGTGCCCACAGCAGTGTGGGGTGCTGCTGCCAACTCAGAGGGACAGAAGTGATGAAAGTGCTCAGGAAAACAAGGAAGTTCCCAGCTGCAGAAGGGGAATTATTCACTGTTTCTCACTGAATAGGGAGCAATCTAAATCTTCAGGATGAGATCACGCCCTTTTACTTTGTTATTTTAAATGCCTGCAATTCCCCAAGAGACGGCAAAAAATCAGAAATTTAGCAGTCTTCTGTAGAGAAATGCAGGAAAATTAGAGTAAATCTTTATCTGCTGGCAGAATATTAAACTCATCAAGATGAGTTTGAAGCTGTTTACTCAAAAATAGAAAGAAATGGAAAACTTCAGGCTGCATCTCTTAAAATCAAAAGTTTACCTGGATTCTTCTGAATAATTACCTCCTTGGCAGCCCATTGTTTTATTTTATGGCTAAATTATAGTTTCACACTGGTCATAATTCATGGATATTTTCTGTTACATTAGTGTCAAAGCAGAGATTTGATTTTATCTTTGCTACAAACTTTTATATTTTTTATTTTTATATTTTTAATTTGTGTTTTTGCATACATTCAGCTATAATAAGAACATTGTATTTTTCAAATTTTATGGTTTATTTCATATATTCAGATACACCTGTACTCGTGAACACAGGAACATGATGGAAATCCAAAGTGAACAATGTAATTGTAGCATGGACATTTTTCCATTACCAACATCAGAATATTTTGTAGGCTTTCATCTTGTTTAAGTGTGGTGTAAAAGATGTCGCACTTGAAACTTTTCTTCTTTTTAGCACCTGGATTCACTGAAAACAAAATTTTGCATTTTTGTATTTAGTAAGTATTTTATGTGGAAATAAAAGAGTTGAATCTCCTTGCTTCTTGCTGAAGACTGAAAAAAATAAAGAGAAATTAAGGATACCCAAACAGATACATAAAGCAAAACTAAATAGCGTATTTACTATTTTTCCCAAACTCTTTACCATAGAATGCTGTTATTCTTATCTTAATAGCTTTGTACCATTGTCACTGATACAAATTACAGCTGTAGATCAAAGGCAAGAATATGGCCTTAGAATTTTATAAAGGATCAGTTTCTTCTCCTCATCTCAGAAATTAAGAAATTAGAAGGTTAATTTTATACCTGTCTCAAAATGAGAAGTTGAAGGCATTAATGATAGTATGCATTTCAGATGTCAAAGCAAGAGATTGTTTTAGTAATTCATAATTCTACTCAATAATTTATTCAGGTGATTGGATTGATTAGAGTCAAATGAGCAAGCAAACTATCAGATTGGATAGTAAAATGATACCTACTGTTTTTTTCTGCAGTACCTTAGTAATTTTTTTTTAATATATATATAGTTGATTATGATTTGGTATTGTAGCTTGTCTATTATATTACAGGTTTTATTATTAGAATGTGGTCAGTCCTTGTCATAAAGGAAATAGTGCACTAACTAGATGTTGTTTTCTGACTGGTACAGGTTGCTGAGCAATGCCAGTGAGAATTGTAAAGAAATGCTTTAGATGAGTCTTATAGGAAAATAAGGAAAAACAACTCTATAGTTAAATTTTATCTTAGAGAACTTTTTTAAAAAGTTGCTATGCTTTCCAAGATATATGGGGAGCACAATGATTTCAAAGGGAATACTTTAGAAGAAAATAAATTATAAACTTCTCTTTCACCACTACAGAAGTTGCTAAGAAATATATTAGCAGCTACACGGTATCAAACTCCAGGGAAATATTTTAGAAACCCTCAGAATTAGTTGCTCTCTGGAAAGTAATAACTAGAGATAGGTAGTTGAAAAAAGACTGATGAAAGAAGAATGTTAACTATTTCTGAAACAAAATTCAAAACACGAAACATATACAATGTTCCTTTAGTATGTGCAGTGAAATTCATTTTTTATCCAGATATGCATATGCAAATATTGTTTACATGCTGAAATAGAAAATATTTTGCTCTCTGCTGTTCTTATTTATCTTACTTTTGTACTTATTTCAACTTTGTTGATGAGAGAAGAATGTTTTTCATCATTTCATCAGTCTTTGTTATATTTTATTAACTGAGTAGGTATTTTCAGAGCAAAGAAAATGACAAAGAGAAGTGCTGTTTTCATATACATTCTGTTCCTCTAAGTAGTGTGTGCAAATGTATCTTCTCTACTTGCTCGTGGAGCACTTCATGTGATACATGTGGTCATTGGTGGTGATTGTACCAAGTATGTTGGTGATGGTGGACAACTCAGTGTTAATTGTTTTTAAGTATTCCAGTTTGATCACTATCATTATACTGTGACATTAAGTATGTTCTAAGTATATTTGGTTACCTAGGAGGTTTTTCTTCAGTGCTTATATCTAGGCAATTGAAGCTTTTGGGTGTCAAAAAAAGATTCAGCTTTTAATGAGGAAGTTCAGTCATTGATGAGATTGTATCTTTTTTTGCAGGTCAAAGATGTAATGAAAAACATCATGGCTGGACTGCAGCAGACAAACAGTGAAAAGATTCTGCTGAGCTGGGTCCGTCAATCAACTCGTAATTACCCACAGGTCAATGTTATCAATTTCACCAGTAGCTGGTCTGATGGATTGGCTTTCAATGCACTTCTTCACAGTCACAGGTAGGAAAACTAACTTCTCATGGTTTCAGTGAGTTTGTAACAGATGGCTCTAACAGGACTTCAGGATGGTGTGTCTGTTATGTGGTTTTTGCTGTCTGCTGTGTACATCCAGTGTCAGATTGAAAACCTTGCAGAGGAAGAGGATCTGAATTTTTCTATAGTGTAAGTGAAGATTCTCAGCTCAGATCCTTTCCTGGAATTTCCATGTATAGCAAGTTGAGAGTCTGATAGAGGATCACAGGCTTGGAAACTTTTGAGAAAAACAAGCAGTTCCAAAATTAAACCTTTGAGGTTGACCTAGAGGGAAAACATTTTCCTTTAGGCACCTAGAGAGACAGAATGTAGTGCTTGTTGAAAGCCTGTGACAGTTGCTGGATTGAAAGTATGGATTTGCCTTGAAAAAACAGGGCTGGAGAAAGTAGCCTTTGTTTTCAATACCTTTTATGTTGTTCCCCAGCTGACTTGAGTATTCTCCCTCTCTTAGTAGTTGTCTCGTTCTGGTCTATGCTGTATGAAACGTTATCTCTAGAGATTCAAAGTCCTCTAGTGGTTCTGTATACTTGAATAAGGAGAAGATGCAACCTAATCTATTTTAAAAGTTTAACTGGTGGGGTTCTTGGCACTGCTGGTTTCAAAGCAACACTTATTTTCAAATGTGAAAAGTCTCCTATCTGCCTTTCATACTTCTGTACCTCTCACCTGAAGAGGATAGACCTGCAAGGCAGATGACTGCTCCAGATTGTCATTTGAGTTTTTGAACAAGTATGAATATGTTCTATTTAGCAACAGATAATTGGAATTAAAAAAATAAAAATAAAAATAAAATAGTTCAAGCCAATCATTATTTTTTCAGTTGCTAAAAGCCTAAAATGAAATTTTGCATTTCCAAAAGTACAGTCAGAAACTACACATCTTTCAAATTCAGTAGTGGAGATCTACAGGTATTTCCAGATTTTTTACTAGCTCATGTAACTGTTTTTGAATGAAACTATGTGGTTAATATCACTGCTGTCACAGTGATACCACTTTACCAGTGGAGTCCACTGTTCTACTCTCTTAGACATATTGTTAGACTGTATCTTGTGTAAAGTGCTTGGAGAATTTCATCTTTTACTTGACTCTGAGCATCTAAGAAGTTCATGCTTTGCATTCGGAGTTTGATACATCTACAAAGCTCTCTTACTTTTGTAGTGGTGATTGTTGTTGGCATTAATTTCCCAAGGAAAATCAACCACTTAATTGTATAACAAAAAGCTCATTAACAGGCTGATGAGATACATGCAGATAATAATTACAAGATCATGACTTTCTCAAACAAATTTATTTTACTTTGGTAAATACGTGGCTAACATTACATTTGTTACTACTGAGATGAGTGCTCAAAATGGTGATATGGTGCATGGTCAGTAATGCTCTTCATTTGTCGTATCAAAGTGTTGGTTTATATTTGTCTATTAATAACTCATTTGTAGAGCTAATTACTAGCTACATCATTAGAAAAATGTAGCCTTCTTCAGGCTAATTAGTTTTAGAACAGGCATGTGTATTCTCTCTTTTTGATCATACATAACATCTTAGTGTATTAATTTTAAAAGAAAGCTCATGAGAATGCAAATTTATTATTATTTGGGAGAAGTAATTAATGCAGTTCAACAAAATCTTTCCCTGGATCTTCCAGGAAATAGAGTGCTATTTTCACTATACTGTGAGCACTGAGAAGGTGAAAACTGAATGCTTATCCAAGGTTACAGCAAATAAAAATGTATCTCTAGTCTCTTTGCGTATCACCATATTCTTATAAATTACTCTTTAACTGTTGTCAAGAGTTTCAATGTGTTAACAATATGATCATTACAAACTACCCTTCATTTCACATATATATTATAGATTGTGAAACTGGGAAGTTTTAGTTTGTTGTATGACATTTTGATTTTTCCATCTATATGAAAGATCTCAGAGCACTATAAAGTGTTATAACTTGGTTGAGGCAAGGAGAAGATTTTCAATTGTTTTTCTTTTTTTTTTTT
>VXAB01011181.1:80194-136192 GCA_013399175.1 Odontophorus gujanensis
AATAAATAAATAAATAAATAAATAAAGATAATTAAAATAAAACCTGTTGAGTAGTAATTTAAAAGTAAAACAATAAATGCCAATGCAGATTCTCCAAGTTATTTTATTTGTCATAGTTTACTTTCACTGCAAAATGAACAGTCAAGACTTGTTATCTAGCGATGAAGTCCTTAGAAGGACATTTATAAATAACAGGATAGTATCAGATTGTTCCAGCAACAACAAAACCTTGTCACCAGAAAATTTCACATATTTTGATTCTGTGTTCAACTCACTAGTTCTTCAAAAAATGTCATTCAGTATACAACAGGTGTGTCTTGCTTCAGGAAAAAGCTAAGTAATTAAAAAAAAATATCTTCTAGAATTATTAACAAAGAATGTACTATATTGAGAGGTCAGCCACTTTCCAATCACTTTATCCTGTCCAGCTGAAGTGGTACAATACTGATGATATGCACAAGTGCAAGTCCACATATTTGGGTATGCTTCAGAAGACTGGAAGGTACACTGGGGCTGCTATTAATCTTTATCTTATTCTGACATAACTTCAGCGTGCATTCTTGTCCAGGAATTAGTACAATCATCTAGGAAACTGCAAGTGTGCATTCAAATTCTTGGAGGTACGTCTCCATTAACTCCAAGATGCACTAGTTGTGTTCTTCTGAACTTTACTAATCACTAAGTTACTATGCAGATGTCTCTGAGGAAGACTCAGTGTTCTCTGTAGCCCGAAGTCAGTCATTTTTCATATGAACCTCTTGCTTAGTGTGTCCTCTGTATTGATTTTCAGTGACGTTGCACTTTATGCTTGGAATGCAGGAGCACTGAATTTGCCTTCAAGACTCAAGATGCAATCAATAAAATAGGTGTGCTAATACACTCTGACGGTTCATCTACCCCTATCCTATAAAAGAATAAAAAAACCTTTTATAAGACTTGGCAGTTACTTTAGCCAATTTAAAATGCACTTCTTAGGTGTCAAGGTGTCTTGGCTTCGTGCTTAAAGTAGACAGTTTGAATGTAAACCTGACAAAAGGTGTTGAGCACCAGGCTATGTGAAACTCCATGTTACCCACATCTTATCTTTTATTAATACTTCGTATTTTAAACACTAGAATTGAAAGCCATCTGAACAAAAACGCTTTTGATTTAAGCTTGTTTGTTTTCCATTTGATTTTTTGTTTCTCTAGTACTCTCCAGAAGTGAGGGAAGATTTCCTTGATACTGTTAGCTATTTCTTCCTGATGTCTACACAAATCAGTCTCTTAGAATATGCTAACATTAAATTTTCATCCTTCTTCACACTGAGGGAGCACTAGAACAAGCTACTCAGAGAGGTTATGGAGTCCCCTACTCTGGAGATGTTCAAGGCTTGCCTGGATGCCTACCAGTGCAACCTTGTCAAGGGAGCTGCTTTGGCAGGTGCATTGGACTCAATAATCTCTAGAGTTCCCTTCCAACCCCTACATATCTGCGATTCTGCGATTTCCTTACTCAGCTCAGCCCCATTTCATTTGCTTTCAAATACAGTGCTTCATAATATTTCTACTCAAGTGCAAAGAGTAGTATTTTGGCAGAAAGTAGTAAGATGTTTGTTAGAATCAATTCCTATATTCTGTGGTTAGTCCTGTGGTGTCTCTAAACCACACCAGTATTTTAACAGTTAGATTTTTCTTCTAAAAATATTTAAAGCCCTTTCTTATAACTGCATCAAAATAAACACTTGACTGTGTCCTGTGAATTGCTTCATCTGGTATATTGGCTGAGTGCCAAAGTTTTTAGTTTGCTAGAAATAGATTTAATTAACCTTCTACTGTCAGAAAACATTACATATAATGGGGGGGGAGGGATTTTAGTTATGCTGTTCAACTGTGATTTTGAGAAAATGAATTCTTTTGCAAACTTTACTTTTTGCAGTTCACAACAGATAATTGAGGATAATTTTGAAGGAAATGCACGTAAACTGTAAAACAGAAAACTTTATGAACTATTTATGTTTATAGCAATTTTGTATCTTTGGTTTATCCTTTAATACCTTCCATGTTCAACATCAGTTTGCAGCCTCTGTTATATTTTTGTTGCACCAAATTTGTGAAAAGTTCCTTTTGAGGGGAAAGGAAGGAGAATGTTAAGAGGAGGCAACTGTAGATGAAAATGGGAGATAGTTTTACATCTCTTCTTGGTTTTGATATTAACACACTCGGAGGATGTAACTAACAATATATTCCTTATGTCCATTTGGTCTTCAAAAAGGGGGAAAAAAGCATGTCAGCCTGTTTTACATCATATTTGAATTACTATGTGTGTCATTCAATTCAGATGCTGGATAGTGTTTTCGTCTTTCAACGTGATTCAAAGTGAGTGGCTGTGTAAAATGAGGACACTTCAATATAGAAAGCATTATATTCACCATAACTGAAGTCAAGGAATGAGCCCATTGGAAAGTTCCTTAATCTTCTGTTTCTACAACTGTTACGTTTTTTTGTATCTGCATTCTGAAAACTTCCTAGGCATCACTAATAGAATCAAAGAATCATAGAGTACACCAGGTTGGAAGGGATCTAGAAGGACCATTGAATCCTGCTCCTGGCTTAACACAGGACTACCCAAAAATCAGACCATATGTCTGAAAACGTTGTCCAAACACTCCTTGATCTAAAGCACTCGGGGCTGTGCCCCCTGCCCTGGGCATCCTGTCCCATGCCCACCGCCCTGTGGGGCAGACCCTGTCCCTAACCCCCAGCTGCCCCTCCCCTGACACAGCTCCATGCCGTTCCCTCGGGCCCTGTCGCTGTCACACAGAGCAGAGCTCAGCGCTGCCCCTCCGCTCCCTGTGAGAGCTGCAGCCGCCATCAGGCCTCCCCTCAGCTCCTCTGCTCTGAACTGAACAAACCCAAGGACCTCAGCCGCTCCTCATGCATCTTCCCCTCTAGACCCTTCCACATCTTTGTAGCCCTAAGTTACTTTTGTTCACGATTCAGGTGCAAAAAGCTCAAGTCTAGGGAGAAAACAACAGTAAACAAAACACAGCCCTTTTGGACAGCCTTGCTGAATTCCCATAGCAAAGTATGCATAATACATAAAGTCTCCTACTCAGAAATCCTTAAAATCCTAAGATATGGAAAGATTGAGTGCTGTTAAATGGGAGGTGACTGGTGGCATAGCATGAAGCTTTAACCTCATATAGTATGCTTCCTTTTACTTTGATGATTGATAGTAATGAAATAATTGCATGTCTTAATGAAACAAAAACAGCCAAATCCCTAGCCTGTCATTGGTGATATTTTCATTTTTCTTATCTAATATTTTCAGTGAGGGCTGGTTGGCTTCTTTTTTGTATTTGGTAGATCTATAGTGAATATTATGGATTTTATATCTGAATGAATATTCTCCATGGCTTCTTAAAGAGAATAAAGGAGAGTAAGAGGCAAGTGTTAAGCACTAAATACATATAATATGCTGAGAGAAATACTCTCATTAGTAAGCTTTCTCTCATAGTGTTTTATCCTTTTGTTTATGACTGGTTTATTGCTATTATTCTGTTGTTGTCGTTTGTTTGTTTTTAATCAGATATTTCTAATTCTCTTTCTCTTGTTTTTCAAGAGGTTACTTGGAGTAGATGCTCCCATTTGTATAATCATCATGTCTCTAGGGATATTTAGACTCTATCGTACTTGCTTTTAATACTGAGTTTAAGAAGCAGTGCAGCTCAGGTCTCTTGATAAAGCTACAAGAGTACAACAAGTGAGCTTGAGTTGCGTATTTTCAGAATATAAACTCAGGATATGGTTCTGTGAGTGGTCTGTTCTACATTTTACTGACTAAACAAGACAGTAGCTGTTAAGTAGAAATGTCTCCCTAGGAATATAAAGATTATAAAATATTTTGATGAGGAGAGGTCAGTTGGGCTGCAGTTGATACTGACCTTACTCCTCCAGGCTCTAGGTCACAGTGAAATCTTTCCATTGTTTCTTGTAATCTTTTTTTTCTTTTCCTACAAGTGGGTCTTAGAGAGATCTTTGTCATCAAAGTTGCTTAAAGAGAGATATATATGTATATATATGTGTATTTTCATTCTAACCATTTAATCTGGATTTTGAAGGGGAAATAAGTGTTATTTATTATCTTCCTCCTTGCTTCTTTAGAACACTTGAACTTAGGCCAGCATTTCGCTGTCCTAAACTGTTTCTGCTTCAGGATGGCAGATTAAGAAAAAGAAAAGGAAAGTGGCATTAAAAGTGATGGATCTTCCTGGATAGAGAAAGCAAAAGCTTGTGTTCAGTAGGCTGGGGGAAATGTGAAAGTAAAAGTAATGGTATGAAGATGAATTAAATTCAACTTTAATTGAGAAAATTATGAATGAATAACTGTGTGTACTGAGTGAATAAACAGATCCCAAGAAATATTGATCATTTTTTTTTCTTCAGTCTTTACAAACTGTTTTTTGTTTTTGTTGTTGTTGATATAATTTCTGTATCTGCACTCATGAAAATTTAGCATTCCATTTTTTGACTAAGATTTAGCAAGTGTTCTCTGAGGATTTATTTGAGTATACTTTGGAAGTGTTTCTTAAAACTAGGAGCTGCAGCTAGTTGCAGAACTGTGTTGGAATTGCTCCAGGGAGATCTTATTGCAGCCTATTTGTGCATACTTTCTTAACCATAAATAAAACCAGAAACACCTGCAGGAGATGGCAATGAGATCGTGCTATTTGAATATCACAGGTATATTCAAAGTTTTCAACGGCTATTTTAGCCTGCCTGGACTAAGTAGTGTTCTTGTTAAAAGTTTCTGTGGTAAAGTTCCTGAAGTCATTGAGTGACTGCACTATTGAGTACAAGTACCAAATTAAATCCATGACCAGTATAACATGAGCACATGCTATATACAAACTGGCAAGACTGTAAAGAATCCTAGGCCAGCCTTAAGACACAATAAACAACATGATCAGATTTAAGAAAATCAGCCTTGAAAGTAAGTGATAGCACACTGTGAACAAAAAGATCAGTGTTGTGACCAATAGCTATTAGACTACTTTTTAATGACAGTTTTGTTTTAACACATTCTGGTAAAATCCACTGTTATCTCAACACTTCAAGACCCACACTGGGTGCAACAGAGACTATTCTGGTTTAACCTGGCAAACAACTTAACACCACACAGCTTTTTGGTCACTTCTTCTAGCAGAGAGGGGGACAGAAACAAAAATAAAAACAGAAACAAAACAAAACAGAAAACCACATGAGTTAAGATATATTTACTAAGATAGAAAGGGAGGAGAAAAATAACACCAATGATAATTTGATAATTGGTATCTACAAAACAAATGTTACACAAAAACAATTGATCACCACACACCATCCAATGCATAGCCAGTCCTTGAACAGTGGCAGCCTTCCCAGCCAACTCCTCTCGGTTTTATAGTTTCCTCACATAATCTCATATGGTGGAATGTCTCTTTGGCCGGTTTAGGTCAGCTGTCCTGGTTCTGACCCATCTAAGCTCCTTGTGCTCCCAAAGCCCCCTTCCTCTGTAGTATGAGAACCTGAAAATGGAAAAATCCTTGGTTCTGTACAGCACTGCTCAGCAACCTACTCTAGGGAGCCTGCTTTAGCAGGGGTGATTGAACTTGATGATCTCTGGAGGTCCCTTCAAACCCCTATGATTCTGAGTCTGTGATTCTGTGAACAACTAAAATATTGGTGCGTGATCAAGGTTTTCTCCTAAAGCCCGAACATGGCATTATAGCAGACATTATGAAGAAAATCCATTCTGCCACAATGTAAAAAGGGAGCTTATAAGAAAGATGGGGAAGGAGTTTTTTTCTAGAGCATACAGAGACAGTTTAACAGATTCAAATGGAAAAGGATAGTTTTAGATTGGATAGGGAATAAATTTTTGACAGCGAGAATGGTGAGTGAGGCACTGGCACCGTCAGCCCAGAGGTGCTGTGGTTGCTCCACAACTGGAGGTGTTCAAGGCCAGGTTGGATGGGGCTCTGGGAAGCCTAATCTGGTGGAAATTGTGTCTGGCCATATTAGGAGGCAGGAACCTAGATAGACTTGAAGATCTTTTCCAAGCAAAATCTTTTTATGATTCTATGACTACATATTACATGTATATTCATAAATATAATATAAATACAGTCAAAACCTGATTCTTTTCAATGTGAGCAATCCATGATCTTGTAATGGACCTCAAATAAGGTCAGTGCTGTTTTAGTTGATCAGCTGGTGACTAATTGGAGTTAAACAGTTCAATGTTTCCTACTTCTTCCTACCTTTTATTTATTTATTTACTTGTTTATTTTGGTATGTGTAAGCCTTTATATTTGAGAGGAGTGAACGCTTCCTAGCTATATATGCTTTGCTTTACTACCTGTCAGATATGAAACAAGTTGCAGATGTGAGAAGTGGTTTTCTCTCCCTTTCTACGCTTTGAAAAAAACACAGAGAGGGCAAGTAAAGGCTGAGAATCAGTAATCCATTTGATTTCTATTCTGTTCTATTTCACACCTGCTTACCACTTTATTTAAAACTCTTTAACCATTAGTAAACATTCTGTTTCACTGTTGTTTCATGGATTTTTAAGAACTATTTGCCACATACTGCAATTCTTAATTTTCTAGGCTGTAGTATCTCCTGCAGTCATTCTTGGCCATATTACCCTGTATATATACAAATCAAAACATCTAGAGACTTTGTGCTGAGAAGCTGACATTTCAAACTGCCATTACAACATCATCATCTGGTGATGGTACTACTGAAGTGTATGCTGAAGTATTCTTTCAACAAAGGGAAAATCTGTAAACTACTGTTGGATTTAGGAGAGCTTTTTCAATTTTTTTTTTAATTTCTTTTTAAAATTCATTCATAAGATTCATTTTATCAGAGTTGAGTTGCTGTAGATGGTTATATATACTTTTGAGTCAGCTTGGAATCTGTGCTGTCATCTTTATATTTTTATTTTTATTATATTGAGAAAATATGACACCTGCTATTTGTTTATTGAAAAGTTCTACTCTTGTAGTTGTGTCTCAGTTCAAGTTTTTGCCATCTCTAGTAAAAGGGAGATATACTGAGAAGGTGGATGACATTGAATATCCAAGATATTTTTGATGGTGACCGTAGTTCCAAATGTTATTGTTCTTGCTTAATGAAGTCCAGACTGGTTAGAAGAAGGCATGGTGCTATATATAAAATCCTGTCTCATGAAACATGCTATGATTATGTGAAAACAGTGTCCTGCTCAGAGGAATATGTGTGACTGGAACTTGAAATCAAATGCCTGAAAAAATATTTGGAGTGGGGAAGCAGTCCTTCAGATACTTTGGTTTTCGTTCCTTGTCCTAAAAGCTTTTGTCACTGATTATTTCTATACCATGGTCTCTGTATTGCTTTTCCAGGACATCCATGGAGAGATTTCAGGAAAATAAGAGTAGATAGCTCTGTTATTGCTACAGTGTCCCCTTTGGTAACTTTGATGGATGAGCTTAGGCATTCCATGACATGGGAGAGAAAGGAGTTAAATTTGTGAGAAAAAGCGAGGAACATCTCTGTGACTATAGGTAGGATGTAGTGGGACAGTGGGTCAACCACAACAAGTAACTGTGCAGCCATTTTCTTGCTTTGTGCGCCCAGGGCAGATCAGAGAATAGGAAGAGCTAAAACAAGAAAGCTTGTAAGTCAGAATAAAGACAGTTAAATAAATGAAGGACAGTAGAATGGAAAAACAAGTGTTGCAAATGCAGTCACTCACAAGATCCCACAAGCAGATGGATGCCCAGCCAGTCTCTAAGCAACAACTGCCTTGGAGGACAAAAACCCAAACCCCTTCTTCCTTTACCCCAGTTCTTCTTGCTGCACACATTTTGTAGTACGGGTATCCCTTTGGCCAATTTGTGTCAGCTGTCCTGTCTATGTACCCTTACAGCCTCCTGCACACAGTCAGCTTACATGCAGGGAATGGGGAGGGAAAGAAAAGCCTTGATACTCTCTGTGTAAGTACACCAAAAGACATAAATAAATAAATAAATAAACAAAATGAGAGTGTTCTCAACAATGTGTGAACCACCGTTCCAAAACACAGCATCATGTGGGGTGCTATGAAGAATATTAACTCCATCCCAGACAGATCCAGTACCAGGAGGATGCAAGAAACTGTGCAGACATAGTCTGTATTTTGAAAATACTTGTATTTTGGTGCACAAACCTGTCTCTGAGATCACAAAATTACTACAACAATAACGAGAAACAGAGACGATAACCTCTTAAGATTCCTCTTCCATCAGCCTCTGTCTCTAGCCAAATTTAATATTTTGAAATCTTTCTGAATTGGGAAATGAGAAATTAATGGCAACAGTCTCCTCTTGATTAATATTTAAAAACCTCTGCAAAATAGTTTATAAAAACTTAATTGTTACTCTGTAGATCACTCCCCTCTCAGAAGAAGTTGGACAGCAAGAGCACATAGCTAGGAAATTAATGCTACATAAATATCATCTTTCCTTTGCTCTCTTGAAATTATTACAGTTTGATGTACTTAACGTTTTTGCCATCTATTATAACTACAGGAGTCACTGCTTAAAATGAACTTTTAAATTTAATGAACGTGTAAGTAAATCATTCATAACTAATGACAATATTGCAACTTGTTTAGATCATACTTGATTTATCAGTAGGTAAAATTAAGTGATTTGTTATATTTATTATATTTATGTGTTTTTTTTCAAACATTGTGTCAAAAACACAAATAGTGCAGTTGAATTTCTTTATACGGTATGCACATTAATTATTGATGACCTGATTAGACTATTAGACTTGTTTTTTCTAAAACGCATGATAGTAAATTTTGATCTCCTGATAGGTAATTCTAGATGAAATGCCAAAGATCATACTGTATTAACATTCTTTATATTGCAAATACTGTAATTTATAATATAAGTACTCAGATTTTGTATCTCAGCTGTAATTCAGTTTTGTTCGTGCCGTCTTTTCCTGTAAGCACATTTAAATTGTGCTGTAGGCCTTTGGCTCATTTCAGCTAAAACTTATGACTGGGGTGTAATTTTGTACTCATCTGAAAAGTATGTGTTTTTCTGAAGGTTTTGGTATGAGCAGTGGAATGTGCAGTTATACTGCATATGTTCCCACATTATGATATGCTGAACCTGTCAGCCAATTTCAATCAGATATAGCAGAGAGTTGGCAATCTCAGCAGCAATTACATTCTTAGGCTTGTAAAAAAGTGGAGACTGGAGAGAGGAGAAAGGCTGCAAAATAAACACAGTTACTTGTCCTCTTTGGCTTGCCATGAGTTGTTCTCAGTGTGAACAGCCACAGCACGATTCTTCTCACCCATGCCCAGAGAAAGAGTGAGCAAACCTGCTACAGGAATGTAGGTAGTCACAGAACCAGAGTGCTATGGTAAGAAACAACTGGTTTGGGGAGTGAGGCTGTAGACCAGTGGGAATTAATGAAGAGTAAGAAAAGTTCTTAATGTATTGAAGATGGATATGGATGACTGTAGGCCACGCATTAGAAACCCATCTTCATTAATTCTAGCACTGACTGAACAAGTTCTTTCATTAAGTAATTTAAAAGATAGTAGCTGACATTGATATATAGCAGGAGAAATATATAATTTAACACTCAAAAAGAAGAAACTGATCTTTGCTCTTTTTTTATTTTGTTTTATTTTACTTGTAATTAATTACTTAATTTATTTATTTTAGACCAGACCTGTTTGATTGGAATGCTGTTGCTTCTCAGCAGTCACCTGTGCAACGATTAGACCATGCGTTTAACATAGCCAGGCAACACCTGGGCATAGAGAAACTCCTTGATCCTGAAGGTCAGTGCAAATCATGTTCTTTGCTCTAAGTGGATAATTGGTTTTTGTGTGTTTGCTTGTAAGTTTTACTTCTTTACACAAATATTTAATATTTAGCAAGATTTAATCATAAACTGAAAACCTTTGTTAATACTTTACTGTTAATTTTGCGCCCTAATGGCATAAGCCCTCTCTACATGTGCATGCTCTAAAGCAAATTTTTTGGTCTAAAGTTTTAACATGTGCATGTTGATATCAAGGTATCTAAATAAGAAGCTCATTGCTTTTCAGTAATTAGACTATGCAGATCATATCTTATGTAGATTCAAACTCTAGATAATTGTATCTAGAATTGTGAGTCTTAATTAATTTTAGTTCTTGATTGTAGATACAGATTTTGCTTGAATATTATCATTGTCCTAAGCTTGTAGTATTTTTCATTACTGATAATAATGAGATTTGGCTTAACTCAGTAAGAGGTGACAGGAAAATCCTCTCTATCTTTCTTCTCTGCTTCCGTGTACAGTCAGGTTTGAAAGAGTACTCATTAGTTGTCATCTTTAGTATTTTCTTTTTTGTGCTTTTATATGTATTTATACCATCTCTCTCCATTCTGTGGTCTGAGTTTCCTACAATTTTCCTATTAAGCCATTAGCAAATCTAGTTTTTAGTGTTTGTGGTATTCGTCCTCAGAGGCCTACATCATAATGACCTTCTGATAGAACAAAACAGGAAAATGTTTAACTCATTCTGAAACCTAGCCCTGAGTCTCCTTGTATATAAATAAAATAGAGTTTGCCTCAAGATTGAACTAATAACCTTGTATCCTTTATATTTGCATAAGATAAATAAAAAGAAAAATCTGTATATGTAGGAAAAGAAAGCCAACCATATTAGAAGTGGTGGCATAATTTCAGACAGTGCTATTATACTCTGTCTGAAATTAAACAGAGAATCTTAAGTAACAATTGGAGCATCTAGTAAGGTTTGAGAGTCAATGAGAGTTATGTCTTGTATGCTGTGAAATAGTTCCACTTAAAAAAAGTTTATAAATTCTGGATGAGATTAAAGTTGAACAATTGGTCGTGCAATGGAATAGATACAGCATCAGTAGTTGGTTGAGCTTTCTTCTTAAAACACTTTAATGAAGAAGTTCAAATTTTCTGGATGCAAAAATCACTTTTCATTAGTGCACATTTTATACTGCTTTGGCAAAGATAACTGCAGTTGTTTAGCCAACAGCTGAAAAACTCTTAAACATTGGTGGTTTTCCAAATGCATCCTATAATTATTTGCTATTCAAATCTGTAAATTGTGGTGCTTGCCGCCTATTTTTTTCACTCCAAATTAATAAAATGAAAATAAAGCAAGCTTTTGAAAAAACAGGTAATTCTGTGTCTATTTGTAAACTCCTGAGAATTTGTGCAACTGTAACGATTTTGTTCAGCAATACCCTGTGTTAATCTATCTTAAAAAAATAAAAATAAAAATCCAAATTTGTATATAGACTGAAAAATAGAATTACTGGTGCACCAGCCAGTGGGGAGTCTTTTGTGAAGGTTCCAGCATATTACTAATGTAACTTAACATTGTGTGTATATATATATGTGTATCAGGTCTTCTAATCTGACATTAAAGCATGTTTTAACAGCAGATTGTGTGACAACGTTCTATCCTCTATTGGCTCACTAAAGACTGCAAAGCATTTTTATTTATAAGTTTTAATTTGTAAATTGTTAGCATTATTATTTTCTAGATGTAAGATCACTTTTAATTAAACATTTTTTTTTCTGGATTGGCAAAAAAATATGTAGTTGTTTAGTCTAGCACTGAAAAAATCTTTAATGTTCGTGGTGTAAGAAAGTTCAACCAGTATTAGTTATAATGGAACATTGCAGTTGGTGAACCTTTATTTTAACATAATTTAATATTTGTCAAAGCATCACATGTAATTTGTGAACACTTGAAAAATTTTTTTAGCTCTTTGCTCCATTTGCAGATTTTGAAAATCTTATGTAGAAAGGGAGCTGTTATTCAACAAACCTTACTCTTCTGCAACCATTTATGGTAATAAAGAAGAAAATTTTTTGTTTTCATCTTTAAGTTTCTGATTATTTACAGATACATCTTCAAACCAAAGTCTTAGGACTTGAACTTAGCAATTTCCTCTTGTAAATATTTCTATTTGATCAAAGATTGACTTTCTAGATTATTAATGAAGTTGTAGGTTTGTTTCTGAGGTTTCTGATATTCTAAGCTGATCCCATGAGAAGCTGTTAGTTTGTTTCTGGGTCTGCTTATCTTTAAGACTTTCTCATGAGCAGCTATTAAAGCATTGTTTCAGAATTTGATCTCCATTTTGAATATGGAAGTGATTGAGATATGGACCACATCCACATTTTAAGTGAGAATTTATGTATTTTGCATCATGCAGAGTTCATAGTTCTTGTTGTTTTCCTCACATTTATTAACTAGTAGGAATATTTCTTCTGTTCTATTGAAATATTAGGCCATGCTTTAAATAACATTTTTTTTATATCAGTTATGTATCTTAACGTAGCAAGCCTGCTTAGTTTTTAAGCATTTAAACTTAAGAAAACCTACAATGCTCATTTGTAGTTACACTGAGGATGCACACATCTTAAAATACGAAGCAGAACACTTATTCAGATATTTCTCCTGTGCCTATTCTTTATTTTTTAAAATCCTTACTTATGTAGATGTCCTAAAGTAGTTTGATAAAATTGGAATGTTGACTTCACGTCACGTCTACGAGGTTTGATAATGTCTTCGCAGTTTATGTAACATTACCTTAACAACTTCCTCATAAAAATAGCAAGCTTATTATCATTATTACTTATATCTTACATCCAAATAAAATTAACATTCAATTAATCACAATCTTTTCTTTCAGCTATCTGAAGGTACTGTTTGATACCAGTTCCCAAAATAGGCTACATATACAGCATAGAATAAATCCTACAGAGTTATTCTGCAATCAGAATTTTCATGACACTGGGAAAGAGGAACAAGCAAACTTGTCTACAAGAATCAGATATGTGGTTAGAACCTTTATTCAGACAGAATTTTTGAGAATGCTAGCCCCATTCCAGAGCAAAAAAATTAAAGATACTTTAACTGTCAGTGTAGGTGGGTTGTTGTTTTTTCTTCTATTGCATAAAAGGTATTTAGAAAAAAACATAGGGACAGATTTTCTTCCTCTTTTATGGAAAAGCTAACAAAAAAATCGACTCTTTCTTCTTGATTGAGTCTTTTCAGAAAGAAAACAAAGTTTTCTTAAATTCTTGCTTATGTGTAACTTTCATAAGTTAAACATAAGCAAGCTTATATTTGGTGCTCACTGCAGTAGTGAGGAAAGATAAAAAGCAGAGAGGAAAGGTTTGGAGAAAACTAATGGAAGGCAGAAAGTGTTTTTTTCTAAGACTGTTAATGAAGGCCTAGACACAAGCCCTGGGCAGGACTTGAAGGGACTGATATTTTTGCAAATTAAACTTCTTAGGTCAAAGTATACCAACATGACTCACAGAGGCCTTTAGTTCTAAGACATTTATGATTATGCAGCTAAGATGATTGAAATCTTGATAATGCTCTCTGTGACCCTTTCAAAGGAAAAAAATAGTTGTTTTGGTTATGCAAAATGTTTATTTGTGGGCATTCAGTTATATCTCATTCAACACAAAATACCTTGCAACAAACACTGCTGGAAACAGGTCATTTTAAAACAGTGATTTCTGTTCAGAATTGGATGACAAATGGAAAAACAACAACAACAAAATCATTCTCAATACTACTAAGGAAAATAACTTCTTTTCACAGCTGAGTGATGACTGTTGTGGGATTTGCAATGTAAGTTACAGTTGCTGATCTTTCAGAAGGTTTTGGTAGATCATTTGCATTGCAAATAACAGATTGTTAGTCTCAGACTGCTCTCAAAGTATTTTTGATATAAGGTTCTGTGAACATTTTTCTTTTAAGGATGGCAAACAGGAAAAGCAATATCTTCAGCTCCCTGTATTTCTCTCTTGTTATTCTAAATTATTGTTACTTATGAGAAATAAAGAGGAATGGTGATATTTACTGTCTTTGTTGATAGGAGTTAACTTCATCTAATATTAGCAAAAGGCAAAGTGTCTTAGGCAAATGAACTAAAGGATGATAGCATCAGTAATTATAACTCATATATGGAAGTTTTAATAGCTTTGATTAAGCTGTTAAGATTAATCTGTATCTTTTAATAATGTCTAATTACCTGGAGTTTCATCTTTTAGTAGTTAACTGATTGTTGACAATCATTTTCTCTGTATTCCAGTTCTGGAGGGGAACAATTCTGATATCCATCTATATACTTCAGAAAATACACTAAAGGTTTTTGCTTACTGTCCCTCCTGTATGCCCTATTTCAAGTAATACTGTTATACTGCAGTGACCTGTTATGTGTGGCACAGGGGAATTTCACTGTAGGGTGATAGAGACTCCAATACTTCAAATGAATAAAGAAGCCTCATATTCCACGTTCTGTGCTTTACTTGTATTTCTGAACTTGCGTAGGTATGTGGAATGCATTTTCAGATGCCATAGGAATGAGAAAAACCTTGCATATAATCATTTCCTCCATTCATGAGTTTAATTTTTTTAAGCATATATTAGCAGAAAGGATAAGTGCAACTATTTTGAACTGTAATTCAATAAGCATTTTTTCTCATTATAAAACTTTATATATGGAGTGGAAAACAGTTTTGATGTTAGTTCGGTCTGATAGGGAAGCTTCTTTTTTGTAAGCATCTTTTTAAATATGCTCAAGTACAATAAAGGACAAGTAAACAACAACTTGTGTCACAGTCAGCAACATGTAGGGATTACGTGGTCTTGGTTTTATACTGAATTTTTGATCTTAATATTTGAATATACTTGAACCTTTGATCTTAAATATTTGTTCCTTCTGGCACCTAATCTCAACATTCAAGTGAGTTCCAGGAAGTTAAGTCAAATATTCAGACTGATAACCCACCAACTTTAAATGTTTGAAATAGTTATTATACCATACAGTATCTGACTTCCATTTTCTCCTCGTATAAGCATGGTATTTAAACATTTGAACAATGGTAGTGATCCTCGAATTCATACCTACCTTTGAGGCATAGGCAACGTCATAAGTTAAAGAAAAGGAAGACCTGCCAGTAGTGCCAGACACCCTCTGCTAGGCATACAGCTGCTGGAGAAAAAAGTCCTTCTGGAACCTTGTGTGTTGTATAGTATCTGTTTTCAGTGACAAACCTTGTTGCATCTTGTGTAGTAAAGCGTGCATTGGGAATAAAAGGTGCATGACCTAACATCAGAGGGATCTTTGGAGAACAGTAAGGAGTGCACTCTCTAAAACTCAATCAGGGAGCTGTGTCTTTTTCTCTTAGAACAGCTGAATACGGTAGCAACAGCAGCAGCAGCAGGAGGTGAAGTGTCTGTATGATCACTTCTAACAATAAACATGCAATTCTTGGTTTAATGAACCTGTGCCTGCATCTTCTGCTTGTTTGTGCTAGCCTTGTAATAAATAAACTCTGAAGTTTTGTAATGACATTTCTGCTGTTCTTTTTAGGTGAAGTAATTATCTAGTTTCTTTTGCTTTACTGTGTAGCCTGATTAAAAACCTCATTTAATCTATCTCAGTCGTATTTTCTGTATTTTTTCCTTAATTTGCACTGATGACATGAGGTTTTGGCACAATTATTAAGTGATAATGAGACTCAGTTTTCCATTTGATAACTTTTTTGTTTGATCTTGACTTTGCATACTTTTGTATCTCAACCATACCTGTAGTACAGAGAAGAGGAAAAACTTCCCATCAGAACTGTAGTTCATCAAGTCATTATCCCTGTCTGTACCCAGTAATATATGGTGGTAATACTGTTTTCTTGTTCCTCTTATCAACCTTCCTGACATGGCTCATGCCGAGGGAGCAGGAGAAGGTACTTGTTTTCTATCACAACCTAAAATTTAGTAATGTTTTCCCTACTACACTGTCAATGTATATTTAAAAAAAAATAAATAAAGAGGAGAAGTTGGGAAGAAAGACATGTCAGGAGCTGTTTTTCATATAGTATTTCTGGGAATAGTCAAGGCAAATGCTGGGTAGAACTTAGAAATCATTACTTCACTTGCACAAAAACCTCATGATTATTAGGAAATAAAATACAAGGATTGTTTTCTTCACTCCAGTTCCGAAATCTTGAAATACTTTCAACTAATTAAGAAATCTCTGGAATTCAAAATGATAAAGTTACTTGTTCTCATGTACTGTTACTGGACTTGATCCATAGATATTTGGACTACTTTAGGTCAGTAGCTGCCATGTAAACTAGTGCTTCTTGTTACTAGCGGTGAACTCTCAGCTACAAATCTCTCATGGTGTCTGCTACATACCCTCTTAGGAAAGTAAATGTAGATCTGAAGGAATGGTCACTCCTGTATCCCATAACAAGTTCAATAGACATACAGTTATTAATATTCAAAACAGATTATAATATGGTCACTGACATTTTTTGATGCATACTGTTCTTGTCTGTTTTTTATGAGAACTATGTGTTTTTGTTTGCCTGAATGTTCAGTATTCTGTCAGTATTTGAACCACTGTGTAAGAACTGGGTATTAAAGGTCAGACAAATTTGCAGTGATAATGTCATAAATTATTTATGATTTAATATCTAATTTCTGGGTTGGTTTTGCTTCTATTTCAGAAGAAACAAAATATCATGCAGGGTAAATAGATACAATGGCTTTGATTGTTTGTGTAAGTAGATAATTTGTATTTCCTTAATACTGTCACCTGGTCTGAGGTATTTGGCAGCTATGCATTTTGAGTGATTTGGTGTAATGTATGATTAGTGAGTGTTTTTAATTCAGATACTGTCTTCCAAGATTATATATTGTATGAAACTAGTCAGTAAGCAATTGTTAGCTTTTTTTGTAGGACTGTTTAAAACAAGATAATGATAAATCCCTGAAAAAGAATTAAGAATTAATCATATCCTCCCTCCCCACTGTTTTTATTTATTTTAAAATTCACCTTTTTAAAAAATGCAAAAAGTTGAACCGTTTAACTCCGATTCTGTCATATTATTTTTTCTAATCTTTTTATACTGCAAATGTAGTATTGTTACAGTTTTCAAATACTACAGTGAAAGCACAACCTTTTAACTACTTCCATACTATTTGTCATTACAAATTTCAACTGGATTTATGTACATTTTCTTTGTATCATAGCATAGTTCTGAAAAACAGCAAGAGTGGTAATATCTTCCAAAACAGAGAATATACTGTTCATTGCTTAAGTAGTATAATAGGTAGATTTTTTAATCTGAAAAAACAGAGGTTAGAATTTGAAATCAATTGCTAGCTTTATTCACATTGCCATTGTAGTGTTTTACAACCCATTTTGAGATATTTTCCCCCCAGGTTAAATTGCACTTCTTTTTTTCTGACTGATAAGTTTACAGTCGTCTCTTCCTTTAGTCAAAAGCGAATGGAAGTAGAAATAAACAGTTAGTTCATTAATCCCAGAGCTTACATCTATAAGCATTTTTTCTTACGTATGTATGAATATATTTATCACTTCCTCATCAAGATGTGAGCAAATTATTTATCCAGAAACCACGTCAGTTAGGAACTTTAACAGGTTCTAACAGTAATAAATTATTGGAATTATTATACTGGATTAGGAGATTTAAAATAACAGGCACTTCATGGAAGTAGGAAAATTTAAAATATCTGGGATTTACTTTACTGGGTGGTAATATATGCATTACAAAACAAATAGTAAGATTTTTTTTTTTTTCCAGTGGATTTGCAGATTATCATATTGCATGAAATTATGAACTTGAAATATAAAGAGCACTCTAGTAATTTTGCATTACTGCTGCTATTGGATATAGGTTTAAAGTCAACCACAGTATTTCTGAAGCATTATATTCTGAAATATTTACATCTGATTGTTAAACCAGAAATAAAGCAAGAAAAAATGGATTTAAAAATATTTTTACATGTATTACATAAACACTCATGAACATGATCCTTGTGTGTAAATATTTGTGCTAAATACACAATTCTACAAGTCTGAAAATAAACAGAAAAATAAAGAAAGCAGGTTCATGGCGTGAGTTGTATGATTCATCCATATGGCATTACCCTAACATTGCTTTTTATTTTCCTGACTTCCTTATGGATGTGTGGTTTTATATTAATATTCAACAGTCACAGTGCCTCAGAACTGTCTGTCAAATTGTAATCATTAGTCTGTTCTGACAAATAATCACATAGGTTTCTTTGCCACTATATCACATTCTGTGTAATTTTCTGTTCATCATTACTCATGCTGTGTTTCAGCATTGTTTTCCAAATAAGTCATCCTGTAAGAGCATTAAAATATTCAACCAGGTTGAATCTTGTGCTATTCCCTTCCCAAATTTCTCATGCGTTTTAATTGCTTATGTATCACATCTTCAACTGGGAATTGCCATGCCCATAATCCACTCTTTAAGCTAAAATTAATAATATTTGTTTACAGCATGCTTATTTTTTTTTAGCTCTGCGATTTGAATGATGTACATAGTTCTTGGTTGCTCAGAAAAATCACTAATGGGAGACAACTGAGGAAATACCAATTAGAACAGAATTACATTGACTGATGCATCAATGCAGAGAATGAAATAATTGTTATACTAGTCTTAAAATGCCAAAGGAAGAAGGGAGGTATTTTTTAGGTGAATGCTAAATATATAATTCAAGTTTCTAGTGGTGTGTTGCAGTGCATTCAATTTTTATTGGTTATTTTTTCACATCAGAATTTAATTTGATGGGAAAGAACTGTAGTTGCTAAGCCAACAAAAACTCAATTTCACTTTGACTGAGAACGTTTATTTATTAGAACAGGTTTTAACCTACTTATGGGAAATAAACTGTAGTTCTTCCAGCTAAGAATAGGTCCAAATCAAGGCATCCTACTTTGATCTTAGAATCTCAGTTATTATAATATTTCCATAATCTTTACCTTTAGTACTATAATACTGTGTAATAAGTGTATGATAAATATATTATATATGACTTCCAAATAAATAAATCTCGTAACAGAGATTGTTCACATAAAGAAAGTTTACATCAAGAAATGTAGATTATGATATGAGATTTGGAGCTTAATGCTCTAAATATAAAAATTCAAGCAGAAGAGAATTTTACCTTAAAATTCACTGAAATAATATTAGATGTCTTTATATCATTCAGTTTTTAGATAACACATAATTTATTAATCAAGTAAACAGCCGATGATACTCTTCTAGAAAGCTGAAGTATATAGGCCACTGTCTGCCTGGGCATTAATCTGATTCAGGAAAGCTGCCAAATAGACTGCAGAATTTTGAAGAAAACTAATATAGATATCTTGAGACTGTTATCCTCACAAGTTTAGGGAATGCCTTAGATTGAATAAGACAGAATCCAAGATATGTGGCTCTGGCATTCCAAGCTTGTACACTATAGAAAACAAGTTTTTAAGAACTTATGTCTAAGTTGAAGTACTAATCATTATTTTAATCCTGTATTTTAAACCTATGATTTGAAGCTATGGGAAGTTTTTAGCTGATGAATTCTTGGTAGCTTTTGTTACTGTCATGCTAAATAATGAGTGCTGAGGGGAAAAAATTGATTAATCATTCACTGGAATATTTTAGTGAGAAATGGGTTATCATAATTGCCAGGAAAGGAGAGAAATAGCAGTACTGACAATCACTTGTTGAGTTATTGAGTTGTGTAAGTTCAGAAGCTGAATGAGTCTGGGTAAAAGTTTTGACCCAGAACATACAATTAGTAACCTATATATATATTTTAAATCAAAAAAATCTATAGTGAAAATAAATCCCAAAGCACATTGCCGGCTTAAAGCAGATTTAGTGTCTGGTAATAAAGAAGTACTCCAGTTCTTGAAGTGTTCCTTTTGGATGAAAAACCCTCAATAGTGTAAAAATTCAGTTCTTTGCTACATTATAAACTGTCTCAACAAAAGGAAAATTAGCAAAAATCTCTTGCTGCAGCACATGAAAGATTCTATCTAATGAAAACCTAAGAAGCGAAAAAACCCTAAACATTTGCATACTTCTTTCTTTACTGTCTCTGCTGTGGGCCAGATCAGAGAACCTTATCATTCAAAGAAAGTGAGTTTTCAGTCAAGAATAATTTTCTCAATTTCAGTACGGATGTCAAAGTTGTCTTGAATTTGAAATTCTCAAAAGGATTGAGAAGAGCACTTCTCAAAGTTATTTAGTGCATGAAAGGACTATTAATTGGAATAATAACCCAATGAGAGTGACTTCTGTTGTTAAAACTTTTTGAAAGTTAGACATTAGATAAAAGGTTTTGTGACCCTGGGCTTGAAAAATGCAATAGCTTCTAGTAAACTAATATATAGGTATTATGACGTTTCTGTGAAACAGAGGCAATACTGTCTGACTTTGATGAGTTATAATAATAACAAAGCCGTCACTTAGTGTTGAGATGTGTACAGACTTTTCTCTTTTAAAAATAATAAAATCTCTTTGCAAAGTATTGAGATAACATGCTAGACCTTATAATTTTAATTGCTTGGCCCTGACTCTGTGACTTTGGAAACCTTTCATCAACCAGTAAGTTGTGTGTAGGATGCGTGGCAAAAGTTACCATTTCACTGAGCTACTGACTTTAAGCAAGTCAGTAGCAGTTTCCTGTAGGAGAAGTTACTCCCACCTTCAGCAGCCTATCTGTTTTGTGAAAGAAAGAAATCCAGAAATCTGTGGTAAGTTCATGATCCGTGCAAGCCATAGCCTCTGCAGTTAAAAAGACAGAGCCTTCAGTTAAAAAGACAAATATGGTTCTTGCTTTCGTTTTGGTGCAAGGAAAAGGAGAACTTGGTTCCAGTTTGCCAGTTATCATTTACTTCCAAGGCAGAAAAGGAGGTTGTACAGCCTCTATTTACATTTGATTAAACAATCTTTCCATGAATCATGCAAGATCTGGGTGCAGCCATGCAAATAGCCTGACTTGTTGCCATGTAAGATTCACTAGAATGGAATTAGATGCCATTCTTTCATTGTCAGGCAAAGTGAAAAGTCATTATTTATACTGAAATACACTAATTTGTCTTTAAGAGTGACTTTCTTCTTTCTGGTTTTGGAAACAGTAACAATTGTCATAGCCAGAAAAATTCCTATGTGACCTGGGGGAGTTATTTTATGAAATCTAAGTAAATGATTGTATTCTAAGTGGAACTGGCTAAATATTTTCATCTTGCTACTTTTTAGCAGAATGTCATCTGAAATGGCTATAGAATGGCCTGGGTTGAAAAGGACCTCAAAGGTCATTATTATTCGCTAGGCATAGGAAAAAAAATTGAGACATCTGGTTAAGAAAATAAAGGAAGATATTCTTAGAAACATTTTGGCTAGAATTCATTAACAGCCTTTATCACTAGACCAGATTTAATGTCAGAGGTGACTTCCTGGATTCTGTATTTGGAAAAGATCCAAGTTTTTATGTCACCTAAAATGGTTGGGTTAGATTTTCAGGTTTTGTTGTTCTGGTTATTTGTTTATGTAATTGTTTTCTGTGAGCATGTGTTTTTGAAGGAGGGGGGGGAGGGGTGTGGCTACTGTTGTTTTCTTTATTTCTTTAGAATGAGTTGAATCAAGTCCTAAAGGTGAATAACTGCTTTGAAATTATGCATTCTGGTTTTGACCTTAATTTGAGAGTATTGAAACTAATTCATTTGCTTAAATCTAGCTTTCTGTGAGATGTATCCCAGCCTGTAAGTGCGGCAGTCTGAAGATCAAAACATCTGAAAATGGCCAAAAGAGTTATAACTCCTTTTGTGATTTTCATTGTCAGCTGACATTCTTCTATATTGGAACACTGTATCTAAAGTGATTTCCTTACTGTCTCAGTGTATTTATGTTAATGCTTTAGATGAGATTTTCTGGGCACTGTAGTGGCTTTCTTGTACTGATCATAAAGAATACTTAGAGGGAAATTTCTCAGTAGTAAAGTATTATTTTTTTATTGATTCCAAGGAGAACACATAGTAATCTAGAAAGAGGGGAAAAAAGCATCATACATCTTCAGTCCTTATATTTTTAGATATGTAATAAAGTTTGGAAGGTAGGTATGCAAGATGAATTTAGATGGTTTTTTGTTTTTTTTTTCTTTTTTCTTCATTTTTTCTAGGTTTGAAATTCACGATTGAAATAGAATGAAGCTGTATTGTTGTCTTCTTAGAAGGTGATGGATTTACTCATTTTCTGATATGTTGGGGGATTTTTTCATCTGTAAATATGACAGAAACTGTTTCTAAAGTTACTGGAAAGTTCTTTTAGTTTATTGATGGAGACAATATTCATGACTTCATTTCACCGATGTACTTTGACAATTCTTGGTCTAATCAGAAAAATCATAATTTAGATGAGTTTAATGGCATAGTTGTTTTCCTCTAATACTTTCCTTTTTTTCCATCTGTTAATTTTTAAGATGATGGTTTAATGAGCAGGTGCTTTTATAGTAAATGCATTCTAGAAGCTAGATGAAAAAGGGCAGCCCCAAATTAATAATTCTTTTGATAGGAAAAATAACTGTGTGTTTACTTTTCAGTAAAATCTAGAGATAACAACTATGAGTACAAGTTAACATCAGTTGCGTTTTTCAGCTGGAATCCAACCAAAAGAAAGATCTTTGTTGGAATGACATGGTAACATGGCACTTTTTATCATTTATTTTTATTTTTTAAGGCTTTTTCTTGGACTTGAGGTTTTCCTTTCTTATAGCTTTCTGAATTTTGTCAGGAGAGTTTTTCATATAGAGTCTTACAGTAAGCAGGGTATCAGTGTCTTCTGCTGGTTATGATTGTTCTCTATATAAAATTCTCTGTTATATTATTTATAGCAGCATTATGTAGCCAGTAAAGATGCTTTATGAATTAACACATTAAACCCCGCTGAAGATAATATTCTTGAGATGTGACCTTTAGTATTTATTGTGTCAAACAGAGCATCTACATCAAAAACCAACTTGAACTGGGGAAAAACTGCTTCATCCAAAATTAAGGCAATTCTGTGAATGAGAACAATGAGGAGAGGAAAAAATAAAGAGAAGGAATAAAACTAAACTAAAATCTTTATCAGTCCCCCATCTTAAAAGAATACAGAGATAGGTACAGACATAATAATCTAAATCAGATGAATCAGTTGTAGTGTTTAAATGATCTGTCTTTAGAGCAAAAGTACTGATGCTCCTGATACCATTTCCTAGTCACTCTCTGAAATGGCTTCTGACCTTCCCCCCCCCCGTCATGAAAGCGGTACTTGACTGCATTCTAGAAATGCGCCTTATGACTCCATTTTTCTTAAAGAATAAAATGCAAACTTTTGACAAGTTTCTAGGAAGTTAGACATTTTTAATATTTTTACTATTATACAACAGCATGATTGAGACTTCAGCATTGAGATCACTGGTGTCTCCTGTGGAAAAGTTACTTAAATATAAGAGAGGTATAAACAAGAAGACTGTATCACTAGGGAAAGTGCAATGCAATCAGTCATGTTGAGTTTGAATATATTTAGGCCATGCAGAGTGGCTCTTGGCATTTTTTTACCAGCCCTGAATACTTTTCTGAACTTGATGAAAAATCGCTTCTGCCCAAGTATTTGCTGCATAACTTCTCTGGAAGTCACATTCCAACAGTGTCTGAAAATTTCAAGTTTCAACATTAGTCACTGTTACAATTGAGAGGAATTGAAATCCTTCTCTATTACAGTGTTGTCTTAGTGTCCCTGACTTCCTTAAAACCACACAATTCATGACAGTCTTCAGAGCTGCAATAAGTAATAAGGTGAGATAGAAGGAGCAGTGAAAAGGAAAGACTGAAGGTGGCAAAGAGCAGCAGAGAGAAACCACTAGGCAGTGAATCTGATTTCCTGGGCTTCCAGGATCCTGCTTGTCTCCTAGGAGGGACTGTGATGATAGCTGGAGAGCAGAAGCAGAGACCAGAAAAGTTTAAAGTGAACTGAGCATAGAAGTGAAGTTAGGTCTGGCAGAGAAAGAGGGTGTTTTTCCATGTATTTAAATGTCTTATTTCCCAGAACCAGGATCACTGATTAGATGTTTAGGTTACGTTAATTTGCAATAAATTAACTTAAATTCCCTAGGTTGTGTCAGTTTTGCCTGTAGCAGTAACTGGTGAGTGATTCCTGTGTCTCTGTTTCGACTCAGGATTTTTGTCTCACTCATTTTTCCATCTTTTTCTCCTGCCCCATGGGAGTGAATGAGCTGCTCTGTGGGACAGGACTGTCCCAGTGTTACAGAACTAAACAGAAATGTAAACTAAATTATAAGTCAGATAGTACTCTATCATTAAAGCCTCTTATTGAAGCTTTTTCACTATATAGATAATAATCAAAGATTTTCTTGACCTGTGACCTGTGAGTGAGGAAAGTCTGGATTCTGCTCTCTACTCTAGATGCTTGTTTATTATAAAGTTTAGTTACTTAATCAGTGTAGAATATGGGAAAAACTGTACTTTTTTGAAAATATGACAAATTCATTTTCAAGTATGTTGTTGCTACAAGAAACAGATACTTCCAATCAACATTCAGTATGTGAAAACTTCTATATTTATCTCAGTAAATCATATCACTTATTCCCTGTTCCTCCTGGAAGTTATCTGAGATGTGATGGTTGTCAGTACCTGGACAATTTGTAATTGGCAGTGACCTCCTAAAGGCAAGAATGTAAAAGTGGCATTGTTGTACTTGGGAACAGAGGTCACAGTTGCAATTGCATTTCAGTCATGTATGGCTCTGAAGGTGTTTTTTTTAGAGTTTGCTCTGTCAGTGCATACACAGCCCACAAGACCACAGTTGAATAAGATCTAATTAATTGAATTAAACTGAAAGTTGTGAGATAAGGGTGCATGTGCAGCCTTTGTTTACTCTTCTGATTGAGCTCCTGTAAATCTGTATTCCAGTGCTTGTGACCACAGAGAGGAACCACTGTTAGATTACTTCCAGGAGGTTAAGTGTCCTTCAGAAGCACAAATCTCAAGATTCATATCAGTAAATCGATGCATTGAAGTTGGATCTTTCTGGTTGTAAAGAGTGAAATATGGTTGCTTGCAGGAGCAAACTTCCAGAAGGGTACCATAAAAGCCAGAAGAATTCCAGAAATTGTAGCTTGAGGGTGGATGAAAATCTGTCTAAAGGTCACATGCATTGCTCTTTTATGGACCCTACAGTAATTGCATATTCATTCCCAGTGTCATTTAACAATAACTTTCTATTAATCAAGGTTTTTGTGCCTGATCATTGGGGGAAATGATTCAATTGTGAACCTAGAGATAGCATTTAACAGACTTTTTCAATGAGAAATTGTGTGGAAACAACACAAAGATTAGGATTATTAATAAGCATTAAATTGTACTGAATAATATGCGTGAATGTCTTAACAGAAAATATCCAGAATAAGCGAACTTCATCAAATCTTTCCCAGTTTACATTTGTCACTTTTAGCACTGTGTTTTGTCTGCACTTGTCTTTAAACTGTTCCTGAGTATTAGGAATGGAAAACAGATGAGGAATATTCCAAATGTTTTCTCTTGTGTAGGTTTATAATTTGGCACAAGCATTAGTAATTACTATATAGACATATCGGGGAGGTCTGACCTATGAATTTGAGTTTGACCTCATCTCTTGACCTTCAGTATTGTGTGAGCTAATAATTGTGTATGTGAACCATTTGTTGAACAATCATTTTGGTTCAATACACTGAGAGAAGTATTTCTTCTACACTAGAAGATCATCAGAGCCCATCTAAGCTGTCTGAACATGTAAAAGTCCGTGGGCCTAGATGAAATGTCTTGAAGACTACTGAGGGTGCAGGCTGATGTCACTTTGAGGCCGCACTCTGACATCTGTCAAAAACATCATGGTCTTTGGAGGAGAGTTCCTGATGACTGGGAAAAGGCAAATGTTACAGCTGTCTTTGGAAAGGGGCAGGGAACTGCATTCTGGTCAGCCTCCACCCTCTCATCACAAGGAATTATCGCAAGGAACAGTTCTGGGAATTGTTCAGATGCATGATGGATAAGGAGCTGATGGGAAACGGCATGTTTTAGACACAGGAAGTTGTGCCTGGCCATCCCAATTGCCTTTGATGTGATGGCTAATGGAGAAAGGGATTATTATTTACCTTTATTCTAGCAAGAATTCCATTGTATCCTTATTTATGCGTTAGAGAGATGTGAATGAAAAAGTGTCTGGGCTCCAGGTTTCACAGGGTTATGATCAGTGATGCAAAATCCACAGTTGGCTAGTTATAAGCAATACTGTTTGGGGAGGAGAGTGGGCCTGACACTGTTCTAATGCCTTTAGTAATGACCCAGATGGTGAGAGGGAGTACGATTCAGTAAGTCTGCAAGTAGTTCTGATCCTCAGGCTACCCTTATAGCAAGGAAACCCAGCTGTATCCTGGACTTTATTAGTTAGAATGTAACCAAAAGGCTGGTGTGGCTCCTACTCTTAGTTCATCGCTTGAGACTACTTCCAGGGTACTGCCTCCAATTTGACTTTTTCTACATACAACAGGAAAATAAATAAATAAATAAACACTGAAACAAATCCACAGAAGGCACTGCAGGCTGTTCAGGGTTTTGTAGAATGCATGTGGGGTACAAGGAGAGGCTGAGAGAGGCGCGTTTGTTTAGACCTTGCGAAGGAGGCTCACAGGAGATTTCATTGCAGTTTACAGGTAGATAGCAGGAGGATGTTGTGAAGACGGTCTTCTCAGTTTCTTCACAGGCAATAAAAGTTGATGGAAATAATGTTTTACCTTGAGGGTTGTGAAACAGTGTAGCAGTTGTCTCGGGAGATCTTTATTCTTGGATGTATTCAGAAATCACAGGACAAGATGCTGAGCAGCATGATATAATTTGGCCCCTATTTTAGGTCTGATTGTGAAGATGATATCATCTAGAGAGGTACCATCAAAGTTGAATTTTTCTGGCCCTGTCACTTGTCCAACAAGACTTCTCTTTCAAAAAGCTGACTATCTTATTGTTTATAATTTTTTTGATATACCACTTCTATTTCTTGTTAACATAGTAGTAGTGAGTATAGAAACCTTTCTAGAAGTTGTTGTCCCGTCTTTTACCTTCTGGACCTCATACTGTGACGTGATTTTAGAGTAGATGTTACCTGTTACACATTGTGGTTCACTTTCACCCTTGGGTTGGTTCAGATTTCTTGGATAAATGGCATTTGTTACTCATGAGTCATCATTCCTTTTCCAATTTATTGCACAGTTATTTCTACGCATGCTTTGGTTTGAGACAGTTCGTTTAGCTGGTCACTCTCCATGACCTCCCAAACTATTTCAGGATGGGAAACTCTGCCCTGAATACAAATTCAGTTCATTTGGTTTCTCTGCATTTGTCTTATTGTCTTTGTATGCTGCTGTTATCATGTTGCTTTTAATCTACAAAATCTCTAGGGGAATCTGTCTCTGGATATGATTAAGAGAAGATTGTTTACTAGTCTACAGATTTTGCTAATTGTTCTTTCTTGACCAGTCTTCATTGTAGCTTTTTACCTTGAGACTATTATTACGCTTTCTATTTTCTCCATTTGGATATGATTTTAATAATTTTACTGAGGATTCTTCTAATATCTGCTCTTCAGCCCTGCTGGATTTCTTTTTCTTGAGTCTTCATTCCTTCCCTACATCTCTGCCTTTTAAGATGTTCATTTGCTGCCTACTCCCTTGTGATTATGTCCTGATATGCTTTTTGGATCCTTCTCTTGATTCTCAGTCTTGCAAATGATAAATGGAGATTGTGCTGCCTGCGTGACAGGAGTTATGACCTGAAAGCAGGTATCTTACTTCCTTTATTTCTAAAGCAGTTGTCCTTTATAATCTTGGTTACTGATACTTCTGCAGTAATTTTTCTTCCAAGGAAACTGCTCTATCTTCCTTATTGCTAGTTCAGTAAGTATCACTGATTTATTTTTATTTTTTTTCCCCTTGCATGTTTTAAGCTGCTGCTTTTTCTGTGTTCTTTTCGCCTACATTTTTAGAGAAGTCTAGGTCTTTTTTCCCCCTACACCACAGAAAACATAGATCATTTGTTACTACAATTCATGTCACATTAACCCTTGAGAAGTATTGAAAAATGTCTGGTATTTTTAGCTGTAATTCCTATGTTTTTGTTTGCTAATTGATTTTGTTTTTATTTTAATTTTTGTTATGTATTTCTATTATAATATATACAGTCAGTCATTTTTCTTGTTAACTGTGACACCCTTTTTCAATTGACCTAATTTCCACCTAAAAACAGTGTTATTCAGTATTAAACATGAGAGAAAAGGAAAAACAGAACATTTAGTTTTGAATCACTTATTAAAGTAAGGCTGATGGAAAAAAAATAAGGTCTTCTTTACCACAATAAATGTTTTTATGTAGTGCTACGGTCATTAAATTGACAGACTTCTATATGATCTGTGTTTGAGTAATTGAGAATCTTCAACCACGATCATAAAATCACAAGTTTTTGAATTATATCACTTTTCATAGTTGTTGGTTTTTTTTCTTTTTATGTGTGTCTGTGTATTTGTAAAGTTCTCTGATAGCTGACAAATGTTGCTTGCACACTAAACAGACTAATTCTTTCTTTCAAATTTTCCTGTTAATCCAGTAAGTCCTTAGATATATGATACAAGGCAGTCAACCCTCCGTAAATTCGATTGGAAAAAGTTATAGAAGGACAGCTCAAAACAGATCCAAACAAAAAAGATTACACTTGCATTAATATGAGTAAGCATTACATGCTGCATGTTCTGATACCTAGTTTTTATTATGCAATTGATCTAAATTAGTGTAATAGATCCAAAGGAAATACTGGCAGGATTATAAAGAGCCTGTGCTTCAGTTAATATGTTGGAAGATCTCCCTGTTATGCTGAGTTACAGAAATTCCATGGATTTATACTTCAATTAGTACAAGATTTTATGTTGATATGTGCTGATTATGAATCAGAGGGTAAAGTCCCGACTATCATTCACTGCAGTGTTGGAAGACTGGGTAGCTCTTCCTGTACTAATTTCTAACAGCAGTGATGACTTTGATCTAAGTCCAGATGCCAGGACGCAGCACTTCAAATGCCAGTAAACTCATTCTCACCTGGCGTACGCCTTACAGAGAGCAGCCACCTGTAAGTATCTGCTCAACATGAAGTACTTTGGACTTAGTACCAGGCAGGAAATGTAGGAGGAGGAAGCAGGCTGGAACATTTTGTTCCTGGCATGGTAGTCTTCTATCAAGTGTCTTATACTAGCTTTGTAAGTAAAATTGCTCAGCTTACAAGCGTTATTCTATTTGATCCAGCCTTGTCTCTCAATTAATTCAGAAGAAAAACAAAACAAAAAGACAACAGCAACAACAAAACAACCAACCAAACAACTAGAAAAGTACCTTGTGATTTTACCAACCACACTGAAGGGAGTACCTACGTTTTCCAAAAAAAAATCTGTACTGATGACATTGAGGTAGTGCTATTCCCTTGAAGTCAAGAACACATCCTATATAGAAGAATGATATCACTTGAGTATGAAGTTGAGTGAGAATTCAGTGGTTAGAGATGTACCCATGACTAAGCGTGACTTCCAGATTATAAAAGATGTTAAGGAAGGAAGGATGCTTTCAAACCTTAGAAATTGTGGAAGTTGGATTAAAGTCATAAGAACAAGAAAAATAGTGGGATTTTGGACAGAAGTTGCATTTTAACTATTTCATTGAAATAATGAAGTACATAATTCTGGTATTTCTACAGCACAGTTATTGTTTCCTGCTTTTGTAATAAGAGACTCTACTTTTCCAAAAGTAAATGAATAATGAACTTTACTCTTATTGAGTGTAAATCTTCAAAGCACATTAAAATATATTAATTAAACCTCACGAAAATCCCTGTAAGAACTCTGTGCAAGCATTATCATCCTTTCACGGATGGTAAAGGCAGTTAAGACTTCTCCAGTAATGCTGGAGTAAACATTTGTTTTTAGAAGCCCATCCAATGCTGTCCTTGTTTGTTTTTAAGCTACAATCTATACTGAGATAGCTGTGAAGTAGAAAAAACATCCTGTATTCTGATTACTAATAGGCCGTTATATGTCTATACCTCAAATTGAGAATTTGTGTAACATGCTTCTTTGAATTCAAGATAATTTATTTTAAACTTTTGGTCATGGGTAAGCTAGTTGCAATCCATTGCTAGTTTTCTGAACAAGGACTGTTGTTTAAACTGTACTGAATCAAATTGTTTGTTACGAGGTTTAATAAAACAGCAGAGTGATGATCGGCCTAGTCAGTCATTCTTTGTTTTAAAGTGGAAGCTTAACATAACTTGTAGATAATTATCTGAAGTTCGCACTTTTCTTTTGTTTTGTTTGTTTTTTATGTGAGTTTGTATGATTTGAAAATTAGCTTTGAATTATGTAATTATCAAATTTTAAAAGTTGCCAGCTGATCTGTGATTAAGCTTTTTATACTTTTGTATTGCTATTGATTCCAGAGTATTTCTTATATGTGAACAGAATGTTAATATGGAGACTTATTTGTATTGTATTTGGTTCCCTATGCAAATTAGTGTACGATCACCTATTTCTTCATGAAATAAGCTCATGAGCCTCTTTTTTGAAAACTAAAACTTTTTGATACCTAATCATTTTATCTACTGAACATCCTCTTTCTGTGCTAAATGTACAGGTAACTTGTGCCTGAATTGGGTTGCTGCATATCTGTTTGGGTATGGCTTCTGGTAGCAGAACTTTGCATGCTGTGTAAGTGTGCTCAAGATCACCGAAAACGAAGCCATTCTGTGTATTCATTCCTGCAATTTGAGTCCTTCAGCTTTGAGTGGTGTTTAATAAGGGCTACTTTAACTCAACTGCTTCTGTTCATAAATTGTGTCGGGTCTGCTTATCCAGTTCTGTTCTTCTGGAGGCACTAAGCATGAGAAGAAGGGTGGAATCTGGCTCCACTAACCCTGCTGTTGAGTGCACTTGTAGAATATTGCCAGATCTTGTATTTCATTTCTACGGTGTGGGACATAAGAATCTGTAGCAATCAATTGTGTCCTGTTCTCAACAGGCAGATGATGCTTCCGTATTATGAGAAGGGGGCCTTTTTTGAAAGAGACTCTTCCTGTCTTTAAATTATACTTTAGTAGAATTCCAGCAAGTATAGGCTGTTCACTCAGTTGTACAGGTTGGGAACATGGCATGGACAAGCATCCAGTGTGTGAAATACAGACTGACAGGAACATCAAGTTTACTTAACTTAATTTACTACTAGAGGTATCAAAGTTTGAATTCATAGATTGCTCTGAAAGTAATGCCTCCTATTTATTCCCATGGAAAATACACCAGATGCACAAATGAGATGTGCTCACAAAAGAGCACAATAACACTATTTGATAGAGCAAATTCTCAGCTACTAAACACTGTTCTGCAACATAGTCACCACCATGAACTATACATTTTCGCCAGTGATGAACAAGAACCTGCTTGCTGCACTCATAAAAGTATGCACCAGAAGAGGTGACTGACACTGTTGCCAATCCTGAAACTCACCACCCCCCACCTCACTGTGCTCTCATCCACAGCTTGATCTCCACAAGTGTTCAGCAAGCACCAGTCAATGTCAGTGGTTGTAATTTTTTCCTCGTGAAGGAATTCAGAGGCGTACCTTTGCTTCATCCACACTTCTATGTCAGACACCATTGTGTCAGGCTGCCCCTCTGCTGCCATCTGTCACATGGCAACAAGACATAAAATACTGGTGGGAATATTCCCTCTCTACTGCCATACCATCACCATCTGCCTCTGATGATGTGGGACAATATAATAAAATAAGAGGCATTATTTTCAGAGCAGCCCTCATACATTTATTTTAGCAAGTATTGCAAGTATTCTGTTGGAAAATGTTAGATAAGATTGTTATCAGGTAGTTTGCTGTGATAAACCTAAAACTAGGAACTGCAGAATTATTGTGCTGTGAAGTGTGACTGGAGGGTTTTAAATCTTTCTTTTGTAGAACATTCATCACCTTTCTTCAGTACAGTTTCACTATATAATCAATTATCTCTCCACTGACAGGAATTAGTCTGTTAGTAACTTACATTGGCTGAGAAGTGCCAGAGTTTATCCTCATATTTGTGATGCTGCAGCCAACAGAGATAACTGGCTTCAACAACTGAGATACTGTATGATAAATTATTCTGACCCACAACTTATTTTTAATCATTCAATTCTGAGTCAGTAGGTGGTTGTAAATAGAATTCTTGGTGAGTTTGCCTTGTGTTTACTTTTTTCTTTTATCTTTTTAAATTGTATTCCATGCAACTATTTCCTAATACAACAGAATTCAGGAGTTTACATTATTTCGAGACAAAAAGTAACCTGCACAAAATGAACTAAAGTGGTCCTAGTTTTAGTCAGTAAAAAGCTTTAAGTAGGTATGTAAGTGTAAGTAGTATAACAGCATCTACTAACTGTGGGGAAAATTCCAACTTGTATATACATCATACTTCCATAACGTTCTGTATACATGACCAGACATTTATATATTGCTATCCCAGCAGACATATACATTACCAGAAAAGGCATAGGCAGTTTCTAATTACCCATACTTAATTGTCTTATTTGTATTCTGTAGGTTATTGTAACTGAGGTAAGTCTACACTTGAAATTGAAGAAAAAGTTTTAGATTACAATTATTATTATTATTATTTTTAATTTTTCTGTTGTTGTTGTTGTTGTCATCTTAGCTCCATGGTAGGCGAATTGGCTCCTTGGACTAAAATTAGAATAGAACACTGAAGGAGATACTCATTTCTTTAAGGTCATTTGGCAGTCTGTGCCTAGAGGGCCATAACACACCTCTAAAATGGCTTATTGAGCACAACCTAATAAAGGAAAAAAATGCTGCTAGGCTCTTGTGCCAAGGGCTTCCAGTTTTCTGTATATAAATAAGCATTTTTCCTATTGAACTATAGCAGCAGAGGTGCTCAAGTGAAGAGTACACCTTTTGGAAACAAAGGGTTTTATTCTGTATGGAACATGTTCTGTATTTGACCTAATGGCTCTGATTTGGTAGATTTTCTTGTGTAAAGATTCTTTTATAATGGCAATATACAATATCTCTTTGGAACAGCTGCCATCAGCTCATTTAGGGTTATGTAGGATGAAAAATCAATGATAGGATAGAAAATACAATAACATAAGAACATTGCTTTTTATTTTGTTTTATTTTTTCTTTTAGATAAATTAGTTAATTTCTTTCATCTTGGAAATATTTGTACTTTTTTGGAATCTGTTTTTTTTGTTGTTTTTTTTCCTTCTTTTTTAGTGAAGCCGCACTTTACACTTGCAGTCCCTGTTTTTTTTTTTTGGTTTTTTTTTTGTTTTGCTTTGTTTTGATTGATTGTTTTTGTGCCCAGTGTATTTTGTCAGGCAAAGCAGATACCTTTAGTTACCTTTTTTATTTTTATTTTTATTTTTATTTTTTAATGTGTTGTTATCCAAATCCACAAATCAGTTATGGGAATGAATTGGTAAGGGGATAACATGGAAGAAGATCCAGAGACATTTTACAGTACTACTCAAAACCAGAAGACACAACTTGTTAACTTATAAAATCTAGAATAGAAGTACTGCTGAGTGAGAAGTAATGAAAACACCATGCCTTTGTAGAACAGGCTCTTTTCTCATGCTTGCTTTCTGATCATAATTTTTAGTGCCTTTCTGGACTGTGAGGGATGCTCTGCTGTCCTTCTTTGGTCGTTGGGAAAAATCTCTCACTTTTCATCATTTCTGAGGCTTGTACTGGGATCCGTTTATGTTCTTTTCTGGAATCATTTACTTTGTGCTGCAAGCTCATATCTTGTTCTCCTTACTCTGCATGTAGTATAGAAACACCTCAAGTCATCCCAAGTGACTTGTAAAGCAGGAGCAGTCTTCTCAAACTCCTGTATGTTGCACCTCATGCAGATGGCTTCAGCCAGAACGGTGTGAACGGACATATTCACTTTTTGGAGACTGATATTACCTTCTCTTGATAGACACATACTGTATACATCTATTCATTTCAAGAGAGAATATACATACAATTTATAGTGTTGAAATACATAGTAGTAAACAGCAATATTATCAGAAGTCCATACTGTAAAAAATAAAATAAAATAAAAAATTGTATTTCTAAACAAGTAAAGCATATACTTTCCTTCAAACATTACTTAACAGTTTTCCTTTTCTAAGATTTTTGTGTTTTGCCATTAGTGAAACTATGTTTCTTCTTAATCTGACATTACAGACCTGTGCTTACTTTTTGTATTGTGGCGTAAATTTTGTTAGCAGTTCCTAAAGAGGGGGACATGAAAGGTTTCCTATGGCTTTCTTGCGACTTCATTAATGGACAGAACATATATCTACTGTGTGCATAATAAGGATTAGAGACTCAAGAAAGCATAGAATACCAGTATTTCATGGTGGACCTGAGTGATACCCAAGCATTTGCTGCCTCGGTTTGTTCATTTACTTATGCATAGATTGTGCTTTTGGGTTACATGCAAATGAAGAAAAAATAAGCTGTTTGCTCCAGTAGAGCAATTAATGTACATCAGCACATAATGGTAGACTTTTCTCCTTTTCCAGAGGGCTGTTTGTATTGCTCTATCAGATATCTTATTTTAATTTGCTTTATTGCAAAATTAAAAGAGAGCATTACTTAAATAGTCAATAGTTTTCTTACAGAGTGCTTTACAAGTGTGCAGCAGGTTATTAAGCTCAGAGCAGTGCTGATTTTGATGGCTGTTTAACTCAACAAATTAGCTTAGCTCATAAATCCTCAGGGTATGTGTACTCCTTATCACAAGCTGGGGTGGAAGAAACAAGAACTTATTATGGTAATTTATTGAATGAAACCATTTTTCATGGAGCATGGGAAAAGTGCAGTGTTGAAGTCCCTTCAGAACAGTTTTGTTACATTCCTGCTCATTATGAATAATTGCACAAACAGGTCTATCAGATGCCATTTTAAAATTGTCAACATCTGCCACCAAAAGTGTTTACAGTGATTTTGATACATTACTGTACTTCAGTAGTTGAATGTGGAACAGCAAAAATTACATTTACAGTCATTCACACAGAATTACTGTAGAAAGAATGCAGAATTAAATCAGAAAACTCAGATGAGCTGAAATAAACAATAATATCTTTGTTAGCTAGTAAATCAGAGTATACTTAATATAACCAGTATTATTGACTGCTATGCTAATAAATAGTATAAAGAATAGTGTTAGAAATGTGTCACTATTTTCATTACTTATGTTGCTTGATTAATGTTTATGTTATGCTGAATTTTATATTTTACACTGTCATAGTTCTTTTGTAGAATTTAGGCTGTGTGACCAAACTGAAATAGTATGTGCACATGTCTGGACCTTGTAGATGAGTTGAATTTATTTAGTAGTATATTTGATTAAGCTGAACTTCGGCTGGAGCTTTGGCTAGGGTTTACTGGCAAGTTTCTCTGAGTAGCAATCTTTGTGATACAACTATGAATTACTCTGTGTCATAGGAGCTACTGTGATCTTACGTAATGCTACATCTTTATTTTTTTTTCAATGCTATTCAGGAATAAATAAGATGCTGTCCAATTATTGAGTTCTAATGTTTGTGAGGAACCTTATCCATTTCTTCTAAAACTCTTGAGTGCACGTTGTCTGTTCAGGAAATGTTTAATAATAATCATGAATATGCATTCTGGTTATTCATGTAAGAAGGAATTTACCATTCTTTAATTAATTTCTTAAGTTATTCTGAAGAAGTTTGGAAATTACTCTGACTCTTCTATCCATCTCTTTATTTTTTTTATTGCCCACTGGTTGTGTAGATCATATCTAAGCAGCGGAATATGTGCTTGTTGCTTCCTGGTTCAGCTATCAGAGGTAGGCAAGATGTTTAGATGCAGTTTGGTAAAGCAGCAGCCTACAGCAAACTGTACAAACTAACTCACATCAGCTCCTGGAAGATGATCCCTGAAAAAGTTTTCCCCTGAAGAAGAGCCTAAGAAACAAGAGAGGAAGAGGACATCTCTTTATAGGAGGCATATAGAAACAGCTGTTTATAGAGACATCTGTGCACCATCCAAGTCAAAGGGGAAAGGAAAGATGAATGCTACTGGAGACCATCTCCTGCAGGAGGTGTAGACATTCCTATACCAACCTAACTTGATGTCTTTGGAGGGTTGCTGTTCTCTAGACTCTTCACAGGTTACAGTGAAACCTGCAGTGTCCAACCTCAGGCTACTACACCTAGCTGTTCATCCATGTGGGAAACAATATTACAAATAGAATGACCTCAAGTTAATAAAGAGTGACTGAAGAACTTAGGAGCCAGGTGATGATCCCTTTAGTCCTTGCTGGTAAACAAGGCTCAAAAAAGGAATAGACATATTTTCACATCAGCACCTGGCTACTCAGGTGAAGTGAAGGCATGTCTGGAGTTAGCAAGAGGAGAAAGTTCTTTCAGTTTTTCTCCATGTGAAAAGCAGAATGTGAATGCAATTGACATGAAAAACAAACAAGGGGACTTGGAAGTCCAGGGACGGCTGCAGAGCTGTGACCTCACAGGGACTTCAGAGGCATCAGATTGCTCTCATGGTTGTGCTGCAATGGATGAATATAATCTTTCAGGAAAGGTGGACCAAGAATGGGGCAAAGTGAAGTTGGGCCCATTTAAAAGTGTGGTGGGAAAAAGCATAAGGAAGGGAAGGAGTAGTCAGTGTGGAAGCACTGCATTTTCTGCAACTGCAGGGAGAAAAAAAAAAAAAAGTCTTTATGTCTACACGTCCTTGTTCCTCTCTACTGAGAGCCCCCCTAAGAGTGGTGGATTAGAGCTCTTTGTGTACTTGTCCAGTAGGAACTGAAGTGACATTGTTGACTTAATGACACCTTGGCCGCTAGTCATGAGAAGTTCAGATGGTAGTGATTTTCCATTATTTTCCTTGAGTTTTATTCAAATAAGTGACCTAGAGGTGAGACACCTCAGATATACACAATGGGGTATTTATTTTCCCTTCTGAAAGGTTTAAGTTTTCCAGTGTAGTTTATTTGACTATTCCAATTGCATACCATAGAGAAAGAGAAAATTTCCAGTTCTTCTGTAGATTTCTGTTGATCCTCATTAAACTAATTTCTTTATAATGGTTTGCAGATGATTTTTCTCCTGAATATCTGGAGTGATGCCCAATACACCACCAACAGTGGTGTAGCACTAAAAGAGGAAACTATAACAGTTGAGAAAAAACAAACTCTATCGTAAATCGGTAACTCACTGTTGGTTAACTTGTTAATTCCAGGACATTTTTATGAGAAAACTTTGCTGTCAGTGACATGCTAACATTTTTTAAAACACAGTCAATACAGAACCTTTATGAAAATTTGTCTTTAACAACTACCTGGAGATACTGATCTATTTCTTCAATGTTTTCTCTAGTAGTACCTTCAGAAAGTCATAACATTTGAGTAGACTGTAGAAAACACAAACATGACAAAAGAAGCCTGATCTGTAGATCTTTGAATGTGCTTCAGTAATGATACACTATCAATTCTTGCTACTCATTGTTTGATAGAAGCTCACAGAAACTGTGGAACATGTTTTTCAAAATATTTTCCTTTGATTCTGTTTGCTTTATTTTCCTGTAGCTTTCTTGGTATCGGATATTTCATCATTATGTTATTTGTCTGTTTAGAACCTTTCTTACAACTTCATTTGTTAAACAATGTCCATGTTGACAGTGAATTTTCAGTGAACAGTGTAAAGACTTGCACAGAGAGCAGGGACCTCTGTACACTACAATTGCATTTCTGAATAGAAAGTGATAGTGTTGATGAGACTTAATGCCTTATTAACAGGGTAATATCCCTGGGTCATCTGGCATCTCAAGAATACAGTTAACATTCTAGAGACTTGAAACTTGATCATTGTGTATCATTTACAGTGCCACAACTGTACTGCTTAAAATAAGTGTGGTTTTACTTGCCTGAATGGTCTGACTGGAAGGTGGAGTCTAAATGTGATGGATAGATTTGGGAGATTTAGTTATCAAGTTGGTTTGCTGGTATATCAGGTTTGTTTAAGATGATGTTTTTGTTAGAATAACTGTATTGGCTGAAGACCTTTGTCAGCTAGGATGTATACTTAGGTCATCGTGTAATTGTGCAAAGTTTTTAGATTATAGTTCAGTTCTCACACATTTGCCACAGGATTGACAAGACATTAATGGAGCGTCTGCAGATTTACAGGCCTCTCTGGTCCATTAGGATTTAAGGAGAGGAATGGTGAGGGGAAGCCACTTTGTCCCCACTGTAACTGTGTCTGTGCTTGAAAGAAACGAAATGCCTCAAACTCCAAGAAGTCTGTCATTCTAGAACTAGAAATTTGCAGGTTGAAAGCCATTAGAATGTTCCATGTTTTATGAAAAATAGTTTATGCATATGTTTTATGAAGGTGCAGAATATACGTTATTGAAATATTAATGTTGCAGCTTAATATATCATGTCACTTCTCTGTGATTTGTTTCACATCTGTTTGTCCAAGATGAATCTGACAGGATCAATTTTAGTATGAGTAATACCTTTCTGGGGAGATGGGGTGGCTTCTTAGAGAACTGGGCGAGTTTGCACATCTGCTTAGGTGCATGTGGCTCACAACCAAGGTCAAAGGTTGTTCAGGAGTCTCACTGCTGAATAAGAAGCCATAGCAAACACTATCCAGGCATTGAAATACCATTGCACTAAAAATTTGGAGACTTACTTGGTTCTTGTAGTTACAGATATATATATATATTTAATTAAAAAAAAAAAAAATTGCAACTTGGTATTATTTCTGTTTTGTCTTGTTTTTGTGAAATATGTTTAACAAACTGTTTTTAATTTACTCTATGAAGACTGTACTCTGCCTAAGGAATTACAATCTCCCAGTAGGATTGAACATGTGTTTCACATCTTTAGATATATAATAGATGTTTTAGTTACTGGCTTAAAGGCTAATTTCAAGTTTTCAGAAAATCTTTAGTTGTCTGCCAAAGCCTTTTTTTCCTCTAGTCTTCCTAGTGCTGAGTAGCTAAAAAAACTTTGATTATGAATGTTGCTTATTATTATTCTATTATGATCTAAGCCCTGAACTTAGGACCATTGCTTAGTTTTTCAGCTTGGAGAACTCAATCCTAAAACAAACATGCAGAAGTTACGCAGGACATGAGCAACAAATATGTTATTTTTGGAAAGTACTAACATACCTCTATTTTCTATGTTCTTTTATTATTACTATTATTATTATTTTGTTTCAAAGGGCATAAACTAAGGTTTTCTATGACATTTCCTCTTCAATTATAAATAATTAACTCATGAAGTGAAATAGAACTGCCTCAAAAGAAGCAGAGTAATAGTAAATCTGAGTAGCTTAACATCAAGATAAAATGACTGCAGTGAGCCTTATTATCTGCTAGAAGATAAGTCTTAAAGAATTGAGTGGGGAAAAAAAGGCTTGAAATTTTAGCTGGAAGAGCTGAATAGTAGAGGGAATAGGATATAGCATAAAGGATAATTTTCACTGTGTTATAATAGACTTCTGTTAAAGAATTGAAAGATAGCAGTAAAAAAGAACAATTGTGGTAAGGGAGTTTGGACAGAGAATGCAAAGTTTGCTACCTGGACATGTAAGCTGAATAAATGTACAAGTATATTTGTTTGTCTAGTCAATCCAAAGTTGATGTAATTTTTTTTCCATTGTAAAAAAGAGATTTTTTCAAGATCTTCTAATTAATAACTGTAAGTTAAAAACTACGTGGTATTACATATATTAAGTGAAGAACTAGCATTTCTACAGCCTCATTTCAGCCGTGTGTATTTTCTTAAATTCTTATCTGTATTATTTTATTATTTTTGATGCCTATTCTTTATTTCCACATTATTCTGCCCGTTAAAATATGCATTATGTTCAGATGTAGCCTGGATATTTTATTTTACCATGTTCTGTTCTTTCATAGTCTTTTTCAAGACTGTTGTTTGAATTGCTTGCATCTTCTCAGTTAGCATAATATATAATGTGGCTTTCTTTAATGCTTTTACTTACTCCTGTTTACACTGTACTTGCTGCAATTATCAGTCTCCCGCTTTTTCACATGTTGATGCATTATTAGTTGGTAAATACATGCATATGGTGTATACATGCAGAAGCTCTGTGATATCTTTAGTCTAATGCCTTTTTTAGAATTTCTCAAAGCAGACAAATGTGGTGTATTATTATTATTATTATTATTATTATTTTGCCAGGATATTGCATCCATGTATTTCCTCTTAATTAAATAATTATAAACAACAACAACAACAACAACCATCTGATCAACCAAAGAAAAAAAGAGTGGAGAAACAAAAAATCGAAACTCTAAAGTAATCTGTAAGAAGAGTGTATAACTGAAAAGTAATTGGCATCTACGATAGTGTGAAAGGAGGGAGAGAAACAGAAGAGGGACCTGATGATCTATTGAGTCTTGTTCTCTAAAGTTTCAAGGAAACATGTCGTGATAATTTTTAATTAAGTTTCTCAATTTCTGTCATGGTCAGTTACATACTTTGCCCCATCTCAGAATCTCACTCTCTGAAGTGACATATTTTTTTAGTATTTTCTAGTGTAGATTTATTTAGTTCAGGATTTTCTATTTATGTGCCACCATTGTCCTTGAGCTTGATGTTGCTTTTTACTATTTTTACTCCACATTAATAGTTATAAAGAACAGTGATACCTGCAAACAGCCTTTGTTTGCTAGGCTCTCAATAGGCTTTCTTACTTCTCTTTTGTCTCCCACTAAGAGTCAAAGTTCTTCTGTTTCACTACTTGTTTATTGTTTTTGAACATATGACCTGAACTGTGAGTAGAATTACAGATCAGTGCTTACTAATGCCTAGTGTAGTAAGATTAATATTCTGTTCTTGAGAAGGAACTAGGTTTTTCTTTTGAGATTGCTTTTTGGAAAAAACAGTCAAGCAAACAAGAAAAACCCCTGCTCATCAAATAATATATCTTTCTTCTCCTTTCCTTACCGAACTTTAAAATCTGTCATGCAAGCAATCGTTATATTCCTGAACTATTATAGTGCTCGTACTTGTATTTCATGTTATCTACCTCTTTTGGGAAGTGAATGCATATCATGGAGAAAACATGTACTTGGGAATAGAGAAAAAAGTGAGAAAACCTCATAACAGTGAAGACAGAAATGGGTTTAATAAATTGGCCAGTACTGTAGTGCTGATTTTAGTAATCTTTTACAGGTCTTTCCTTCAGAATGTGCTTTTCCTGTTACCCAGGGATATTTGAGATCATTAGTCGAGAAACTGCTATTAATAATATTAGGTAGAATCGTCTCTGTTCAAGCATACAATGAAACGTTACAATGCTGCTAGATAACAGCAGATATATTTTAAAAAATCAATTGCTTAAAATCCAAAGATAAAGTAACTGTTTTCTTTTTAATGTATGACATAAATACAATATGTTCTACTGCAAGTTTGAGACTTGCTATGTGTATTTTCATGTTTATTTGGCAATTGCATAGTATACCAGTTGGAATCCCAGTCACATCTGATCGCTCCTATTGCAGTACACACAACTATTGCAGCTTGCCAGAGTAGTTGTTACCATTACGATGTCTTAAACACAGATTGGCTCAACTGAGCTGTAGGACTTTTTGCTCTCGCAGCCTAAAAGGCCAACCATATCCTGGACTGCATCCAAAGAAGCATGATCAGCAGGTCAAAAGAGGTGACCATCCTCTTTATTCTGCTGCTGAAACCTCAGCTGGAATATTGTGACCAGATGTAGAGTCCTCAGTACAGGAGAGAGATGGGCCTGTTGGAGATTGTCCAGAGGAGAACCACAAAAATGGCCTAAGGGATGGAACACTTCCCCTACGGGCCAGGCTGAGGGAGCTGGGGCTGTTCAGCCTGGAGAAGAGAAGGCCCTGGGAAGACCACGAGTGGCCTTTTAGTATCTAAAGGGGAACTATAAGAAAGAAGGTGGCAAACTCTTCAGGACAGTCTGCTGTGTTAGGACAAAGGGAAATGGTTTCATACTAAAGAGGGGAGATTTTGGCTGAATATAAGGAAGAAGGTTTTATGGTAAGAGTGGCGAGGCACTGGAATGGGTTGCCCAGAAAAGTGGTGGATGCCCTATCCCTGCAGACCCTCAAGATCAAGCTGGTCAAGGTTCTAGATCCTGATGTAGCTGTAGGTGTCTCTGCTCATTATGGGGAGTTGAACTAGATGGCCTTTAACAGTCCCTTCCAACTCAGAGGATTCTATGATTCTGTGGTCTCTTATGCTACCCCAGCTTCATCATTGTCACATACATTTATATTTAATTCATAAGGCTGAGGCTTACATTGGCCAATATGAGCAAGCCATCTTCTGCTGTCTGTTTAAATAGAGTTACTAAAATGGTGATTTTATGAGTCAAAAAAGTATACCTTTCAAAATACCTTGTTTTGCCTTTGGTTACTTCACTACTTCTCCAGCACTAGCAAAATATAAAACTGCATTTATTTTGGCTTTCTCAAAACAAGTTCTCATTTTTATTCATATTGTTACTTCAGTTCATTTGCATCTTGAAAGGATCTTGACACTTCACATATGGTTCATTGGCATACACTCAAGAAGGAATCTATTTGGAATCTTTACAGGTTCTGTTGAAGCAATTTTCTCCTTTAGGCACCTTCTCCCCTGCTCTGCTCCCCACCAAGTGACACATGTTCTGTTTGGTAACTATTTTACCAGAGACAGTTTGGAAAAGTAAACTTTTTCTTGTTCTCTTTATATAATGATAAAGATGGAAAACACATAGTAAGGTACTCTACAGAAGTAAACAATGTACAGGACAGAAAAGTGAAAGTATGCTAACTGAATCTTTTCACTATGAAAAACAACGAAGTGAGTAACGAAAAAGAGAATAAAATGTAGAACAGGTTATCTCAAAACAGTTTGCTATCTCAAAACTGATTACTATGCCACAGACACATAAGCTGTTGCTGGGAGTTACATTCACTAGTATCTCTCCTGAATGTATTTAACAACTTGATTGTGAAGTGAAGGGAGGATAGGAACTTACTGTGCCCCAAGCAGAATGGCATCCCAGTATGTGGCCTAATAGACTCAGCACGGCTCTAATTTAAGATCTGCTGGTGATTAAAAAAGAAAAAAAAATGCAAAATGTATTTTTCCATTCTCTTTGAGTGACAACACACCAGAAATCCGAATAGAAGTTTACCTTTATGCAAAACATGAGCCAATGTTTCGAGATGAAAAATTATTAAATATCTCAGGGTGGCATTGTGGGCTTGAGGTTTTTTGATTGCCCAGTGTGAACAGTATTCTCCCTCAGATAATTACCTTTAAGATTTTTCTTCTGAAATTATTAAACAACCGTGTTTGAATAACTTATTGGAGGATGGAATGCAGGCAGGATATAATAATCAATTGATAAAACTTGCGTTTAAGAAATGATCAACATGGCATATATTGTATATATGTTGTATTATTATTACACAATGTATTTACTGTGTTCTTCAAATAATATTCTAATTCACATTAGAAATCCTTCCCCTATTATGAGAAATTCTTTCCAATTATTTTTGGCACTTTAAAGTAGGAATAACAGAGATTATATATAAAATTTAGTTACTCGTGTTCTTACAAAACATACTTTCAAGGGGGAGATGCACTTTTTTTGTCAGTTGCAGTTAAATTTTTTAAACACCTCACTTGGATTCTGTGCAAGTGTTGCATTTAAGAGCCAATATTAACTAAGGACTAGACTTCCTTTAAATGCAGGAGTAGCACATCCAGTATGAGTTAGCAAGAAACTTATTCTTTGAATTTAAAAGTGACACATGTCAAATCAACTTCTTCTTATTAATTCCTGGCAAATATTCAATGTCACAAAAATTTATAGTTAACTATGTTCTCTAGTGTCTTGGGAAGATACTGAAATATTATGTGATTTTTTTCCATATATACAGACACTGTGAATGTATGATCTGTTAAGTATAACAAATGTGTATTACATATGTAAACAATGCTGTAGACCGTATTAATGAAAAACTGGATTTTTTATTTGAGGTAATACTGTATGCAATGGAATGAAATAGATTTATTTATTTATTTTTTTTCCCCCACGAGTGTGATATATTTAACCAGTTTTACATAAGGTTGTCCTCAAGTTAGGACTTTTTCTGCTTCTGTTTGAGGACTCCTCAGACTTTCCGCTGTATTTTTCAATCAACACAAAAATAGGAACAGCTTAGTTTTAATTTGCATCCAATTATGTCTGTCTTCAGCATTTTGTTGTTTTGTTTGTTATTTTTTCCATTTGTTTTTCTCAAATTTCATACACAATCCGTTGTCTTTGGGGTTCTAGAGAGGAATACAAGTGATTATACTGACTCAGCTCTTGTAATTTTTACCAGTTAAACAGGTGTAGTGGTTGCGCCCAAATTTCCTAAGGTGGTAGTTGTAAAATGACAACATTTTTTTATGTTGTATACATGTTTACAACCAATCCAGTTAAGCAAAAATCTGCTTAGTACGTTATTAAATGATAATTGGGAATCAGATAGAATTGCTGCTATCTTGATTTCAGAGAACGACTGCTGTGTGTTTTATGAAATTCTATAGCAGAATTATTTTTAAGTCTTTGATTATTACTTCCATAATTTTCACGTTGAGTGACATACCTATGACAAGGATTAACAAGACAGAAATGTCTGAAAACTTTACTTTTATATATGTTTAACTTCAAAAAATGACAAATGTACAATGTTTTGAAACATTGGCCTATGTTTTTTTGGTTCTCAAATATTCATAGCAAAATTATTGTTTAGGTACCTACTTTTCTTAACAATTTGTACACCATTCCTCAGCTTGGATATTATTCAGGATTTTTATTTTATTTTATTTTATTTTGATCTTTCTTTGTTCTCATCACTCTTCAGTAGGGCCTAGTTAATGGTGTGTGGTCTAGTTCTTCTTCCCTCCTTCCCTTATCTCACTGAATTGCAATAAAAAGTTTTGAGTAAGTGAACTGCAGCTTTCAGCAATTAATGTTTATTAATAGAACATCAGCTGAACTGCTCTCTGTCATCTTTGAGAGATCTTGGAGAATGGGGGATGTGCCTGATGACTGAAGGATAGCCGATGTCACTCCGGTCTTAAAAAGGGCAAGAAGAAGGATCCTGGTAATTATAGGCCAGTCAGCCTCACCTCTGTTCCTGGAAAGGTGATGGAACAGCTTGTTCTGGATGCCATCTCCAGACAATTGGAAGAAAAGGAGGTTATCAGGAGTAGCCAGCATGGGTTCGCCAAGGGGAGGTCATGCTTGACCAATCTGGTGGCCTTCTATGATGTTGTCGCTGGCTGGGTGGATGGGGGGAGGGCAGTGGATGTAGTCTACCTTGATTTCAGCAAGGCATTTGATACTGTACCCCATGACATCCTTATAAGAAAGCTAAGGAAGTGTGGGATAGATGAGTGGGCAGGGAAGTGGGTTGAGAACTGGCTTACTGGCAGAGTGCAGAGGGTTGTCGTTGGCAGTGCAGAGTCCATTTGGAGGCCTGTAACCAGCGGTGTCCACCAGGGGTCTGTGCTGGGTCCAGTCTTCCAACATCTTCATCAGTGACCTTGTTGAGGCGATAGTGGCCACCCTCAGCAAGTTTGCTGATGATACGAAGTTGGGAGGATTGACTGGCACCCCTGAAGGCTGTGCTGCCATTCAGCAAGACCTGGACAGGCTGGAGAGCTGGGCAGTCAGAAACCGGATGAAATTTAACAAAAGCAAGTGTAGAGTCTTGCACCTAGGGAGGAATGATTGCATGCACCAGTACAGGCTGGGGGATGAGCTGCTGGAGTGGGGCTCTGTAGAGAGAGAGGGACCTGGGTGTCCTGATGGATGACAGGTTGACCATGAGCCAGCAGTGTAGCAGTGTACTCTCGTGGCCAGGAGGGCCAATGGCATTGTGGGATGCATTAAAAAGAGCGTGGCCAGCAGGTCAAGGGAGGTGATCCTCCCCCTCTCCTCTGCCCTGGTGAGGCCTCATCTGGAGTACTGTGTCCAGTTCTGGGCTCCCCAGTATGAAAATGACAGGGATCTCTTGGAAAGAGTCCAGCAGAGGGCCACAAAGATGGTGAAGGGCCTGGAGGATCTCCCTTATGAAGAAAGGCTAAGTGAACTGGGTCTCTTTAGCCCTGAGAAAAGGGGGACCTGATCCAGGTTTATAAATATCTGAGGTGCGGGGGACAAAATGGCGAGGCCAGACTCTTTTCAGCAGTGTGTGGAGACAGGACAAGGGGGAATGGACAGAAACTGCAGCACAGGAGGTTCCGCACGAATGTGTGCAAGAACTTCTTTACGGTGAGGGTGACGGAGCACTGGCACAGGCTGCCCAGGGGGGTTGTGGAATCTTCTTCTCTGGAGATATTCAAGACCCGCCTGGACACCTACCTGTGTGATCTGGTGTAGGGAACCTGCTTTGGCAGGGGGGCTGGACTCGATGATCTCTAGAGGTCCCTTCCAACCCCTATGATTCTATGATTCTGTGATCAGGTATTGCATTTTATATGTCAGCAAACTGGTGACTATTGTGCTCACAGCTACTAAAATCCTTCAATTTTCTGTCTAAGAAATATTTTAATATATTACATGTATGCTGAAACATTAACTTATTCGCACCTACTTTATCAAGCTAACATTTTGTTGCATTACAGTTCTTTATATTTTTCTGTAGTTATCCTTTATTGGTAAGAAGCTATTTATGCTAGATAGAGCAACAAAAGTTTTAATCTTACTGAATAAATGTTTAGCAGTGTAAGAAAACTGAAGGATTACATTAACTGCTTAATGTAAGTCTGATTTCAAAGCAGATTTCAAAACCAGAGGTAATGTCAAGTTTGTTCAGCCAGGACAGTACTTGCTTATCAGTTCATGATTCATTTACACTTACACAGCAATTCAGAACATTCATTCTGGCAGATTTAAGGTATTCTCTGCCACTGTGTTTTTAATACCAAATGTATTTGAATTCTACAACCTTTTATTCCCAGAAATCCTGTCCTGTCTTTATAATTTTGAAAGGTAAGTACAAATATATTAATCTTCCGAAAATATTTTCTTCATGCAGCCGTTGTGAGTTTATTCAGTAGAGCCTACAAAACATGACTGTAGTCAGCATTTTTATGATTTTCCGTACATCTTTATCATAAGGTTTAAAATGTCTACTTTCTTAAGGGAATGTCTGCTAAAAAAATAATGGTGTTTTCTTTAGGGAGTTTCAAACCCAGTTCCACTCACTTCAGTTCTCTGTATGTATTTTTTTACCTTTCATTATCAATTATAATTAATTATATAATCAATTATGTATATATATTTTTTCAAACTATTAATTTTATTCTTCAAAACAATGGACAGTGATTTTCATGATTATTCATGTAGGCCACTTTAACAGCCTTCCAAAATTCTGACTTTTGCTTAGTCCTGTTTCAGATTATACTTCAATTCTTTTTCTATATCACTGGATTTCATATAAGATTACAAAGAAAAAGCTATCTACCTCCCTGGAATGAAATACACTGAATTGCGCGATAGAGCACTCCTGTTTAAGTTTTAGCTGTCGTTTCTGCAAGAGAATGAAAAAGTAAAGTTTTGTGCGCAGTTAAATTTTTTTCCCCAGTTGGTTAATGTACTTAAGAATTCATTCTGGGAAAGGGACTGTTGTCTGCTCTTGAAGAGTTGCCTGCTCTTAAACTTGTTAAAGAATTATCCATTTATATTTCCAAATTTCATTATTTACAGTTATGCAGTACATCACATGCTTTTAGTTTTTGTCTGTCTTCAAGTCTACTATTCCTTGAGAATGCTTGTAAAGATTTTTTTTTTTTTGAACTTAGCATGCAATCTATTAATAGAATATACAAACAGAGCAGAAAATAATTCCAAGTTTAAAAAACATTCAAAAGAAGTCAATGATTGAAGAAGATCCTTGAGGATCTGTAGGTTTTTTGCTTACAGGAAGCAGTGGATGTCAGCAGATAAAAACATTGCTACTACTGTTTCATACAATTTTATACAATTTCAACTGCAAATTTAGGCTCAACAAAGTCAATACATACTCCACGTAAAATATGTATATTTTCAGGAAGATCATTCAAAATTGTCTTATTGAGCACTGTCAGGCATTATCACAGGCGTTTGAGTATGTCTGAAAAAATCACTTTTATTTTTGAGGCTGAGAGGCTTACAAACATACATCTGTAGAAGAAACACGAGCAAATAGTTTCTATTATTATACATGTTTTAAGAGCTTTCTGTGTATGTGTATGTTTCTGTGTTGGAATGGAGAACATCAATATTGGTATAAGTTGGTAGCAGTTTTGGCATTCTAAATGTAGTTCATTAAGCTACTTGGCAGTATGTCAGTTTAAACTTCCTAGTTACAAAACATTTATAATTAGCCCAAACAGTTACATAGAATAGATAAATATGTGTATATTGAATTAAAGAGCTTCCATGTTGTCTATCCCCAAGTAATGTTTCTGTGTAGAATCATTTGACCAACACAGCAAAATTGTTGACTTTAACATTAAAAAAAGTACTCAAAAAGTTTTGTCACTGATCCTTTGTTTTCAGTTGATCATCGTTTTAATGTTTAATAGGACAACAATTTTAATCACTTCTCCTTTACCTTTATCTCAGTAACTCCAGTTGAGGTTCGTGCCATTATTTGAGTTTGTTCAAATGCTGCAAGTATTGCTCCCTCATGTACTGAGTTTATATTGTGTAAAAAGTATTTCACATTAGATTTTGTCTGAATTGAACAATCCAATAACACCTTCATTTAGCTTCTGTTGTGCATCTTTTAAATCCTTTTCAAACAGCTGCATTTTGATATGGTAGTATTGTCTTCTGAAATTCCAATAAATGTTTTGTTAGTATCACTAATAAGCCTTAAAATGAAAAATAGCTTTGATGGAGAGAAGAAAATAAGCAGCCTCACTATCTCTGGAAATTCAAATCTACGTTTAGATTCTTCTTCAGTGTTATGGAATCACCAAATTGTAGGGGTTGGAAGGGATCTCTAGACATCATCTAGTCCAACCCACTGCCAAAACAGCTCCCTAGCCCAGGTTGCACAGGTAGGCATCCAGGTGGGTCTGGAATGTCTCCAGAGAAGGAGACTCCACCACCTCTCTGTGCAGCCTGTGCCAGTGCTCCATCAGTGCACTGTGAAGAAATTCCTGTGCACATTTGTGCAGAACTTTCTGTGTGTCGGTTTGTGGCCATTTCCCCTTACTCTGTCGCCACACACTGCTGAGAAGAGTCCAGCCTCATCCCTTTGCCTCCTGTTCCTTAGATATCTATAGGCGTGGATCAGATCTCCTCTGGGTCTTCTTTTTTCAAGGCTGAACTGACCCAGGTCTCTCAGCCTTTCCTCATAATGGAGGTGTTCCACGCCCTTTATTGTCTTTGTAGCCCTCTGCTGAATACTTTCTGAGAGATCCCGGTATTATTTATTTATTTATTTATTTATTTATTTTACCAGGGGGCCCAGAACTAGAAGAGAGGGCAATGGTGTTTTTTTTAGTTCAGTTTTCAAAACATCATGTGAGACAGCAGCAAATAATACTAAAATATTTGGAAATTTTTTTTTGCTCTGCTATTTTGGTAGCCAATAGTAACAGGCAATGTGTAGGGTTTAAAAATTATTGTTTTCTGTATTCCCTGTTATGATTTTCTGACAATCCTACATACCTCTTTTGAGAACAAAGGATTTCTTGTATGGGTATGACTTGTTTTATTTTTGCTACTCAGCACTGTATAAAGTTAAGTGTTTTTCAGAATTGTATCAGCAATTTATATATAGTAATGAAAACTCTGTCAATGCAATGGAGATTTAAGCTTTCCTCTTTCAAAATTACTTTGTTACCAGTTTGATGCAAAGAGCAAGCAGAATCTGCACAATTAATGTCAGAGTTATTTGGTTATAGCTTTGAGAAAGCAAAATACTAAGGGATAGGAATGGGTATATTACTTGCAAGTAGACATGTACCTGAAAATTGGAAACAATATTTAGATGAATATTCGTAATTTGCAGTCTGTTTGGCTGTATTTACATAATAAAACTGCATAAAAGATGGCACATTTTGTTCCTGTTGGTAGCTGTGTACAGCACGCATGCAATACAGGAGCTTATTTAGGTGTTTTATATCATCCTTAATTTCACTTATCTCTTTAAAGGGATTCTTTACTCTTGAACTGTACATTTGGGCAGGGAATAACTTATGGACAGAACATAAGGTGGCCAGGGCAAATCACTTATAAACTGACTGGTGGATCCATTTTTGAAGAGTGTGACTATTTTGCTGTTTATTTACTTCTTTGACACTACGTACTCCAGAGAGGGACTAGTTTCAGAACATTTCAGATTTGTTGTAGGCACCATCCTGAACAGCTAACCAAACAAAATTGTTTAGACTTGTAATTATGTTTGCTGGAAAATGGAAAAATTTGCTAAATATCAAACTGTAGTGAAATTTATTGGGCAAATTGCATTGAGTAAAACCTGTAATACCCTTTTAAATGCAGGAGCACTTAATCAGAGGTGGATTGCTTCTTATTTCACAGTTCTAATGCTCTATGGTGAAACCTGATTCTTCCTGTTCCTTTGAGACTTGTTAGCTAAGTAGCTGTGACTCCAGATGAGCAGAATGTTATACTAATGAAAATTCATAGTGGAGTTTTAGCTTTTCTGGTGTCTCCCTAGTACAAGACAGGTTTTTCAACATGTATTTTGGAAGTAGCAAGTGTGTTGTTGTTTTTTTTTTCTCTTGACTTTTTCAAATGGACTGTCTAGCCAAATATTTGGTGGATGTGGGAGAAAGTGAGAGGGAGGCTCACTGGAGACCTTACGTGGAAAAGCTGGTCTTTGAGCATCTCTCGTCAGACAGTGAGAATTCGTCTTCAAGGGGAGCAAGTAAGGTCAGGGCATTGCTCTGTATCTGACAAAGTAAACATCTTCTGCAGTAAAGAAAATAAACTAAAGAACAGTTCATAGGGCAATTGAACCCATGGATTCCATGACATCAAAAACATTTTCTGAACCATAAGCTTCATGTGATATATCACAATTAGAGTATTAAAAGCTCACTGTTTTCTTTTCAATAATATTAATCTGCAAACATGAAGTTTTCAGCAATAGAAGATTCCTCCCAGTAGCAACTGAGAAATTAATGCTAGAATTATTACCAGAACTCTCCAATATATTTAAGATCCTTGTTTGATGAACATATTAATAGTATAATTTGTGTTAAGGTTATAAAATTTCCTATTTTAAACTCTATTTTGACTCGTAGCATAATTTGCTTCTATTATTATAAATTCTTTTAAATCCTATCATGGATGATTGCTGTCAGGAAAATGGATGAAAATATAAAGGAAGTTATGTTTCTGAACTGAATTTGGAAAAACTGCCTTGTTTTGGAAAATTATAAAAATAGTAATCCTGGACGATTATTTTATTTACTTGTTTTCAATTTTTCTCTCTAAACTAGTGTGTAATTGTTAGCGTAGTTTAATATATTTTGATAAATTTATTTTAGAGAAGATTCCTTTTGTTTGAGAATATTTTAGAGTGTATAGGTTATCTTGACAGATTTTGCCCCCAGAAATATGAGCAGACATGTTTCGGAAGAACTGGTGAATTTCATTGCAAGAAAGTGCATAAACTTAAATTTATTCTCTGTCTGCCTGCTAAGACTTCAAATATGAGTCAGTCTAACAGGTGGTAAAAAGAACATATTAGAATAGGAGTCAGAAGGAAGAAATATGAGGGCAAAGGCATAATACAGGATAAAAGAAATCTTTCTAGCTCTGATAATTCAAGAGCTTGCAAAGAAAAAATTGCTGAGATTGAAAATCCATGCTTTGCAACAGTGGTTATTTATCTATTTGTTGTGATTAAATATTTTTTTTTCCTATTTACCTGGGGATCTTGACAGCTGCTTTTTATTTTTCAGATGTAATGAGTGAGCATTTTTTGGCACATATGTTATTGTTTATAAGATATTTTATTTATTTCTTATGCAAATGATTGTGTAGATAAATGCAATGTATTTATAATTTATTGAGGTATTTTAATAAGGCATTTACCTATCTGATTACCAAAACAGTTTAAAAAAGAAAATAATGAACAACAGAAGGACAAATCACAACTGGCATAAATGCTTGTTCTCTTTCAGAGTACTTCCGTATATTTCTAAAGACATGGATATTCATGTAAACATCAATTATGAGTAGATACCTATGAGAAGTAAATGTTGTTTGTTTAAAATATTAATGAGAAGACAAGATGATGGTGATAGCAGACTATTTCTAGTGAGGCATGTGAAGACAGAGGGCTGTAGTGTGACTTCATTTGGATAAGTCGTACATTTTTATATGAGCAAATTGTGTATACTGTGATAATACATGTGCATGTGGAAGGGGTTGGGGAGGGAACTGTGATGGTTTTCTTTGAGTCATTTGTGTAGAATTAAACTTTTATAATTTATTAAGCAAAGGTATGGAGTTAAGACAGAAATCCAAACTAAAAATATTGATTGCACATATCTATTAAGCCACATATTTTTTCTCAGTTTCCAAATTCATGTGGAGCATTCTGTTATCTAGAAAGGGAGGATGAGTTGCCGCCTCCTACTGTTACTATGTCTGCCAGATTATATTAACCACAGTGTTATTTTTTCCTTTACTGATATCTTAGCTGAACCAGGATTGATTTAAGAGAATCACATAACTGTTTGGGTTGGAAGGGACCCAGAGTAGGTTCCCCCAGCCCAAGTCCCAGCACCTTTTGCAGATCTCCAAGGAGGTGAATCCATGACCTCTCTGTGCAACCTGGACAGTAAAAACTCAGAGCTCCTGGTTTCTGCTAGCAGTTATGTTAAACATGTATGGACTTAATACTAAATTTCTTATCTGCCAGTCTTTTTACATTCTGATTTGCTAGACAAAGTGTGGGAGGCGAATTTCAATGCTAAATAACAGCAGCTAGCATAACTTACCTTTTTATACAAATTGATAGTGGTGGTGTTCTGCTTTGGTTGTGATAGAGTTAGTACTTTTCATAGTAGCACATATGGTGCTGTGTTATAGATTTGTTGTAGAATAGTGCTTGTAACACAATGATATTTCAGTTGTTACTAAGCAGTGATTGCACAGAATCAAGGTCTGCAGGGAGTAGGCTGTGAGTGCACAAGAAGCTGGGAGGGAACAGTCAGCACAACTGACCCACACAAGCCAAAGGGATATTTCATACCACATGATATCATGATCATCAATAAAACTGGGAGGAGTTGGTCAGTGAGGCAGCCATTGCTCAAGGACTGGCTGGGTATTGGTAGTGAGCAATTGTGTTGTGCATCGCTTGTTTTTTCCTTTGTCCACTCTTCTTTTTTCTTTCCTTCAGCATTTTTATTTATTTTTCTTATTAAACTGTCTTCATTTCAACTCACAAGCTTTCTAACTTTTATCCTTCTGATTCTCTTCCCTCCACATCCAGCTATGGATAAGGGCCGTCAGTAAGCAAGAAGCTGTATGCTGGGTAGCTACTGGGTTTAAAATACTGAGGATAAATCACAGCCAATATTGAGTCAGCCAAAACACTTTTTATGATTATACATAATTATAATGTCTGTGAATTCTATGTTCCTTAGAAATATAAGAGTTATGTAGTTATGTTAGAGGTTGTTTTGTGCAAACTCATTCACAAGATGATTTTTTCTCCTGTGTAACTGTTGCTTCCAATGATTAAATAATATGAAGAAAATGTACAAAGTATGACATTGAAAATGTGATTGTCTTTGTTTTGCTGCAGTATTTATACATCACAAGAAAATGTAGCATTTCCTATGTCTAATCCTGCTTAATGAGGATCATGCTGTCAAATTGTGTGCTATGTGCATTTTCACTAAAAGAATAGGGAGGAAAGTTCAAGCTGAATGAGAAAACAAAATTACCATTTTAAACTTTGGCTTTTGCTTATTGGTATGCAAGTTTGCGCTGCAGTTTTAGGACTGATTGTGAGGTTCTAATTAGTCTCAAGAGAACTCACATGGACAATAGATCACTCATTAGGATATAAACTTTTTATGAAGTTGATTAGCTATTTTCTCATGCACACTGTCTAGGATGGAAACTAAAATGATGCATATTAATTTGCCTTCCAGATGTTGCAACTGCCTGTCCAGATAAGAAGTCCATCTTAATGTATGTGACTTCCCTCTTCCAAGTTCTGCCACAGCAAGTCACTATGGAGGCCATCAGGGAGGTGGAAATGCTACCACGGCACTCAAGGGTCACTAGAGAAGAGCACATACAAGTACATCATCAACAGCGCTTTTCACAAGAGGTGTGTTATCGTTCTCGTCTTTTCTCCTTTCACCTTGCTTCTCTAAAATCTCTTGCCTACCCAAAAAGTTTGATGTTAGTTACCAACAGAAGGCAAAACATCCCTGGCCAATGCACCTTTGTACAGTTTTTCACCCTGTGCTTGGCTGTTTATAAAGTAACTTTTGAAGAAATATGTGCTTTGCAATTGTCTTTTACAGCGCTGGATGTTTTGGTTATAGAAGTATGCTATAAAAAAGAACACAAAACCTGGAGAAAGTTTTACATTTTAAACGGAGATATGTTAGATCCTATTTTGGTTGTTTTTTGTTTTTTTTTGTTTGTTTGTTTTTGTTTTTGTTTGTTTTTGTTTACAGCTGCTGCCATTTTTCCACATTCATGACACATTTTTAATTCTTTTTTTTTTTTTAGCATTTCTTTTATACTAACTTGTATTTCAAGACTATTTGTTCTCGGCTCACAGTTGGCTGATCAGAAAGCTCTAGTAATCCCTGCAGTTAATTATTCTACCAATTCCAGTTAGATTTGTGACTGAAATCATCAGTTGAAAGCGTTTAGCAGATTTTAGGCCTGGTGTACTTCTTCTGAACTTAATCTCTATTTTTTGGGATGCTCAGTACAGGTAGATGAGTATGAGTTTGTTTATTCAGGATTTACTATATCAAATGTTTGTTTTTCAGCTTTTCCCAATTATTTGTAAAGAATCTTCAGTTTGTATTGGTATTCTGCTTTTAATGAGTCCTTAAATTTTGTACCTTTTGAGATGAAATGTCAGATTTCATTCTATCTCAATTTTGACTGCAAAATATTAACACTGTCCTTGAAAGATATAACTGCTGATGCTCTTCTGCATTTACTTTTAAAATAATTGCTTTACTTCTAAAATATGTCCATATCCATATAGCTGTTCTTTCCACCTCTGATTTCTTCTTCATAGATCACAGTCAATATACCCCCGAGACCTTCACCTTCTCCTAAACCACGGTTCAAAAGTTATGCATATGCGCAAACTGCGTATGTCACATCCCCTGATCAAAAAAGGAGGCAGGTTCCTCCACAGGTGTGTCAATATTGCTACTTGTTTTAAAAACGGTTCTGCTCAGCTTGTGGCTGGAGTGAAAGCTTGTGCATTTTGCTTACATCTGATCTTGATGAGCCACTTTTCCCAGTTTGTTTTTGTTTTGTTTTGTTTTGTTTTTTAGAATCTGTGTACTGTTTACTTTTTGTTGTATATTTCAGCATGGCTGGCAATAGATGTTATGCTGACTGCAAGGGATGAAGAAAATTCAAACACTGATTCTGTTTCAGAATTCTAATCTTCTTCCTTTAGTTGTTTTTGTAAATACTATGTATGTTGACTTTAAAGAGTACTAAAAGAGCAAACCAAACACACGTATTTGGCATCTCATTGTTACTGAACTTGTATCTCAGGTTGGATTATAGAAAAGCAAGAAGTACTGAATTTTCTGTTATTTCCAAACCCTCATATTTTTAAAACAATTCGTGTTTTTCAAAAGATTATCATAGTTGG